>JAHRHZ010000140.1:17588009-17599716 GCA_024137785.1 Ginglymostoma cirratum | reverse complement strand
GAGTGTGAGAGTGTGAGAGTGTGAGAGTGTGAGAGTGTGAGAGTGTGTGCGCGCGCGGGGGGGGAGGTAGAACAAAGATGCAGTTGGAATTAGGGACAGTATATAGTCAGGGTAATAAACACTGTTCCTTAAAGGTGTCACTTGCACGGAGGCTTATGGAAGAGAGGTTATTCACGTTTCTACAAAGATAAACAGGACAGGGAGTATGGAAAAAGTCAGGAATCTAACTTCAGGCACAGCAGGTAAGGCAACAGTTATGAGAAGGGAGTGGTCAGTGCAGGACTTGGGGTGCTGTACACAAATACATGCAGTATACGAAACAAGGTAAATGATCTTGTAGCATTGATTAAAACTGGCAGGTACAATGTTATGGGCATCATAGAGATGTTGCTGTAAGGGATAGGGACTGGGAACGAAATGTTCAATGATATGCATCCTGTCGAAAGCACAAGCAGATGGGCAGTGGCAGCAGGATTGCGTTGTTAGTAAGAAATTAAATCAAATAGATAGCAAGCAGCAATATGGAGTCAGGAGGCAAAGAATCTGAGCAGGTACAGTTGGAGGAACCACAAAGAAAGAAAGACCCTGATGAAATAGGGAGAGTTATCAGTTAGA
This sequence comes from Ginglymostoma cirratum, assembly GCA_024137785.1. Lineage (NCBI taxonomy): Eukaryota > Metazoa > Chordata > Chondrichthyes > Orectolobiformes > Ginglymostomatidae > Ginglymostoma > Ginglymostoma cirratum. The sequence continues at coordinate 17,599,101 of JAHRHZ010000140.1, read as the reverse complement.
CACATGGCCTCCTAGCATTAGTCAGGAGGTGGGTCAGAAAATCAATTAGGAGATAGAAAAGGCATGCAAGAAACACATTATTACAACAATCATCAGGGATTTCAATATGCAGGTGGGCTGGGAAAGAAAGGTTGGTAGCAAATCCCAAGAAAAAAAAAATTCATGGAATATCTACAAGATGGTGTTTTGAAGCAGCTTATGGTAGAGCTCATAAAGGAACAGGCAGTTCTGGATTTGCTGATGTGGAATGAGGCAGACTTGATTAGGGAGCTTAATATGAAGGAACCCCTAGGCAGCAGTGACCATAATGTGATAGAATTAATACTGCAGTTTGAGAGAAAGAAGATTGAATCAGATCTAACAGGATTACAAGTGAAGTAAAAGGTAATCACAAAAGACATGAGGGAGGAGCAGGCCAGAGTTGACCGGAAGGGGAGACGAGCAAGGAAGACAGTGGAGCAGCAATTGCACGAGTTTCTGGGGGCAATTCAGAAGGGCCAGCAGAAATTCATCCAAGGAAGAAGAAACATACTAAGGGGAGGACAAAGCAACCATGACTGAATGTAGGTCAGGGACAGCATAAAACCAAAAGCATACAATGCGGTGAAGATTAGTGGGAAGCCAGAGAATTGGGAAGCTTTTAAAAGCCAGAGGACAATTTAAAAAGGAATAAGAGGGAAGACTGTGAAATAGAGGGTAAGCTAGCTAGTAAATTTAAAGATGATTACAAGAAATTATTTTAAAAGGATTTGTACAAGGTAAAAGAGACACAAGAGTACACGGTGGAATATTGGAAAATGAAGCTGGAAAAGCAATAATGGGGAACAAAGAAATGGTGGAGCAACTGAATAGGCTGTTTGCATTAGTCATCACAGTGGCAGATACAAATAGCATAATAGAACTTCAAGGGAGTCAGGGGCAGAGGTGACTATTGTGGCCATCACTGAGAAGGTGCTGGGAAAACTGAAAGGTCCAAAGGTGAACAAAATTGGGTCGAATGGACTACATCTGGGTTCTGAAGGACATAGCTGAGATGGTGAAGGTATTGGTGTTGATCTTTCACAGATCACTGGTATCAGAGAGGGTCCCTGAGGGCTGGAAAATGGCAAGTGTAATGGCATGTTACACTTTGAGGAAGGCATAAAATGGGAAGTTATAGGCTGGTTAACCCTACCTTGGTCATTGGTAAGATTTTAAGAGTCCATTATTAAAATTGATATTGTAGAGTACTTAGAAGTGCATAGTAAAATAGGCTGAGCCTGACAGATTCATCAAGGGAAGGTCATGCCTGATAAATCTGTTGAAATTCTTTGAGGACACAATGAGCAAGTTAGACAAAGTAGAGCCAGTGGCGTGATCTATTTGGATTTTCAGAAGACCTGCGATAAGGTGCCACATAGGAGGCTGCTAAATAAGATAAGAGCCAATGGCATAGGGGCAAGGTACTAGCATGGATAGAGGATTGACTGACTGGCAGAAGGCAGAGAGTTGGGATAAGAGAGTCTTTAAGGATGGGAGCCAGTGACTAGTGGCGTTCTGCATAGTTGGGACCACAACTATTCACACTATACGTTAACAATCTGGACAAAGGAACTGAGGGCATTGCTGCTAAGTTTGCAGAGGACACAAAGATAGTTGGAGTGGCAAGTAATGTTGAAGAAGCAGGGAGGTTGGAAAAAGGACTTAGGCTAGGTGGGTAGGCAAAGAAGATGAAATACAAATGAGGTAAAGTGTGAGGTTTGACACTTAGGTAGGAAGCAGCAGCATAGGTTACTTTATAAACAGGAAAGGATTTCAGAAATCTGAAGCACAAAGGGATCTGGAAGGATTGTCCAAAGATAAACATGTTCAGTTGGCAGTTAGGAAGGCAATTGCAATTGTAGCATTCATTTCAAAAGGGCTCGTATACAAGACAAGAGATGTAGTGCTCAGGCAGTATAAGACACTAGTCAGACAGCACTTGGAGTAGTGAGTTTGAGGCCTCTATCTAAGGAAGGATATACTGGCCTTGGAGGGGATCTTGAGGAGGTTCCAGAGAATGATTCCAGGGATGAAGGGCCAGTTGAAGATTCTGGGTTGAGGATGAGGGGTGACCCAATAGAAACTTGCAGTATACTGAGGAGCCTGGATACAGTGGACGTGGAGAAGACATTTCCGCTAGTAGGAGAAACTAGGACCAAAGGGCACAACCTCAGAGTGAAGGAACTAACTTTAAAATGGAAATGAGGAGGAATTTCCTCAGCCAGGGGGTGGTGAATGTGTGGAACTCATTACTGAAGAGGACTGTGGAGGCCAAGTGATTGAGTATATCTAAGACAGATCTTGATTAGTAAGGGGATCAAGGGTTACAGGAGGAGAAGGCAAGAGAATGGGATTGAGAAACTGATGATCAAATGGCTAACAGGCTTGATTAACTGAATGGCCTAATTCTGCTCCTATAACTTATGATCTTATTTAAATTGGCACAAGACAACAGGCCATAGATTAAGAGATAGTAAGAACCGCCAATGCTGGAGTCATATAGATTAATATAGTCATAGATTAACATTTGTTTTCCAAAATAACTAACTTCTACACACAAAAAGCCATCACCCTAAACACATCTCCCAAAAACTAGCAAAGTCACAGCCAGTTAGTTTCCATTGCACATACAGAAAACCTGAACATTTTAACCAGTCACAACCCCATTTACAGCATCTTAGAGCTGAACCTCAGACTTAAAGTTAACAACTGACAGATTTTATTACAGATTTTCCCTCCAAGTATCACAGTTTCAAAACCTACAGTTTTAAACTAAGAAATTCCCATATTCATTTCTAAGGAATTCATTACCTCAATGATGTGAATTTATCTCAGAACTCAGTTAACTAAGTGATCCTTTGATCTCAGGTTTAAAACTATTCTTCCACCTTTAAAACCAGCCTTAGCCCCTTGCCTCCCTGGCTGCCTCCAACCGGCCTCACCCCTACTTACAACTTTGCAGGCCTCTCCACCTCCCATAACTTCTCTTGTATACTTTTCTTCTACACTACTCCGACAGCCTTCTTCTCCCAACTCTCCGAGCAACCACTTCTCAGTAGTAACCCATTTCACTATACTTGCAGCCTCCTTTAACACCCCATTTTCCTTTGGTAAAGTCCTTATTCCCTTCCAACGCTGCAGCCAACTCCTCTCCCAAACTTGCCCTGGCTGATGCCCTCACCTTGGATCCAAAGGATAGAACTCCCAGATCTGGCAATGGGCTGCCCCAGCACTCCAATAACCAGCAGCTCATCGTTGCTTTCCATTCTCTGTGGCAGGGATTTCCCTCTGACTGGTCACACATGCGAATTTGCATTGGCCATTTGTAGACTTTTGGGGCAGATCCACCCATTGCACCCTTGTATTTTGAGTATCGATAACCAGATATTTGAAGTGGCTGACAAGTGTCAGCCCTGGTGGTATTTTATATTACCAAAATTGAGGAGGAAAGGATAACATTCGAGAAGGACATATAGTGTTGATGTTGAAAGTTATTAACATGACTACAGACCACTAAGTACCATCTGACAAATAGGTACAAAACATTCCAAAGCATTGAATAATTGAAGGATGCAGAAAAGTTTTAAAGGAGGGCATCACACGTTACCTTAGCATGTGATGGGTAGAATTTGACAAATTTGTTGGATTTCAAAGAAATAATTGACTTGGAAGACATGAAGTCATTAATAAAATGTCTTTTGCTGCTGCCTCAAATGTTTCAAAGCAATGAACACGCAGTACATTAAATTTGAGAAATAATGACTTATTCAGGTAAAGGCACTGCCAACATTGGTACTAAATCTCAGACAATAACTCCATAGAATAGAATCCACAGAATCTCTACAGTGTGGAAACAGGCCCTTCGGCCCAACAAGTCCACACCGACCCTCAGAGCATCCCAGCCAGATCCATCCCCCTGTAACCCACTTAATCTACATATCCCTAAACACTACAGGCAATTTAGCATGGCCAATCCACCTAGCCTGCACATCTTTGGACTGTGGGAGGAAACCCACACAGACAGTTGCCAGAGGCTGGGATCGAACCCAGGGCCCTGGTGCTGTGAGGGAGCAGTGCTAACCACGGTGCCACCATGCCACCCGCAACTGCATGAATGCGTGGAACTCATTGCCGCAGAGGGCTGGGGAGGCCAAATCATTGAGTTCATTTAAGACAGATGGATAAACTCTTAATTATCAAGAATCAAACGTTATAGACAGAAGGCAGCAGAATGGTTTGAGAAACATATCAGCCATGATCAAATGGTGCAGCAGAGTCAATAGGCCGAATGGTCTAATTCTGCTCCCATATCTCATGGGCTAATTTAATTGGTACAAGACAACAGGCCATAGATTAAAATGCTAATTCAAGGTTAATCTGATGATGATGGGTTGAGAATGCAATGTTAACCAAGAGGGCTACCTGCACTCTGAATAGCACCATTAGATCCTTAATGGTGCTATGAATGATTTAGAGGAGCGGGGCTTGGTATACCAATACATCTAAAAGACTACACTTCTGAGAATGCATTATTTCTCAGCATGTAATCTTACATTACAACCAAACTGCACTTTGAATCCATAGTTTCAGGTGGTGAAAATATTAAGAGACCTGAACTGATTAATGGCATCTCTATGCATAATGCTCATACGGAACTTGGCAAGGCTTTTGACAGGGGCAAACAGAAGGTTAATCCATAATGGTGAAAGCAACATCCTTTCTCTGTACCCTCTCGAAAGCATCCACATCCTTCCGGTGGTGTGGCGACTAGAACTGCATGCAATACTCCAAATGTGGCCTCACCAGAAGTTTTGATGCCCCAGCTGAAGAAGGCAAGCGTGCTGTATGCTTTCTTGACCACCTTATTGAAGTGTGTTGCCATTTCCAAGGATCTGTGGACCTGCAAGCCTAAATCCCTCTACATCATTGCTCCTAAGGGTTCTGCCATTTATTGTATAATTCACACTGGAATGTCATCCTACAAAATGCATAACCTCATTTGTCCAGATTAAACTCCAGCCATTTCTCTGCTCTAAATCAGCAATCTATATCCTGTTGTATCCTTTTACAATCCTTAATATATTGTATCATATGAATACTATTGTTAGAGAGTTGCAGGACTGTCTTAGTCTTTGTTGCGTCCTCAACCAACATCAACCTATCATGCTGCTTGCTATTAAAATACTGCTCTAATAAGCAATACAGGATTTAATGAATCTCATTCAGATATGTACCCTAATCACAAAAGCATTTTTATTGCAGTTTTAAGCTGTACAATCTCTCCCTCAAACGCAAAATTTTGTTCTTTAATCCAGAGATAATGCAATATTTCATACTTCAGAACATTCCCCCTCAAAATATGTAATTTCCTTCATGCAAGATGGTGATTTTAAAGTATCTGTCAGTTTAAGCAGGAATTTTAGGTGTGAAAAAGGATCACATATTTCTAATGGCATAACAGCCAAGTCCATTCCAAAGTCCAAAAGCAGGAAGCAAGGCATCAATAATTTGGTATCATTATTTGAAATTAGTACAAAAGATTAAGCCAGACAATCCTGTTTCCACGCAAGTGTTCAAGAACTCCCATACAATATCAAGAAAGATCTTTTGAAGAACTTTCCCTTCCAGACTGATAGATGACGCATTTGTTACTTATTCACATAAGCTAGGATCATTGTCCTTCTTTACCAAATATAAAGTTTATTTTTCTGAAATATGGGCATATCTTTATTCCAAGGTTTTTATAAATATTTCCCCATTAGTCAGCTACAACAAAGAAAAATCCATACAAAAAAATTTATGACCTGACCCATAAGTTTACAAAGTAACAATGGAGCCAAATTATTTTCAAGGATGTACCCAATTCATCAATGAAAAAAGGAACTGTAGTTATGTTTCAAATTGGGTGCAAAAACAAAAAAAAAAAAATTAGAACTCTCAAAGTCAGTGCACATCATATTCACCGAGGATCTATTGCTTACATTGATTTCAACCACCAAAAACAGAAAATTCAGCTTGAGATAAAGTCTAAGGAGAATCAACTCCACCGGGTTTACAGCAACAACCACATGTCGAAGCAAGTTATTAACAAGTGAAGCTCATTTTTCTGATCATAATTATTGAATGCTTGAAACATAACTTCTTTATTCAGAGTGTTACTCCAAAACAATGCTTTAAATTCTCATGGTGAAATCTTTGCACTTTTGAATACAAGTCTGTATGAACCTATTCAGCCCTATAATGTCTTTACATTGGATATAGAATGAACACTTAACTGAGCCATTTCTAGTACAGTAATGTTATTATGCTAAGTGGGTTACACTCATCTACCAACCATTGTGAACATACTACACAATTGCATATACCATCAGTACTAACACATTGCCATGTTTTTTGGACTAGGACCAGGGCCATGGCCAGTCAATCCAAATAGTGCAATGGCCAACTACTGGAGCAGCTTGGATTGGAGTTGTGTATTGGTACCACCTGGAATTCCTGACACAGCTAAGCGAATCACCTGTCAAATCTTTTAGTGAATTTTCCTTGATCTACTATATCAAGTTACCCCCCTCATCCTTTCATGGTTTCTTTGGGTCAGATTTAAAACCTTAGTTTTAGAATCAACTATCACATCAAACTTAACAAAATTATATGATCATTACAGGCATTTTCCAAAGGGTCCTTTCAAGCAAGATCATTAATTAGCCTTTTCTCACTATAATACTGAATTTAAAATAGCATGATCTCTAGTTCATTATTCAATATACTACTCCAGAAAGCCATCTTGTACACACGCCAGGAATGCATCCCCCAGTGTTAGTGCAAATTAATTCAACTAATCTATGCAAATTTAAGTTCACCCATTATTATTGTATTATCCACATTACATGCAATTCTAATTTCCTGATTTATGCTTTGCCCAAATTTACCACTTACCAGTCGATGACTTAAAGAAAGTCAATGTTTACTACCCCTTACTGTACCTCACCTCCATCCAGATTAATTCTACATCTTAATCTTTTGATCAAAGATCCTGTCACTAACTTTCTTGCTGGTCTTGTCTCCCAAGAGGTACCCCATCTACTTTTCCTTTTTACCTATCCTTCCTAAATATCAAATACCCTTGGATATCTCAGTCTTGGTTATCCTTTAGGCTCAGGCCTAATGGCAGTTAATACAAACTTATTTTCCTCAGTTTGTGACATCAAACATCAAAAAAGGTGTACAAAATTACGAGGGGCATAGACAAGATATGCGAGAAGAAACATTCTCCTTAATAATGAGGTCATTAACCAGGGGCTATAGCATTAAGGTGGTTTAGAGTGGATGAAAAGATTCTTCCTTAAATCCCAAGGGTGGTGGGCATCTGGAACTCACTGCTTCAAAGGGTCACAGCAGATACAACCATTATAACATTTAAGTACTTAGATGAACACTTGAAATGCTAAAGTTTACAAGATTACAGGCCAAATGCTGGACAACGGGATTAAAGTAGATTGGCGCTTGATGATCAGCATGGACATAACGGGCTGAAGGCCTGTTCTCATTATGTAAAATGCAGTGGTTCTCACCTTGCTGCAAATATTGCATACGGTGCTTTCATGTTATTTTGCATTTGATGCTTGGCTTAGCTTTGCCTGCCTTCCAATTCCATATACAACCTACTACCAGTTTTGCTCACCTTCGATCTAAGTTTTTTCTCAAGATTTCCAATGACTTCTAGTTTAAAACCTTCAGACAGCAATTGCAAATCTCCAAATGCAGATATTGGTCCCAGTTGTGAATGTAATTTGCTGTTCAATGTCATTTCATAAATTTATGGTGCATCCATATACCAGATCGCAAGAGTAACACAGTAACACACACAAGTAATAGGACTGACAACATTTTTACCATCAGATCCATGGAGTTCCCTTCAGTCATGGCATTGCATATTAATTACTGTTCTTTGTCTATTTTGATTAGTTTGACACAGGTCAAGAAAATGTAAACCAAATCCTGTCCTTCTAGATAATTTACTGATCTTTAGCGCACTGGCAATTATGGACCACCAACGGCAGCCTGTATCTGCCACTCATCATTAATTGCAATACAGTTAACAAAGTTGACTAATAAGATTTACACAGCTATTGTCGTGCTTCTACTTCACTTACACCCATAGCAGCAAATACAATAGCAAAATTCTCTGTACTGTAGTCCATGACATCTTTGGATTTTTGAACCAGTCCAGCTTGACGGCAGATCTGGGCAGCAATCTAGAAAACATTTCACATGTGTCAGGAACTTTATGTTAAAGAGGCAACAACATCCATGCATCCAGAACCCTAACAGCACTTTTTTTGACTTTTAGTACATGTGAAATTTATAGCTGTTTCCATCCTTACATTTTTGTTCTTCAAATCCAGTGAAAAAATTTTGAGAAGCCTTTTCTGGCAGTCAAAACAAAAGTACATGCATCAGAATTAACAGAATTTTTTATATTTCAGAATTTGCTAATAATTTTTAGATATAATTAAATCCAGCACAAAAAGATGCAAATACATGAAACAACAAAAACAATAGCCTTTTCTAACTTAGCTGAGCAATATGTGCTTTGTTTACTAGAGGTCAGAAAGAATACTTTGTCAACAGTTGATGTTCCGCATGAGAGGGCATTACAAGTTTTTGTTTAACAAAGCCTTCTATTATTAGAGCAGGACATCATTCAAAAAAGAACACAAACTCGAGTTTATTTTCTTGTGCTGGGAACCTTCCAAAATTTTGAATTCAGATTATTTTTGTACACATGCTTAGAGTAGGTCCATTAGCTATAACTATTACTAAAAATAATTTAATGAGATTAAGACAAATCAGACTCAAACGAAATCAGTTAAGATTTCATACTGGAAATCTTGTTAAATTCTCTTTGGTTTTGATGCATCGATTATCCCCATCCCATGTGATCATAGCATCCTCAGCCAATGCCCACATTTCCACTTTCCACAGCAGTGGGTTTGTCCTTGCTTAATTTCTATTACCCAACTGATTTACACTAAAGTACATCCATAAAGGTTTCTCTTCCTTCCCCTTACCTTGGGGGAAAACTCCTTTACCCCCAATACCAGAGATCCATCATTGCTCCCCTCTTCTGACATGGATGTCAACTTCTTCTATGCTGTCTACACCCAACTCATAACTCACTGCAATTTTCAACTGCTCAGTGCTGTTAAATCACTTTCCTTACATCTAATCTTCACTCTCATATTACTTTACTGGCAAATGATGCTTTCAGACAAGTGTTGACTAAAGAATTTAGTAGTTTTTTTTCTACAGTTATTAATTCTCGCACTGTATACTCCATAGTCACAACCTGCCCTCAGGTATGTACTTCACATAACTACTCAGCCTAGGAGACGATCAGCAGGATTCAACCATGGGAACGAAGGAGGGATATTACAGCTTAGCCTCCAGATTTCTATATCTCCAATGAGTCCATGGGAACCTTAGCTGAACTTTTAGTCCTCTATAATCCAAACCAGAGGCTAACTAGAACATCACAACAGCTACTGCCACAGACAGAAACTTAGTTTCATATAGGGCAGACTTGTCAACTATTGAAAATTTATGGATTTTGTACCAGAATTATTAGCATTCAAAATCAGAAATAATGAAGAAAAAGGTTGAACAGCAGTTAAACAGTCAGCAACCACATTTCAATAAAATATTTAGTATTAACCAAAAACTAACTATAAAATAGCAGCGGCCCACTTAACATTTTTACAAACCTCATTATGGGGCAAGCCTGCCGCTGAAAATATGGGAATCTTCTGTCCTCTAGCAATACTGTTCATACCATCTATTGCTGAGATTCCAGTTTGGATCATTTCTTCTGGGTATATACGACACTGTGGATTTATAGGTTGACCTAAAATTCAAGCACAGATTCTTATAAAGTATATCAAAAAGTAACATTACTTCACTATGAAACAGCTTGCATTAAATGGCACTTTTAATATACTAAACCATCACAACGAGTTTCACAAGAATGTCAAACATAATTTGAAAGCCAGTTACATAAGGAAGCAACAGGGTATATGACCAAAAGCCTGAACAAAGACACAAGCTTTAAGATGGTTTTCCAGGAAGAGAGGGGAGCTGGGAAGTTTAGAGACGGGATTAACATCCAATGGTGAAGTGAAGTATTTTACATGCAAGAGGCCAGAATTGGAAGTGAGCCAGCATCTTCAAGTCTAAAAGAAGTTAGAGAGAGAGGCAGGTGTGAAGGCATTGTCAAGGGTATTTTTTTAAATTGAGAATTTTAAAAGCTGCAATTACACACTAGAAGAAATGTAGATTATTGAAAACAGGGACGACAGGTTAATAGGACTTGGTCAAAATAGCACACGCAGCAGAATTTTTGCGAATCTATCCATGCCAACGTGTTATCCTCTATTCCACAAGCTTTTATTTTCTGCAATAACCCTTAATATGGCTCCTCGTTGACTGCCTTCTGGAAATCTAAGTACAATCTATTCAAATGGTTTCTTTAGCATTAAATTAAATTTCATTAAATATCCTATCCCTTTCATAAAACCACATTGCCTCTGACTGATGTGTTCGAATTTAAGTTCATAGAATCCTTACAGTGTGGAAACAGGCCATTCAGCCCAAGTCCACACCGGCCTTCCAAAGAGCAACCCAGCCAGACCCATCCCCATCCCCTGTAACCCTGCATTTCCCATGTCTAATCTACCTAACTGACATACTCCTGAATACTACGGGCAATTTAGCATGGCCAATCCTAACCTACACATCTTTGAACTGTGGGAGGAAACCCACGCAGACACGGGGAGAATGTGCAAACAGTCAGTCGCCCAAGGGCGGAATCAAACCCGGTCCGTGGCGCTGTATGGCTCAGTGGTTAGCACTGCTGCCACCGCACCACCCATATGGTTACATTGTCTTAATAAATAGCCTCTTAATAGGCTAGGTGTAGAGCTGGATGAACACAGCACGCCAAGCAGTAGAGGAGCAGGAAAGCTGACGCTTCGGGTCTGGACCCTTCTTCAGAAATTTCTGAAGAAGGGTTCAG
>JAHRHZ010000140.1:17567055-17587609 GCA_024137785.1 Ginglymostoma cirratum | reverse complement strand
CGCTACACCTTGTTATCTCAGATTCTCCAGCATCGGCAGTTCCTACTATGTCTTAATAGGCTGTTCCTTTGACAGATATTAAGCTAATTGGCTCAGTTTCCTGCTTTGTCTTCCACCCTTTCTTTAAAGAAAGGGGTTTCATACATTTTTTTCTAATTTACTGGAACCTTCCCCAAATTTGAGAACGTTCAAAAAATTCAACCAACACATCAACTCTCTCGTGACACTTCTTTTGAGACACTAGGATGAGGCCAATTATGACCCAGATACTTGTCAGCCTGCATTCCAACAATACGTTCAGTATCACTTCCCGAATGATTGTAGACTTAGAGCTCGGGCAACACCATAGCTCTGTGGTTAGAACTGCTGCTTCACTGCACCATGGACCCCAGGTTCGATTCCACCCAGAGGCAACTGTGTGGAGTTTGCACATTGTCCGTGTCTGTGTGGGTTTCCCCTGCATGCTCCCATTTCCTCCCACAGTCCAAAGCTGTACAGGTTAGGTGGCTTGCCCATGCTAAATTGTCCATAGTGTCTAGGCTAGATGGATTAGCCATGAGAAGTGCAGGGTGACAGGGATGGGGTGGCTCTGGATGAGATGCTCTTCGCAGTGACAATGTGGCCTGCTTCCACACTGTGCGGATTCTATGATTCCTCCCTGGCATTTCCCGATTTCTGGGACGTTACTTATATCCCTCGTAACAAAGTCAGATGCAAGATACCTGTTCAGTTTATTTTCCATCTCCTTATTTAGTATTAATTTCTCAGATTCACTTTCAAGTTGACCAATTCTCAATGTGTCAACATTTTTTAAAAGCTTCTGTCAATAGAACTTTTAATATTTTATTACTTTCTCTTTCCCTCATTCAAATTTTCTCTCAAAAATATTTTTAAAACTGTCAAAAAAATTAACTGCCACCATAACAACGTACCTACTCTGTACAGTTTGAAATATCCCGATACAGCACTTATTTGCTGATCACAAAACAATTTGCCAGTTCATTCTACTGAGCCATAGTTTCTACCCTCAATTGCCCTTATTGAAATTTAAAATACCAGTCTTGGACTCACTCCTCTCTCCATTAAACAATGTGCAACTGAATCATATTGCACTACCACCACCTAGGGATGCCTTCATTACAAAGGTCGTAAATTAATCCAATCTCATTCCCATCTCAGGTTTGGTGTAATCTTGGTGTAACATGTCCTAAGAAACAACCCCAAAAGCATTCTATGAATTCATTTAGGCTACCTTTGCCTATTTGATTTTTCCAGTTCACATGTGGATTAAAATCGCCATGATGATCACCAAGCCTTCAAACAAGCTATAATTCTTTTCCTTTATGCTCCATTCATCATGTAATTATGGTAGGAGGGCCTGCACAACACTTCTACAAAACACTTCCATATTTTGGTTGGGTCATTCTTCTCTATTATGCTAATATCACCAATTAACAGATCCGCTATCCCACTTTCTAGCCTTGCCAAATGTCCTGTACCCTTCAACATTCAGCAAGAATAATAACGGGTGGGGAAAAGGGGACACAGGGGAGATCAAAGACAGAGAAGTGGAGAGGAGGTTCTATAAGTTGTTTTTGGAGTGGGGAGGGGAGAAGAGGCAACTTAATTATCTTTTAACCACATGTAAAGAACACTGTCTTTATTGCCGCAGGGCCCAAGTCACAAGCTGAATCATGCAGGCCATGCATACTGAAAAAAATTGCAGTGTTTCTCAGCTGTTCACTAAATCAAGAACATTATGCCAGGCAGTACTGCCTTGAACCTCATGGCCCCAAAGTTTTGGCTCACCACCCAGCCCCACTTAGACAGGTCATGCCTTAACGGAAAAATTAACAACATATTCTATGAACAGTACTGAATTAGCCAAGTACGAAGTTCAATTAAAGAGAGTGAAAGCTATTATACTGTCAGTACTTCCACGTGTTCAGTTATTGAGGCATAGAATGCCAAACTATAGAATAAGTACAGTACAAGTTAAGGGATTTTCAACACAACATGGTTCTCTGGTCACTGCACCTTAACAAACCATGACCAGTTGAAGTTACAAACATTGCAGGAGACATTTAGCCCACAGGCAATCCAAAACAACTAGTTCGAGAAGAGTTCAGAAGAGATAGACAAGCTCATCTTATCCCCAATCTTCTAGACAAGATGAACAATTCATTCAAATCAAATCAGAACTAAAATAGGAAACCAGGCAATGATTCTTAGTCACTACCAGCATGTTATTCACCCTAGAAAACACATTACTTCCACAGAGATTCATACACAAATGCTATTTGCTATTTTGCACGTTGAATGCAAAGCTATAGAATGACAGATTGACCTTCATAATAAAGATTGCACACTAATGCACTACATCAAGCCAGGCCCTATTTCTTCCATAAAGATGAGAACATTAAAAAGGTGAATTTTCAGTCGTGTGATTAGCTTAATTTTTGCGACCATCAGCTTACCCATAATATCTAGAAAATCTTCAGCCAATACAGTTGGCCCTCTGTCAATGGGTTTCCCTGATCCATTGAACACTCTACCTGTAAGTTAACAGTATTGCTATTACTCAATAGCAAAATTAAAATTATTCACAATATTAAAATCATTCACATGATGTATTGAGTAATTAGGTACTTCAAATTATAATTTCATGAAGTGTAAAATTCAACGCCAATGTTCAAGTCAGCAAGTCCCTGGTGTCATTTGATTGCATCTGAAATTGGGGCCCCTGTTCAAATGCAGTATTGGCGGAAAGCAAATGCCTTCACATTAATACTGCAGTTAGTATAAATTCACTCAACATCATTGGATTCAGTTTAAGGTACTGTTAATCATTAAAATATGTAAGACTTCTCAAGCATTGTTGCGTTTAAGGCTCCTTTTTGAAAGAATTGGAACCATCTTAACTCCAACAATTTTGGAGTTTTCTGACATATATGCTAACCTGGATCTTTCATTCTTAAAAAGACAAGCAGCTCTTGGGGAAAAAAAAATACACCTCTTCAGTGTTCTTCTTCATTGGATTTTATACTTTAAAGACCACTATTGCCTATAGATTTTCTTTAGGCCATTTGGCACGTCGAGTCTGCTCCACCAACGAGATCATGGCTGATCTGATCATTTTCAATTTCACTTTCCTGCCTTTGCCCCCAGAATCCTTGAATCCCTGACTGATTCAAAAATCAGTCTATCTTAACCTTGAATACACTTAACGACAGAACCTTGACAGTACTCTGCAGTAAAGAATTCCACAGATTCACTACCCTTCAAGGGAAGGGATTCCTCTTCATTTCTGTCCTAATTGGGTGACAGCTTACTCAGATTATGCTCTTTGGTCCTTCCACAAGGGGATATAACCTCTCCATATTGACTCTGAAGTACCAATCTCCCCCGCACCCCAAAAAGAATGTTGTTTCAATAAGTTTTCCTCTTATCCTAAGTCAATCCCCGAATATTCGGATTAACCCACTGAACCGCTTCCAATGAACTTATATCTTTCTTTAGATAAGGGGACCAAACACTTTACAACATTCCAGGTGCAATCTAATTTTTGCCTTGCATAGCTTTAGCAATACCTTCTTTTATGCTCCATTCCATTTGAATTAAAAAAACCAATAATTCAGTTCCCTTCCCTATTACCAGCTGTGTTGGTACGTGTATGCTAATGTTTTGTGAATAATACATAAAAACAGCAAAACTCTTCTGTGCTGCAGCTTTCTCCTTTTGATTAATAACCAGATCCTCTATTCCTCTTGCTAATGTGCATAACTTCACATTTTCCCACATCACATTCCTCATAGAGGAACACATAGAACTCAGAATCCCTACAGTGTGAAAACAGGCCCTTCAGCCCAACAAGTCCACACCGACTCTCAGATCATCCCACCCAGACCCGTTCCCCTATAACCTACCTAATCTACACATCCCTCAACACTATGGGAAATTCAGCATGGCCAATCCACCTAACCTGCACATCTTTGGACTGTGGGAGGAAACCAGAACACCTGGAGGAAACCCACGCAGACAGGGGGAGAACGTGCAAACTCAACATAGACAGTCGCCAGAGGGTGGAATCGAACCCGGATGCCTGGTGCTGTGAGGCAGCAGTGCTAACCACTGAGCCGCCATTCCATTTACTAAGTTTGTGCCCAGTAACTTAACTTGCCAATATCTCTCTCCGTGCTCTGTCATTCTCACCATTTGCCTTCCCAACCATTTTTGTACAGTAGCCAAGTTTGGGATGGCACATTTAGTTCCCTCATCCAAGTCATTAATACACATATCCTAGTTCAAATCCATTTGGCACTCCACTAATTTCAGGTTCCATCCTGAAAATGTCCCTCCTTATCCCAACTGTCTTCTACTAGTTAGCCAATCCTCTTTCCATGCTAATATACTATTTCCCCACACTAAACCCTGAGCCTCTACCTTAAGTAACTTAATGTATACTGCCTATCAAATGCCCTTTGAAAATCTGAATATATTTCATTACACCAACTGTTTCCCCTTTATCTATCCTCCTTGTTACTGCCTCAAAAGAATAATAATAAATTTGTCAGGTATGATTTTCCCTTCATGTCACCACGCTGACCATGATTACATTATGCATTTCTAAATGCTCTGCTG
This sequence comes from Ginglymostoma cirratum, assembly GCA_024137785.1. Taxonomy (NCBI): domain Eukaryota; kingdom Metazoa; phylum Chordata; class Chondrichthyes; order Orectolobiformes; family Ginglymostomatidae; genus Ginglymostoma; species Ginglymostoma cirratum. Next base: position 17,582,968 of record JAHRHZ010000140.1, on the reverse strand, counting down.
TTAGATCCCTAATAATATACTTTATCCGAAAAACAGATATTAAGCTAACTGGCCAATAGTTACCTGTTGTCTATCCCCTTCCCTTTTTGAGTGGAGGTGTTACATTGGCAGATATCAAGAACTGCAGATGCTGGAGTCAGAGTCGATACAGTGTGGAGCTGGAGGAACACAGGTCAGGCCACAGCAGAGGAGCAGGGAAGTTGACGTTTTGGGCCTAGACCCCTCATCAGGACTAGAAAGGGTCTAGGCCCGAAACATTGTCTCTCCTACTCCTCTGGAGTTACATTGGCAGTTTTCCGATTCACCAGCAGTTTTGCAGAATCTAAGGATTTTTTGGAAGATTACTACCACAGTCTCCAGCTACTTCCTTGAAAATCATAAGGGTGCATCCCATCAGACTTATCAATCTTTGGCCCCATTAGTTTCTCTAGTACTTTTTCCTCTAGTGATGGCTTTTGTATTTATTTCCTTGCCCCCTTTTGCCCTTTGACTATTTTTTTTGAATGGTATTATTGCCTTTACTGTGAAGACAGATGCAAAGTACTTCTCCAATTCCTGGTTCCCCATTATTTCATCAGCCTTGTTCTCTAGAGGCCCTATGTTCACTTCCCCAACTTCCTATCCATATATTTAAAGAAGCTTCTGCCCACTGTCGTGATCTTATTTACTCTAAGATTATTTTTTCTTTTTTGTCATCGTGTTTTTTTTTAAATTTTCCCAATCCTCTGATTGCCACATGGTATGTTTCTTCTTTTGGTGTGATGCTATTGTCAACTTCCCTGTTTAACCACGGTTGGCTTATCCCCTTTTAAATCCTTCTTTTTCACTGGAATACATGTTTGTTGTGGAGTTTTGAACTATTTTCTTAAACTTCTACCATTGTCCTTCAACCTTATTTGCTGCTAAACCCCTTTCCTAGTCCACTCCAGCTAGTTCCAACTTCATTTATTTTTTATTTTGCTTATTTAAAATTAGCACATTTGTTTCCCAATCAAGTTTATCCCTTAAATTGCATGTTAAATTCTACACTGTCCATGGCAATGTTTCCGAGGGGATCTTTTAGTTTGAGATCATTTATTTAATGTGTGTCACCAGATCCAAAATAGCCTGATCCCTGACTGGCTCAATATACTGTTCGAGGCAACTGTTCCAGGCAACTGTTCCAAAATACACTACTGATTCTTGCATATGGCTACCTCTGCCAATTTTATAGTTCAAGGGGTTAGATATAACTAGAGTCATACAGCATTGAAACAGGCCCTATGGTCCAACTAGTTCACACCGCCCATGTTCCCGAATTAACTTAGTCCCACTTGCCTGCATTTGGCCCACACCTCTCCAAAGCTTTCCTATTCATGTACTTAGACAAATGTCTTTTAAATGCTATAACTATACCTGCATCCACAAGTTCCTCTGACAGTTCATTCCACACACAAATCGCTCAGTAAAATAAAAAGAGTTGTTCTTTATTTTAAAACTTTTTCCTTTCATCTTCAAAATATGCCTATTAGTTTTGAACTCCCCTACTCTAGGGAAAAAACCCTTACTATTCACTTTATCTATACCCCTTATGACTTTATAAACCTCCATAAGATCACCACTCAAACATCCAAGACTACAGGCGTCAAAGGGAATGGGGCAAATACAGGAATAGGATACAGAGTTGGAGGATCAGCCATGATCATACTGAATGGTGGAGCAAGCTCATACATACTATTCCTGTTTTCTAAGGCCTGCTTAGAATGGACTATTTCTGTTTCCTATGGGAAACACAGAAAATGTTTCACAATCTACAGAGTTTAAAATCACTCATGATTAACGTAATAGCTTTCTTGCAAGCAATCATCAAAATTAGGGCTACAAACAATTACTCAAGAGAAAAATCAATTATAAATTGTAGCAACATAAACAGACTACTTACTCCACTTGAATTCTAGTTTTGCTTTCCTGCACACATCATCTAGTCCAAACCCTGACTCCCACACCAATTAGTATTCATGTTTCATTCATAATAGATTGGAGCGGAAAACTCTACATTGTATTTACTTTAACTGACGTGTACATTTACCTTGCATCTTAATCAACGGAACCATATTAAACAAAAACTGGAGTCCACTGGTGTCACTCCAGAGCCAGTTACATAAATTAAAATTTGGTCCGTGTTAATGTTTTTATCTTATGCGCATAATCAAAAATGCTCACCGAGGCCGTCACATTTCCTTTTTTGAAAAATAAACTTGTAGAAGCCATTTAGCAGTATTTTATTCAAACTCAAATGAAACCGAATAGAGGGAGACTGTCCCTTATATAATTATCTTTCCAGTTTGAAGTTCCTTCAAGTGTTATTCACATCACTGACTCTTAAGTTACCGAAGAGAGATTTCAAAACCAAATAAATATAATTTAGTTTCAGCCACAAAAAAAGTAATCTTATTCAAATTTCTGCATCATTTTAAAAATCCAGAATATTCTAATTCCCATCATTAGGCAATTTTAAATTAGATTTGAAAGATGTTGCATATAATGTAGTTTCAAATACAGCTTTCAAACAAGTACAAAAATGAAATACAGATAATTGAAAGCATTAAGACATGCATTAAATTAAATAGAGATAAACAGAGCACCAATATTGAAAGATGACAGTAGCCAACTATTCTTTATTAGAAGATAATAATGCATTAACATTGGAGGGGCACAACAGCACTATCCTTCATACTTCAATGACAATATAAATCGTTAATGTCATAGACATATGAAGAAATGTTCCTGGAAAATCAACTTCCCATGGAGAACAGAATCTACTTACCAAGCATGTCCTCAGAAACAGGCGTGCGAAGTATATCACCTGTAAATTCACAGGCTGTTTTCTTGGCATCAATACCTGATGTCCCCTCAAAAACCTATACACAATGAAAATAAAACATAAAAGTACACTTTAAAAAAAAAATGCATGAAGCGTTCCAGCATTCTTCACCGCAATATGACCAGAGCTTCAAGGTGTAGATCACGAGGAAAGATTCTATAAACTACACTTTTTAGGAATGATAGATAGATTGAAAGGAAATTTATAGATGACAGGAATATAAGACAAAGAACATAAACCCAAAGTGAGAGCCACCATTCAGGAAACATTTCTTCATATAAAGGGTGGTGGAAACTCCTCCTGAAAAAATAAAGTGCAGTGGATGCTAGCTCAACTGATCAATTTGCGTTTAAAATAGGCACATATACGTAGACTAAAGAATGTGATGGGCAGAGGGACTGGGAGTAAATGTGCATAGATCTTTAAAGGTGGCAGGACATATGACAGTAATTACCAAAGCATATGGGATTTTGGGCTTCATAAATGCAAGTAACAAGTACAAAGGCAGGGAAATTATGCTGTAAGTTTTTGGGGCTCTGTTGAGGCCACAACTAGAATACTGCACCCAGCTCCAGTTACCACATGTTGGAAAGGTTGTGCTGGCCCTTGAAAAGGTGCAGAGGAGACAGGGTGGGGAGTGACGGGATTACCTGTGGTGATTTTCCATTCCGAGTGAGCTATGAGTTTGTCAAATATACCAAACATTTAAAAAAAAAGATAGTTTTAGATACACTTGACCAGATACTTTTGGTATCTATGAATTTTACTCCAGATTTCCAACAAGCATGATTAAAAAAGGTTATAAAACATTTCAAACACAAAATAATAATATTGTTGTTGACGGAAACTGTGATTTATGTTTCTATTTTATAGAACCTATTCTAGTATAATTCTTCATGAATGATCTGAAAAAGGGTAGGGCCATCATTAGTAGCATCAATTCCCACTGGCCACTTTCGTAAATGAACTGAAAAATGCTCATCTCCAACTTCAAATGCAAAATGGCTTTGCACTATTCACCAACCATCTATTAAATTCCACTGCCTTCAGTCCTTTAATTCAGCTTCATATGCAGTTCCTCTAACCTACCATTATTTTGGCAGCTATTAGTCATCTCAGCTCAAGTTGAACTCTTCCTTAAATCCCTACATTTTGTTTCTAAAATCATAGAATCCCTACAGTGTGGAAACAGGCCCTTCGGCATCAACCCTCAGAGCATATCACCCAGACCCATACCCAAATTACCAACCTAATCTACACATTCCTGAACACTACGGGCAATTTAGCAAGGCCAATCCACCTAGCCTGCACATCTTTGGACTGTGGAAGGAAACCGGAGCACCCGGAGGAAACCCACGCAGACGCAGGGAGAATGTCTGTCTGTGTGAAGTTTGCACAGTCAGCCAAAGCTGGAATCGAACCCGGGTCCCTGGTGCTGTGAGGCAGCAGTGTTAACCACTGAACGACCATGCCACCCCTCTTAAAAAAAATTGTTAAAACCATTAATTTTCAACTTGTACTTCAATCCTCTAGTCCGCTGTGGCTCAACACTAGTTCTACAAATACTTTTATTAGATAGTTCACATTGGGACATTTGCTATATTTAAAAGTCCTGTTTAAATATCATTTATTAGACAATTAGCTAGCTTCTTACAAAAAAGGTTCATCATACTGAAAATTCTAATTCAAATTAAGAAACACACAAGTCTCTAAGCACTAGTGTGTTAGGCCAAAAAGCAATCTTAAAAGCATACTGGTTTTCATCTGAAGCAGATTGAATTACAAAAATGACAACGCTGGCTTTGGCTATATTTCTTCAAGTTTATGTGGTTGAGGTGTTGAAAGTATTAAAACAATTAGATAAGACAAAGAAGGATAAACTATTTCCTCTGAACCACATTGTTTGGAATTCCCTACCAATCTCATTACAGTGTGATCTAGGCAATTTAAGAGTGAAATCAAATGGTACTACTTCTTCCATCAAGAAGTTGAAATCAGAAACTTTTCGAAAAAAAATGTGCATGCTGAGCCAATCGAAAATTTAAGACAAGTTTAAAAGATTTGTTAGATAAGAATATCAAAGTATATTGAGAAACTGCAAGGAAAGAGTTGAAGTTGCAAGTTGAGTTAAATTTGGGCAGCACAGTAGTTAGCACTGCTGCCTCACAGCACCAGGGACCCAGGTTCAACTACAGCCTTGGGTGACTGTATGGAGTTTGCATGTTCTTCCCATGTCTGCATGGGTTTCCACCAGGTGCTCTGGTTACCTTCCACAGTCCAAAGTTGTGCAGGTTTAGGTAGATCGGACAATTTAGCATGACCATAGTGTCTAGGGACGCATAGGCAAGATGAATTAGCCATGGAAAATTGCACAGATAGGGAGGAGACTGGGAGTTTGGGTGGGATGCTCTTCAGAGGCAGACTTGATAGTGCAGAAAGAGGTCATTCAGCCTGTAGGGATTCAAAGTACAAATCAGTCGTGATAGAACAGAATGTCAGCGGAGTTTCTTCCTGTCTTAACTGAAGAATGAATAAATTAAAATAGAAATCACATGGTATTTTAAGATTTTTAAAGTGGCGTTTTTGGATAACTAAATAATGTTAACAGGCAAAAACCAATGCAAAAAGTGAGGCTAACACGACATGGAGAAAGAACTAATGTCAATGCAGGAAAAGAACAGTAAGTAATGATGACAGCAAAAGCAGACAAGGAGCTGTTGAAGTTAAGTCTGCAAAGGTTGATAATCAAAAATCTATCATGAGAATGCAGGAATGTAGAGTTAAGGTTAAAATCAGATAAGCCATGATGTTACTGAATGGTGGAGCAGGCTCAAAGGGCTGCTTGACCTAGTTTCAGGTTTCTATGGAATAATGAATGCACACAAATCCAGGGTAAATCCAAAAGAATGGACACAGACACCAGATTACACTGGTAGGGTCTCAATTGTTTGGTGAATGCACTGTAAAAACAGCCATATGAAGAGGACTTCAGGTTTAATCCTTCATCTTTAATAAACTAGCTGGGTTCTCAGTTAGGGCAGTGATGATAACTCTGGATCCCAGATTAGGATTAAAAAGTGGACTGAAACACCAAATGGCATACAGCAAATATGTGCACTTAAGCCAAGTAATGCCCTTAGCACTGTGGTTTCCACCCACATGAATAGCCAGTTTGCATTGGTTATGCAGACTCAGTGTGCTGCCAAGTTAGTAAAGTGCATAATCTACAGGATTACATGCCAGCATAAACCTCTAGGTTGGGAACTGGCCAGATGAAAGTATGAAACAAATCTTTTAAGGAAAATAATGAAACTAGTCATGGTAAATATTGCTTTCTAGACATGGTGGCAATACTAAATGTCAAAAGGCCTAAGGTTTTTGACCAAAGAAGATGGATTGAAATAGTACACTATTTTAAATTATAATAATATTGTTAACAATCAATAAAATTCTGGTGTAAAATGAGACAAGTGATAAATGTAAAATGTAAATACAAAGGAGACCATTTTTTTAACCAAACCAGAAAGGACAGAGGTTTCAAATTTGGCAAGCTCAGCTACAGGAACTGAATTTCCTTTCATTTCCATCTTATGTTATGCTTAGAAGCAAAGTCATTTCACCAGTTACTGTTAGCTTTGAAACAGAATTCTAACCCAAGTTTTCACATGATGGAGACACTTGAATTTTAGTTAAAGTCCTGTCAAATTCTTCAAGACAAGGCTTTTAGAAATGATTAGATAATAAATCAATAAATTTACTACATATTTGTTCCAGTATTGTATAATTTCAATATAAATCCCTACCTGTACAACAGCCTTACTGCCACTAACTTCCAGAACTTGTCCACTTCGAATGGATCCATCGGGTAGAGTCAAGTGTACAATCTCTGCAAACCTTGGAAACTGATCAAAGAAACAAAAAAAAATTTTTTTAAAGCTGAGAATCAATACAAATTATATAACTTCAAATCTGTTTTAATCCAATATGAATATTTGAAAGTTCTAATCTATTTCCAGGGGGTTGAAATAATTTACTAACAGCACATACTGTACATAAACACTACTGTAGACAGTGTTATTGAACAATTCTAACTTTCTGATAAAGAACAAACTTCACCTAGAATTGTTTTGTTTTGGGGACTAACAGCGTGGCCGATACATCCATACCAGGATTATAAAAGTTTTCAATGGCAGCTCACCTTCTCGAATTAGGGGTGAGGCAATAATTTTTAGTCCTTCCAGCAATGTCTACACCAAACGAATGACCAGAAGTTAAAAGTCATACAATGCTTCTGCTCATTTTTGTAAATGCTGTCAGACATCGGTAGATCTTGCCACTCCAATGCACCCAATTTCCACACACTTCCTGCTCAAAACACATCACTACTCTACATGCTGATTCAAACATGTTCATTAGTTATTTGCATTTTTATTGCTTGGCAACAGCGTAACTTCAAATGATAAAGGACATCTCACTTAAACATCTAAAATTTAGGTACAGTGGCAGAAAGAGTAACTGAATGGGCATAGGTGCTAATTAGAAAATGTTTTAGAAGCACTGTATTGAAATTCTGATATCAGCATCACCTTTCTTGGCAAAACATCTTAGTCAATATTTTGTTAGAATTTAAACTTCTAAATATAACCAGTCTTCAGAATTAAAGTTACAGCTACCTTCACTTGGTCCAAGATCACCAATGGTCCATTAACGCCAGACACTGTCTTGTAGGCTATTAAAAATAAAATTCACAATATAATGAGAGCTTTATTCAGGAATGTGGTCAAATTCAATTTCACAATAAATCAGTAATGTGCTTATTATAACTATTGTGTAGTGTAAGATTGCAAATAAAATTAAATGCAGTTCACGCAAACATATGGATGTGAATTCAATTGTCATTTAATACTGGAAAAAACAACATAGCTCTTTTCAATACATCCAGTTTCTTTGGAATCTGTTTGTTGTTGCCTGATTACTAAAAGATTTTCCCTTAATAAAAGATTTCTCTTCTGCATCAGCATGGTTACAGGGATCAGTTTTATAGATCTGAATGAAAAATGAAATGCATAGAACATTTCAATTGCTGGTCTGATGGAGTAGGCACAATGACATTACTGTTCTATGGGTGGTCAACTAAGTCTCACTGAGTTGCAGGAAAAGGACATTTATGCAGCACGATTTTGATACATGACCAAAGTGGAAAATTGCCTTATTAGTATTGAACTGCAACTTTGGACAGTTATCTCAGGTGAAGTAACAGTAAAGGGTGGGATAGAGGCTAATACCTTGCTTTTTTTAACTTTACATGGGAAAATATCAACTATGCAGACACAGGAGACAATTTGACTATGGTTGACGTTTGTTTCTGATCAGCCTTCTCTCACATCTGTGGTGGCTGAAGTAAGAACTGCATTGTTTCGATAGGCCTCTATCACGCTTTGCTTTTTGTGCAATCCGTCAATCTCTTCACCGATATCAAAGCTGCAAGGAAATTAGAACAGACCAGCTCTACTGCAGTGCACTAAAGCTTAGCGGGGTGCATCCACTATGCAACTAATTAGGCTGCAGCCAACAGAATAAACCTGTCAATGTTCGCTTGCTGTTTCCCACACACCTGCATTTCATTCACTAATAAGCAAACATCGGGAGAAGCAAGGCAAACTGCTCGAGCATGAAAACCATACAAGTGTTGCAATCAACTAAAGTATTCCTAGTTTCCATTTAAAAGTTGCACAACAGTTAAACTAGGGAATACTCCTGAAGCAGATAATCCAGTCACTTACTGTGGAAGTAATTTTGCTAAATCTACTTTAAATAGTCCTAAACAGAAAACATTTGATTCTATTAATAGATCATTTTTCAAAAGCTTCAGGTTAATCATTTCAAGTGGATCTTTCATCTTTAACAGTCTTCCTAGTCTGGGTTGGATTTTTTTTTAAAAAGCACCAATTTGTCACGAGAGAGATCTTCAGTGTAACTACTCAACAACGGACAATTAAACCCGAACAATGCCCAATGGAGAAATAGATTAACCAGGTATTGCAGTAAAAAGGCAAGAGGTACCATTTATAGCAATAAAAACTTAAAGTCATTGAAATAGTGCATTTCATAATTCAACATAATGTAACCGTCCCAATAAAGTTATGTAGTACAATAATTTATCCAACTGGCTGAACAAATTAAACATTTGATTCGGACAGAAACAAACACCGCTGAAATTTTGTTATTGTACTGTTAAGGCATCATTGATATGGAAACTTCATTAAATACTAAAATTTGAAATATTTAGTGCACTAAGAAAGTATGTCATTTTCCAAGTGGATTGTTACTTTGGATTACGTTAGAATATAAAAAGTGTTCAATTTAATGCTTATTTAATAAAAACACATTTTGCATTTCTTTGAAATTAAATACAGGTTTTGACTTTTTCACTGCATAACTTAATTTGGTACGATTATTTTTCCCCAAAAATCTATCAGGAAACACCATTTCAATTATAAATAAAAACTCTCTCCACCCCTTCCCCACTTGAGCTCAAGTACACAACCCCCTGTTTAACATGCAGCTCCTGAGCAGGTCACAAGGCCGCCTGTTCAGCTGCCAGCAGCTTTTGTGTACAAAGATGTTAATTGGTTCTAATCCCTTCATAGAAGCTGTTTTGGTAGCCTGACCCAGCACCCTGAAGGACACCTTGGTGTGAAATACTAAGGACCCATTCAAGTAGGAGTGAAAGAAAGCAGTGTGCATTCCAACACATTTGATTTAAAAGGCTGGAGGGTACAGCACCATTCTAAACTGAATAAATCTTGCAAGTTGTGGTAACAGTGAAGTATGTTCTTGAGAGCTGTAACCTACTAACAGTGCCCAAACTGCAATTTCCTATATAATTCAACAGCATTATTTAATGTTACATAAATCAAAACCTAATGGCATTACCAGGTCAGATCAGTTTGTATATGTAATAGCAAAATTAGCATGATTGGGACTAGGTCAAGAATATACTTGTATACAGTTTATTGAAATGGTTCTTGCATCAAAGCTACTTTGCTTTTCCCCATTATTCTCCAATGCCACATTTTTAAAAGCTCAAGTACATCGTTTGACCAGTCCCCTGATGCAAATATAATGCCTTGTCCTCTTTCCACAGCAATCTTACTTATTAAGAGGCCCAACGAGGCTCACCAGAACTAATAATTAGTCTATCTTTGCACTACTAGGAAGTTTGGTACATCTGGTATCTTAAGTGTTAGTTAGCTGGCTTCTGTACATGTAGCAGGGCACTAACCAGACATGATATTTATTTAAGTTTAACTTTAAGGATTTGTAGTAGTTATAGTTCACACTCAATGATCTGAGATGTTAACCAAGCAGGAATACTCTAATAGTAGCATTACACTACTGAAGCTGCACTTCATTAAAACTTTTTGTATATACGGAGTTTAATAGCTTAAATATGAAAAAGTCTCTAAAGAACAGTAACCAAAAATCCATTTTCAGAAATGGATTTATTTTTAAAAGCAGGAGCAAGAATAGAAAAGGCAGAAGGCCAAAACCAGCAGTCAAACATTACGTCTACTAACAGTTAGTTCTAACGGACCATTTACATGTTACATGTAACTAAATATAGTAAGTGTGGGGCTTTCTCAAGACTGGAAGCAATTTTTCAATAGTACTTGTAAATGTGAAAGATCTTTTGCTGATTAGTAATTTACAAAAGTGCATCCAACTGGTGCTACAAGATTCTATTGTTGTGTAAATGCAACATGTGAAGGTGATGATATCCTGCATCTAGGATGTGTTTATTGAGTGGGAGTAATAAATGTGTGTGTATGATATTATGTGGTATTAAATATGATAAAACTTCATACACCTTGAAAGTGAATCAAGATGGTGACAGGGAAGAGCAGAAAGGAAGAAAACCCTGCACTCCAGATCCGCTACCACATGGGATACTTTCTCAATGTGCCCAAAAAAATCTATGGTCAACAGCCAGCCAGTTTGGACATGCAAAGATCCACAGCAGAAACTTGCAACTCCGAATACACATCATCCTAAATCAAGGGGCAACCATCGATGACAATATAAATGTCAGTCTTTGGTGGGCACCATAGAAATGACAGCAATCCATTCAGCCCCTCAAGCCTATACCTCCATTCAAATACATTGTAGTTGCACAGTTCAGCCACATTTATCAACTTTGATCCACATCCACTGATCCCCTTACCTAATGAAAATCTAGCCATTTCTATACTGAAAGCTTTAACTGTCTCAACAAGCACAGATTTTGATCAGGTGGGGTTTCTACATAAGGAGAATACAAGACTTTTACTACCATTGTAAAATTTGTACAAAGTACTTCCTGATATCAATGCTGAAGTCTGGTTTACATTTAAGCTTATATGCTGCTTTTCTACGCATGCCCCTCTCCCCCACAAGAACTTAAACTGTTTTATTCATTAAATTCAAATGTTTTACCATTTTAAACACCTTGATCAGCTCATCTCTCAACCTTCTATACTCAAAAGAAAAACATGCAAGTTTATATAACTATCCTTTACAATTTGCTCCTTAATCCCCATATTCCTTTGTTGAAACAGTGTTACACAACCTACAGTATCAATTGCCCTCGTGAGGCGGTCAACTGAACTCAGTATTGCAGATGAGGTCTGACAAAGAATTTTAAAAGCTGAACCACACAAGGCAATCATTTAGTTAAGTGTGCAACAGACAAAACTGTAGTAGCATAACCAGAGATGATTAGAAGCATCAATAAAACCCATGAGAACAAGGCAGGCAGAGGTTTCAAAATTAAGATATCAGATTTAGTGGTATTTTGATAACAATGGGTCAAAGAAATTGACAAGTTACAATCCTAAAGGCTACTCAAGTACTTTAGAAACTGTAGCTGAGCTATAATTGGAATTATCATTCCAGTAACTGCGTAAAACATCTTTTTTCAAACATTTCGGAAATTTTACCAGAGTAAATACTCAAGACTTGAGGTTGGTTGGCTCGCCGAGCTGGTTTGTTGTTCTGCAGGCGTTTCGTTACCGTACTTGGTAACATCCTCAGTGCAGCCTCTGATGAAGCATTGGTGTGTTTTCCTGCCTGGCTTTTAAACTCTGGGGTCCGTTGCGATGGATTGCCTCACTCCCGGGTTTCCTCTGTAGTGGAATGTATATGGGGTCGAGTTCAGTGTGTTTATTAATAGCCTGCTTCGTGGAGTGCCATGCTTCCAGGAATTCTCGTGCTTGTCTCTGCCTAGCTTGTCCCAGGATCTTGGTGTTGTCCCAGTCGAAGTTGTGGTTCTCCTTGTCCGTGTGAATAGAGATGAATGAGCATTGGTCGTGTCCCCTCTGCAGGGGATCTTGTAGATGATACGACAAGTGCTCACCCGAACTAAAGACCCACTCCCTGCCATGGATAGGACCAATGTCATCTACAAGATCCCCCACAGAGACTGCAAGAAACACTACATTGGACAAACAGGAAGGAAACTAACAACAAGAGTACATGAACACCAGGTGGCTATAAAAAAACACGACTAATACTCCCTCATCTCAATCCACACGGACAAGGAGAACCACGTCTACAGAACAACAAACCAGCTTGGCGAGCCAACCAACCCGAGATTCAAATCTACTCCAAAACCTTAGATACTCAAGACTGTGAATCTGTCACAAGGAACATCCTTTGTGCATTGCACTGCATTTTCTCTTAAGTCACAAGACCTTAAAATTGGGGCATGAAAGTAGAAAAATAACAGAAGTACAGGGGAAAATTACTTCTTGGAAACTCCCTAAACTACCACTTCTCTTAATATAAACTACACTATTACATTTTTTCATCCAATTTATTTTCTTATAGTCCTGCCTGATTCAGCCTTTACACAGTGCTAAGAGATCTTTTTCCTGCATTAAAGATAATACATTTATTATGTAAAAGATAATTTATGTTGTTATAATCTGAGTGAAATACTGTATTAATACATAGTGAAAATCTCAAAAGATTTTCAGAGTTCAACTTTTTTTTTTCCCCTAGACTTCCTGGTCTGGTTTGTTACACAATTTATATAAAGGCAGTTGCACTTTAGAAGTTAGAGTCAGGATATGAAAAGATTTTTCTCTTGCATCGTAACTCCCTCAAAAAAAATGTTGCACTCAAACACTGATTTTCTGCCTGGAACAAGAAACATACTACATAAAGAAAATAGGTAGGGGGGAAATAAAAGGTATAACATTGATCACACAATAATTGAACAATTCATATTCAGATCACTGATTTCATTTCCATTTTCCCATAGCTGTACATCTTACAGTGTAGTCAAAGAACAGCTAGATCCGAACTGAATGTTTTTCATGTATCCTACAATAGATAAATTCTGCAGTAAGTACAGCCAACAATCTGCTCAATTATGCTAGATGACTTCAGTGAAATCCACTCTTATCCCAGTGAAATCATGTGCAAAGTAGAACTGACATAATGAGAACATACCAGATTACAATGGAGGAAAAACATGGCAATCACCCAGTCTATTTATTCTATCGACAATATGCGTAACAGAACGTAGGTTAAGACTCCCATAATTATCCTTTACAAACTAAATAAAAAAAAGTTACATTAAAAGCAACAGAATTCACTTCATTTCACAGAAGCATGAATAGACATATTATGCTGCCTCCCCCCTCACTATAACAGAGACTGACATTCCTAGGTCAAATTTGATTTTATTATACCTTTTAATAAGATGTCTGCACGTACTGCAGTACAAGTCTAAGTCTTTGTTGCAGAGTGTCCTTGGTAACTGCTAATTTTAAAATCAGGATTAGCCGCACGTGCGTGATTCACAACTTGAGGATATCTCCTCTCCCTTCCCACCAACCTCTCAATTTAGTTTTGCGATCAAGAGTGAAAAGTACCTTATGGGTACATTTCCATAGACACAATCCAATATCTCACCCAGCTATTATTTCAGTGAATCCAGGCCACCTTGATGGGATGACAAGTGGAATTGGCCTGGGGGAGAAATTGCACCCAGTTGAATTTCTTTAACATATCTACAGATTTGCATTTGCGGGAGTAGTCATGGAACTGCAATGAAGGAATCTTTACGAAGAAATCTGTAGCACTTGGTGCTTCCTCCAGTCAATTAATCTAATGCAGCATGATAAGGGGATCAAGCTTAGATGTACTTGGTCTATAAGGTTGAGTTAATCACTGCATAAACTCTGTGCACTGAGAACAATTACTGAAATGCAGTAACAAAAAAAAAAAAACTTGTCATAATATTAGTCACAGCCATATCAGTTTATGCTGTTCAAGAAAAACATTTAAGAAATATATTATGTGGCATAACCTATTTTATAAGGACATCAGATTGAGGCATTAAGAGTACCACCAACACGTGAGCAGTTCCTTTTAAAGCAGCAGTCTTGTCTCAGTTACATTCATACTTAGGGGGAAAGGTAGTGGATTCAGATCTTCTAGTGATCTGAGGATATACAAGTGAAAAGCTAACCCTTGAGTGCACTAAGGGAGTGTTGTACTATCAGCAGTTCTACTTTTTGCATTAGATGTTACAACAAAGCATTAATCCTTTGCACAAGTTGAGATCCCATTTTGAGAAGCGCTAGTTAAATGTATTTTTCCTTTCCAGCATATGCATGCCGTATACAAATATGCTGAAAGCATTTATTCATCCAATACAAGTCATGATTTGTAACTGAAACAGTGTACACCTTTCCACAGTCAACAGATTGCTTTGGTCCTACACTCAAAACAAGGGAAGACTTTACTAGAATACAAAAGGAAAACAATTTTCTGGGAGCATAATGTTCTATGTGACTTTATAAAAGATTAATACATGATCATGATATGCACTGCCCACTGCAATGGTGTCACAAGGACTTGGTTTGGGAAGAGGAAAGTAGGAATTCATGGGTGACAGACCCAAGGCTTGATCCTTCCAACAGCCCTTACAGCAATATAGGAATAGACTCTAAGTTGTTAATAGTTGCAGAGAAGCAATAACCTACATTTGATGCACTCTACAAGACTCTTATTAGACCAGAAGTTGGCTAGCCTTTCACACTCCAGATTAAGTAAGCCCCTAAGGGGCCTGTACTCTTAGATAATAGACAGAAGCACAAACACACCAGAATTTGTCTAACATTGAAGCCACGTTCCTTTGCTACTAAAACATGTCGATTCACATGATCCAATTAAAGACAGACCTCCATTCTTAAAATCATACCACTTCTCATTTCTTCACATCTCTTCAACTCAAGAGATTCAGTAGGGTAGACATAAGTGCACTGGCCATCATTAAAGAGGTGCTGGGGAAGCCGAAAGTTGTGTTGGTGGATAAATCATCTAGACCAGATGGACTACACCCCAGAGTTCTGAAGGAGATAACTGAAGACATTGTACAAGCACTTGTGGTGATTTTTCAGGAATCACTGGAGTCAGGAAGGGTCCCCAAGAACTGGAAAATGGCTAATCTATCACCCCAGTTTAAGAAGAAAAGGAGGCTGAAGACAAATTACAGGCTGGTTAGCTTGACAGCAGTCATTGGTGAGATTTTGGAGCCCATTACCAAGGCTGAGATTGCAGAGTACAGCACTTCACAAGTTGCAGCCAACCAAATTAAAATTTAGATCATAGTTAGCGATAATTTCATACAAATTAAGACAGGTCGAGTGGAATAGTACCATTTTGCAATCAATAGGAGGTAACTTTAATCGTATAAGATAAAATAATTTAATCCAAAAGTGGAAAAAATTCCATATTTCAACAGCTTATACTTAAGTTTAAAAGTTGTTTTCAAGTTCTCCATAACCCTGCTCTCCTCCATTTCTGTGACCATCTCCAGATGTAAAACTTTTAGATCCCACCACCACCTCCTGCTACAGCAAACTCCCTATTTCTCAGACTTAGTAGGAACTGCAGATGCTGGAGAATATGAGATAACAAGGTGTAGAGCTGGATGAACACAGCAGGCCAAGCAGCATCAGAGGAGCAGGAAGGCTGACGTTTTGGGCCTAGACCCTC
>JAHRHZ010000140.1:17436221-17557055 GCA_024137785.1 Ginglymostoma cirratum | reverse complement strand
GATCTCCATGTTCAAATCAGAGCTGGACCTAGGATCTTCTTCAAAAACAAATGTAGTTTCTGACACGTGAGCTCCGAAGGTGCAGAAGCACAAGACCCAACAGCGCAGAAATGTTGAGCCGGAGCGGTTATTATTGAAGTCTTCACTGCAGTCACATCCCCAGTGTCCTAGAGCTCCATCACTCATTATCAAACACTCAGCAAACGGAATTTTCTGATGAAGGGTTTAGGCCCGAAACGTCAAGTTTTCCTGCTTCTATGATGCTGCTTGACCTGCTGTGTTCATCCAGCCCCATGCTTGTCAACCACATTTACTTGTCTCCCAATTTAAAGGTCTGGCTTCATTCCAGTCACATGACTGAATCACATGAAGCTTTGGGGATGATCCTATAACAAACTGGGTGGATCGGATTCCCGGAATTATTTTGAACGCAAAAGAGACACTGGGTCTTAAACAAGCAGCAGGGCAAAAACAAATTTTGACAAGGTGTTTAATCTGCACAGTGACACTGGGGAACTTTCAAATGGACCGACGTGATGTCCCTCCTCTCCCGCCTGACACCAACGTTAATACATGTTTCACGATAAGAGTACAGTATTTTGGACACCATTCAAAAGCGAGCAAAACAAAACACCACAACAACCAGGAAATGGACCTAGTCCACTGTACAAAATTGATACAAACGAAATCAAAACACTTTTACTGATATGTAAACGCCGCTTGAATTCTTGAGATCAAAGCGGAACCCGTTATATATGCAACTGAATTAAACCCTCACAGGACCGGTTTCAACCAGCCCCTTCTCCCCGCCGATTGCACATACTCAGCCTGGGCTGGGCGCTGAAGTTCCTCCTTGCCGCCAGTGCATGCTCCTGGGCTGCCAAATGAGGTCCATTGGCCACAGCCGCCTGGCCCACCATCACCGACATGTTCTCTCCCACCACCCTCAAGCAACTGCTCGACCTCTCCGTCACTTGATCGCTCCCTTGACCAACGATGTCTACGCGCGCTGCCTTTCGCGTCACGACGCGGGCTGACGTCCCCGTGGACGCTTGCGTCAGGTGTGTCGTCTGACCAATCGAGATGAGCGACGGGCAAAGAGGCGTTGGTTAAGTAACAGCCTCCTTTGTTTATCCGCTGGCGGCAAATTGAGATTCTCAGGTTTATTTTTGTTAAATATTTCATAATCTACCTGTTCAGACATTTTACGCAACACCTCGTGATTAGGTGAGATTTGAGCCCACGCCTCCTGGCTCAGAGCTAGGGAGACCCTACAACTGTGCCATTAGAGTTCACTTGAGGTATTTCCAGTCTACTTGTTCATACAGGTTATGACGCATCTCCGGAGCACAAGAGCCTTCATCATTAACGTTGTCTCAAAACATGGCTGTTCACTGTTCAGGTTTTTATGTTTTACTTACAATCGTCTGGATTACCACTTCCACACCATTAGAAAACTTTACAATTTACATCTCTCTCGCCAAAGTCTGACATTCTGCAGCGAAGGTAGAAAGTGCTGGAGAAACTCAGCAGGCCCTGCAGAGGGAGAAACACAGTCGACTCTAACTTACTCCGTGGACCTTTCCAGACAATTGCAGAAGGTGTAACACTTGCCCTTTTACCTCCTCCCTGAAGAGAAATTATTGAGAAATTAGCCAGAGCTACGAAGAAAGAAAGCAAACCACCTAGGGCATAGTGCTCATGATGTAATATAGTTCTAATAACGATTCAGCAAGACATAAGGAAGACAAAGACCAAAGTAATATATGGAATGAGAATGGAACTACGGGTGCTAAACGAAAGAAAAAAAATGACAATCAAAATGACAACAGGAAATACCTCAACCATTATTAGCTGAGTTTAGGAGAAATATAACTTGCTAAAAGCAAGAATGAACTAGGCAGCTTTGAAAAACATGGATAAAAAGAGACTTAGGTTAACACTGAAACCACACCTGCCTCCGGCACCATCCCTGGCAGTGCATTCCACACTCCTACCAATCTCTGTGTAAGAAAACTTGCCCTTCACATCTCCTTTGAACTTACCCCGCTCACCTTAAATGCATACCCCCTAGTACATTTCAACTCTGGGAAAAAGATTCTGACCATCAACCCTATCTATGCATCTCATAATTTAGTAGACTTCTATCAAGTGTTCCCTCAGCCTCCTCTGCTCCAGAGCAAACAATCTGAGGTTTTCTAGCCTCTCTTTACAGTTCATACCCTCCATAAGCAGCTGTACAGGTCCCTGGTGAGACCGTACCTGGAGTATTGTGTGCAGTTTTGGTCTCCAAATTTGAGGAAGGACATTCTTGCTATTGAGGGAGTGCAGCGTAGGTTCATGAGGTTAATTCATGGAATGGCGGGACTATCATATGTTGAAAGATTGGAGCGACTGGGCTTGTATACACTCGAGTTTAGAAGGCTGAGAGGGGATCTGATTGAGATGTATAAGATTATTAAGGGATTGGACACTCTGGAGGCAGGGAGCATGGTTCCGCTGATGGGTGAGTCCAGAACCAGAGGACACAGTTTAAAAATAAGGGGTAGGCCATTTAGAACAGAGTTGAGGAAAAACTTCTTCACCCAGAGAGTGGTGGATATATGGAATGCTCTGCCCCAGAAGGCAGTGGAGGCCAAGTCTTTGGATACTTTCAAGAAAGAGATGGATAGAGCTCTTATAGATAATGGAATCGAGGGTTATGGGGATAAGGCAGGAACAGGATACTGATTGTGGATGATCAGCCATGAGCATAATGAATGGTGGTGCTGGCTCGAAGGGCCGAATGGCCTACTCCTGCACCTATTGTCCATTGAATATGCAAGGAATAGAAGGATATGGACCAAAGGCAAGAAGAAACAATTAGTTTAATTTGGCGTCATGTTCGGCTCAACATCGTGGGCCGAATGGCCTGTTCCTGTGTTGTACAGTTCTATGCTCTATCAATATGTACGTGTTGGGTAGTCCCTCAGAAGTAGGATGATGCTTGTTTGTGGCAAGAACATGTGCTTGGAGTAATTTAACATGGGAGGGTTATCTTTGCTGCAGGTGCTACATAGTTCTAGTTAACTGAGGACACATCTGCTCTTACTGCCTACCAGAGGTATATCAGAAGGGTTTTTAGCTTGATAATGAACATGTTTAGTATATTATGACACACCTTCCAGGACCATCAAGCCCTGAAGTGGGTTTTGAACGTGGAACTCCTGGCCCACAACAGGAAAGCTACAACTGCACCGCAAGACCACTTAAAGGAAACATAAAATGTTACAGAAGAATTTTTATTTTAAATAAAACTAGTTTTAAGAAATGCAAGATGTTTTGAATTTGGATAGAAGAGAAAGAGCTGTAAAAACAGCAGATTGGCAGAGTAAAGAATGGAGACATTATGTCCATAATGTTTGCATCAATGGCAGCCCCAAGAGGTATTTTGTTTTGAGAGTTCAATTAGTCTAAAAGCCTTGAGTGAACTGAAATATTTTGAACCTAGTTTATTTCACCAAATCAAAAAAAATTGTAAATAAGAGATAATTAACCTACTGGTTGAGTTGTGGACATCCCAGAGCAGTCTGCATCATTATAAGAGTTGGATTGCATGTTGGATCATTTTCAAATTATCTGGCTGTTTGTTAGGTGTTTTTCATTATATTTTGGACCTTGTGTGGTTTGCACCTCACTGGAAGAATAAGCCTAGCTGGCTGGGCATGTATTGTAAGCAGATTAAACCCCTAAATTCACCATTTGTTCTGTGGGAAATAGGTAAGGCTTAATCTAAATTTAAATTTTCTGTCAGAACTGAAATTGGAAGATTGTCTCATTCGAAATTAGTGAGAGAATTTACTGTGGTCCTCAGCTTGGAAATATTGAAGTTATCACTAGAATACTGGACTGATCAAGGTATCTACAGTCAGGAGATGGTAAAACAAAGTTGGAACTGAACAGATTTAAAGATAGTTTCCAGAGGACCATGGTATACTAAACTTCAATAAGATTGATATATCTTATAAACAGAATTCTTGAATGAAGTAAGAAATAAACCTGAGTACTTAGCATTCATGGTTATAAACCATGTTGTTAAACTAATATAACTTGATTTGTTTAACTCTTATATACAATAAAGGTTTGTATTTTGCTTAAAAAGAAATTAAATCTTGTGGCACAGTTCTAAAAAAAGTGTTTGGATTTTTCTTTAAGGCCAACAATATCTAACTCAGTCTTAACATTGTGTAGTAAATACATGTAATTAAGGCTGAATCTTACAATGTTTTTGGAAAATGTCATTTTTGCCAAGTTTCCTGCAGGTTTCTGTTTACAGGATCTAGTGAGTTTTCTTGTGTTGTTATCCCAAATCCATCTCATTAATATCTACTTGGCCCCTATGGCACTCCTGTCATTTGATGTTGGCTGGATTTCTCATTCACCATAGCAAGAAGAACTCACCAATGCACAGATACCTTGGAATAGGCCAGCATGCCAGCATCCCTGGTACCGATGACATCTTTAAAATGCCATTGTGCATGGCAGGAAGGAAAAGTTGGTGCTGTGATTTATCAATGGGGACCTTGACATCATGGTGAATGGATGGTACAGAGGAGGGCAGTTCTCTTCCTTCCAGCCCTGCTAGCCTAGACCAAGGTTAAAACCTGGGTCAGTGTAACCTCAACCATCAGGCAAAATACCCACCAATGTAGGAAGTAGTTCAGTAACCATCTGCACTCCACTAAGACAACTGTCAACAGCTTTTCTCTGCTACGTCACATTTGCTCTGTCTCTGCTACTACATCCATATCCCATCAAAGTTCATGCTGCACCTCTCTCACTTTCTCATGCAACATCTTCCCTCAATCCCTGTCAGCCACAAACCCCCTCATCCTGCTAACCTTGCATGCCTTCTGCGCTGTCTACTCACTAACTGCAGTCACCTCACAACCTTTCACTCGCATGAGCACAAGCAGATGAACCAGGTACTTTCATCTTGCTCAATTCTTCCCTTTACCTCATTACATGAGAAAACAGCCAGTAATAAGGCCAAAATGTCCAGGACGGGTGGTGGGCAGCTGACATCCGTCTCTTCACTCCATATGAGGATAAGATCTTGTAGTAGCCAGAGAGGATTGGGTCTGCTCCTGCAAAGATGCCAAAATATCCATGTCGCACCAAACAAGTTAGAAGCCATGCTTCTAGCAGTGCAACTCTCACATTAGCCTCATTGCCAATGTAGTTTTCACCTGCTATAAATTAAAGACCTTATCTGCAGTGCCTTCTTTCTTTTATGCTAGTAAGTACCAGCAACATGTCCACATGCTTGGCAGGAAAGTGGGTTGTCATGGCCTCACACCTCCTCCAGTACTTCTGAGGAAGGAACCACAAATCCCTTAAACAATGCACCAGCAAGGGTGTCACCTTCACTCTCCATCAGTTCAGATACTGACACTTCAGTCAGTATTTTAGCAAGTATAATCAGGAACACCCATTGTTGAGCACTCCACTGCCACATCGTCACAGCTGGATGAGGAAGAAATGCCCCAGGTCACTTTTGGAGGACTGCTAGAAACCACGTACTGCAGAACTCAACCATTTGTCACTTCATACAAATGCTCAATAAGGACAGTTAATTGCTAGTATCGTGAAACAGCTACAGGAATGCAACAATGCCATGGGGGCCCTGCTGCCTCTAATGTTTGATTGTCTGCCTGCCTCCATAGAGAGGTTGGCAGATACCCTGTAAAGCCAGGTCCTGCAGTCTGAGTCTGCTGGATATGCAGAAGGACCTGCACTCCATTACCAAGCCATTGCTCCCATCATCAACGGCAAGGAAATCAGGGGACTTTGATCTTCAGTACATCTTCATCACAAAGAGACAGGCAGTGTAAGTCAGCAGAGGAGGAACCACATGAAGGCCCCTCAATGCTTCCTTCCAAGATATGCCTGAGGTGGCCAGACCTGTCTCATTCACTGTGTCTGTCACCCTCAGGCCTGTAGGAGACTAAACTGAGGAAAATGCGCTTCCCTCTCCCAAGGAAACACGGCTTGTCTGTACTGTATAGGGATCAGCCAATCAAAGCTGCAAGGCCAATAGGCTTCATCGTATGGTCAGCTTTCTTAACCATGTTTACAGATCCAGGGAAGAACTGAGATTTAGTGAGGAGAGAAAGAAGAAAAAGACCTTTTTAGGGCACATTGATGGTACAGGTGACAGTTGATTATAAATATGTTCTCGCATTTATAAATATATATTCATTTCCAATTATCATCTGTTTATATGAGTCTCTGTGTAGCTGCAAAGGCAGCTTTGAACGTTCTAAATTCTTATCCTTAAATGATGTTCCATGGACTAAAGTGTGAAGTCAACAGCTGCTGCATCATGAGCACACAATGGGTGAATCACAAATGCCTGCAACTTTGGAAACTAGGCTCCATCTTTCCAGGTACACACTGCATCACTGCATTATTAGGATTCAACCTTTAACTTGTATGAAATGGTCAGGAGTGCTTGGGACAAGGCATTGGATTGCACACAGTAGGTTAATGCCACAGGCTCAGTATGAATGTTGAGCTCTCAAATGTATTTCACCTTCACTGTGTGGGTGTGTGTCTACTTGGAAGGACCCCACATTGCTTTAACTTATATTCCTCAATTACCCTGTCCATTTTGGGCATAGGTGGGGGGTGTATGTTTGCATCTATTTAATTTCCATTGTGCACTGTTATTTATAGGACAATGTGAGGCAATGAGAGCCTTCTCCTCACACATGGGTTCTGGGCTCTGCTTCTCCCATGTTGATGAGCCCCAAATCAAACATTCCTTTCCTGATAGCCCTCCCTGTCAATCCCAAATCCACACCTAATCTGTCTGCATCAATTCTCCTTTCCCTCAAAACGCAAGCATGTGAGGTGAACATACAGATCTTGAGGGTCACTGTTCAAACCACCACCAGCCTCCAACCATCCCACCTATAAGCCAGGGTGCTGCTCACCATCAACAACCATCCCTATTATATGAACCCTTTCCCTCTGATGCTGTATCATCTCCACTTATATATTGAGTACCCTCCTGTTACAATACCTTCTGCATCCCAACATTCTGCCTGCACACCTCACCATGAGGTTCCCTGACTCTTTCCTGCAGCAAGTCATCCCTGCCCCTTACTCAAATCTTTTCGCTATGAAAGCCAACATACCACTTGCCTTCTTGACCACCTGCTGAACCAGCATGCTTAACTTCAGTGACTGATCTGTGAGGATGCCCAGGTCTCAGGTTGTTCAAATCACACTGAAGCATCTCTGCATCCACATCACAGCTTATCTTCCCACCCAATTTTGTGTCATCTACAAATTTGGAGACATTACATTTTGTTCCCTCATCTAAATTATTAACATATATTGTGAGTAGTTGGGGTCCTAGCACTGATCCATGCAATATCCTACGAGTGACGCCTGCCATACCGATAAATGGCATCATGTTAAATACCCCAATTTTCACACCAGATTGCCATCCCGATATTGGTTCTGCCACTTAATGATGTGTCCTGGCAATTTTGCAGGCAAGTGGTATTCTGCACCTTGGTGTTTGGAAAATTATAGCCTGCAAGCACTCCATTTACCTTTGAACTTAATCCTACATTCTGGCTTTAACAGCCATTGCACAGATTTCTTGAGTTCTCAGTGTCTCACCAGGGCCACTGAGAGAAATGCATAATGGAGACATTCAGTGTTTTGGACAGGCTAGGAAGTGACTACAATACAAGAACTACTTAGTTAATTGTAAAGTGGTTTGAAACTCATGTAGGTTTACATTGAAAATGTATTTTTAATTTACTGGCTGTAAACTCCTTACTAAATTGTAAAAATATTCCCTGGAGTGTTGGAGGGTGAGGGATGACCTAATAGAGGTTAAGAAAATGATGAAGGGCATGGATTGGGTAAGTAGACAATGTCTTTTCCCTAGGGTAGGGGAGTCCAAAACTACAGGGAATAAGTTTGAGGTGAGGGGGGAAAGATTTAAAAGGGATCTAAGGGGCAACTTTTTCACACAGAGGGTGGTGTATGTATGAAATGAGCTGCCAGGGAAAATGGTGCAGGCTAGTATAATTACAACAGTTAAAAGGCATCTGGATGAGTATATGAATAGGAAGGGTTTAGAGGGATGTGGGCCAAGTGCTGGAAAATGGTACTAGATTTATTTAGGCTATCTGGTCGGCATGGATGAATTGGACCGAAGGTTCTGTTTTCCTGCTGTATATCTCTATGACTCTAAGATTAAAGTCATAATTCCTGTGACTTGAAATCAATCAAAGCTAGCTGAGCTTTTTCATCGTTGTACCTTGTACATTGCAAAGGCTTTGAAATGGAGACATTTAACTAAGATGCTGAAGAAACAATATCCCTGTGTAGGTATGTCTCAATCTCTCTCAACCTATTTTTTCACATTTGAACTACTTAAATTTGAATTACTTAAACTATCCTCTGGGCTTGTAATCTGTGCATCTGTGAACATTCTGTGTTTTTGCTTGAAACTTGGAGTGTTTTTAATATTTAATATCATACTTTAACTTTTTAAGAGTTAGTCCCAGTTTCTGGCTTCATTTAGTGATATTACAACCATATCACATATTCCCCTCATGTGAGTGAAAGAGCATTAATTGGAACTTGACATCATCGTGCAGACAACTCATATGCCAGCAAATTTATGTTGAAAGATCAGGGTTTACCATGTCAGGAAAGGAAATCTTATTCACTATTGTTCCCATTTAGGGCCATGTTGATTAATTTATCAAATAACAGTAGTCAGCAGTAAACTTCATTTCACATTTACAGGTTACTGTAAATTACAACCTGCATGTAAGGTGCTGACATGCTCCATACTGCACTGAGAATAATTGTAGTGCTAGATAACAAGCATGGGGCTGGATGAACACAGCAGGTCAAGCAGCATCATAGGAGCAGGAAAACTTGACGTTTCGGGCCTAAACCCGATATAATTGTAGTGCTACAGCCCGCCCAGGTTGGGTTCACCTTACTCATTCTAGTAGAGTGTATTTTCCAAGTCTGATCACCTATTGCCATGGATTTTGTGTAGTTTTACGTAGAAAAATATATTGAGCTTGGATTAGCCAAATAATTTTCCATTTGCATTCTGTGTTAAACTTGAAAATTCTAGAAGGGTAAGCGTTATACAATAATTTGGATTTTTACCTTTCATAGATGTGAGTAAATCCAGAAAAGTTGGGTATACATAAGTTTCGAGTTATTAGCATTCATTGTTACTTGAACTTTGATAAATCAGTAGCATCTGAAACCAGGACCAAATTGTATAACAACATATTTCCAGCTGTGGTTTATTTTCCATCTCAATTGTCCATACCAAAACATTAACAGCAGTCAATTAGTGCATGAACTGTGGAATTTTTAAGCAATTTTCTCACATAGGGAGTGAAATTATATGCTGGGTTAGGGATTCTACATATACAAAGCACATTAAAGGTTGAATTTTTGACACAAATCTAGCACAGCTTTCTTCAGGTTGCTAAAATTCTTTCAGGGAATCTGCAGGAGAGATATGATATTGTTGTTATATCAGTAAGCTAAGCCAGAGACAGGGGTTAACACTCTTCGACATGGGCTCAATGGAATTAAAATTCTATTAATTAGTATCTGAAATTAAAAGCTACTTTCAGTGATAGTAACCAAGAAACAATCATTGATTGTTATTGTAAAAGCCAATATGATTCACTAATGTCCTTTGGGAAGGAAATCTGCTACACTTGCCTAATCTGGCCTGCAAGACAGCAATATCATTGATTCTGAACTGTGCTCAGTACAAAGGGAATTAGGGTGGGCAACAAAGTGATATCCAAATCCCGTGATAGAACTTTTTAAAATGTAACCTCTTGCATAAGTAACATTACAGACCAAGAGAATGGAGTTCACTGATGGTTGCAGTCAACACACAGAATAGTAACAAAAAAGGAGAATATTAGGGTTTGGGTGATTATTATAAATTGCTAATGTTTAATTCTTGTAATGTGTGACACAATGTGTGATGATGACTTCTAGGCATGTAGCCTTATGTCTACACTTTAATACATCAATTATATGTAATTCTAGAACATGTATAAAATTAATTTGTGTTTGCTTTCAAAATGCTATGCATTGACAAGAATTTTAAAAACGTGAATAGATTTTCAAGACATGGAACAAGATGGAACACTGTCTAGGCCTTATGTTTGCAGTCCATGCCCTGATATCTTGCAGCTAGTAAACTGCATAGCCTAAACAGGAATTCTGCTGCAGCACAATGTCTCAGTGTTATTACCACAATGGGTGACTTGGTCGCAGTTACTGTTAGCAGGCAGGCATGTCCAGGGAAGCAATCACAGAAACATGGGAGCAGTGGCCCAAATTATTCAGCTTTCAGTTTCACTGTGAGTGCATTGCATTCATTCTGCTGAGATGTCCTTGTAAATTGCAGTAGATCTGATGTAATGAAGCTTCCAGCTGAATCAGGTGACTGCCTGGGCTGCACAGCAGATGGCCCTGGGGTTCTTGTAAATCAATGGTCGTGCCCCTACCTCTAAACCAAGAGAGGTGGGTTCAAGTTTCACCCGCTTCATCTCTAAACCTGTCTGATTAGAAAATATCCACAGCAGAAAGCCCCAGAAACTATACAAACGTAGAAAATTAAGAGCTGAAGTATATCATTCAGTCTCTTAAACCTGCTCTCCCATTCAATAAAATCATGGGTGATGTGTTTGTATATCGAATTCCGCATTCACATTTACCCTTGTTAATCTTTGATTGCTCTCTTTAACAGGAATCTATCTATGTCTGACTTTAAAGTATCCTATGACCCTGTTTTGACTGCTTTCTAAAGCAGAGAATTCAAAAGTCCCACAACCTTCTGAAAGAAGAATGTATCCTCATATCTGTCCTGAAAGTGCAAGCTCTATTTTTAAAACTGCCTTCTAAATCTGCACTCATCCACAAGAGAAAATATCCTTTTTGTATTCACCTTGTTAAGATTATGGACGGTCTTATATACTTCAATCACCTTATGGAGGTGGACCATTAAGAAGGCATAACTGGTGCATTATAATTTTAACTTCACTACCAGCCCATTGCTGCCAAATAGTGCAACTTAAAATCAAGCCTACATTTTTATGGCATTGTAGGGCTCAGTTTTTCTTGCCATATACCTTAGTTATCAAGTCATAGTTTAGCCAGCATAGGGACTCCCTAAATTGAAAGATCCCACTCCACATGTCAGTTAAGATTTGGCACACAAATTGGTAGAAGTATGTTCAGTCTCAACAGAGATACTTGACCCAAAAAGAAGCCAGAAGTGAGACCAAAGCTGGAACCTAGGCTTTTCAAAATGAAAAGACCAAAATGTTTGGGAAAATTGTAAAACTGATTTTTTTAGAGAGTTAGTAATGATTCCCAGTTTTTTTTCTTAGCATATAGCAGGCCAGTTGCATTTCTGGACTACGTGCCATGGGGAGCCTGCAGATCTCTAATTGTCAAAGGCCCCTGCCTGTAAACTCCACCTTCTGCCTTTACAAACCTCAGCAGAGAAGCTGAGTTCAATAGTTGCCCACAATCATAGAATCATAGAATCCCTTGCTACCGTGCCACCCTCCTGGTGCAACACTGAGGATCACCTATATGCGGACTTACTAGGCCATTGGGTTTAGTACATTGCTCCCCTTAATACACATGTGTATGAAGTTACAGGTAGTTGGAGATTGTGCTGCTCTAATATATAAGTAACACACAGGTGCTAAGTGCCATCAATTTTCACATTATCTGGTTGTGAAGTTCAAACATCAAAATCATTCCTAAGAAATATATGCATCATTAGAATTAAGCTGTCTAGGCTTCATGGAAAGGATTGTCAAAGCTCAAACTCTGGATATGGCTCTTGGACAAAACTGAACTCAGTCCAACATTCCCATTAGATCACTACATGCAGGATTATCTGGCACTGAGCAGAGAGAATCTCAGACCCCAGTGACAATCATACACTTCCAGGTCCCACTGAGGGAGGCTGAGTGGTCAGTTATTAATACCACTTGAGTTGCTGTAAATCTGCCTGACTATCGCTGATAAAAACAAAGACCATATTTTATGTGGTGTTTTAATGAGCCATGTATTGTGAAAATCGCCAACTAGTCCAATGGAAGAGCTTTCTTTTGGTATTTTCAACATGAATTTAAATTTCCATAGGAGTACTGTGCAATGGTCTTTCAGACTCTGTCAATCTTTCTTTGTCACGTTTGCAATATCTGTCTAAATGCATTAGTTAAGAATTAATAGTGATATGAAAGGAGATATTTCAGTTTAATTTGGCTTGGATCTAGTGATCTCCAAATAAATGCTTTATAAGACAGGGAGGCTGACACAGTGAGTTGACATATTAAGAATCTTTGATTTGAATTCAGTCCAGGCAGATAGAATTTCCTGCTTTCCACTCTGCAAGGATCTGCTGTGAGTTTTTTTTTGCCGCCTCAATTCATCTCCTCGTCACAAACCACAAAACTACACCTTAATAAATTGACAACCTCATGCAAGACACAGAGAGAGAAATCTTGCCTTTATCATAACCCTTTTCACCACCACAGGCCAGAGCAAAGCGCTCTACAGCCAATGAAGTACTTCAGAAGTGTCATCATTGTTATAATGTGGGAGATCAAATGGGTAGAAGGATGTCAGGCATAGAAAGTTCACACTGACGCCATTTCGATTCCTCGCGTGAAGCTGGATTTGAACTTTACCCTAGACCTGATCTGGGAGAGGCTGAGGGCCCAAATTAGGAAAATTGTCAGTTTTCCACCATTGCTAGGGTACAAACAGTCCTCTCATGCATAATGTATAAATTGTCTTTTTTTCATAAAATGAAATTTCCCAATAGAAGATACCAACGTTCATTCTGCAAAGAGAATGTTGAAAATATTCAAACACTACCTCCAAACTAAAATACGTTCCAGACCGCTAATATAATTAATGTACGGGTACTCAAAAGCTCCGTTTTTCCTCATTTGTCCAAATCTTCAAAAAAGCGGAGAAAATGGACTGTTGTAAGGTTTTGATTTGTCCTTCATAAACCCTTCAATTCCGTTAGATATTAAAACATGCCCAGTCACCTAAAGGTAGAGGTTTCAGTGCAACACGCGTTACCAAAGTACCGGCTGCTTTGAGAAGACAGCACAATAACATTCCAGGTAGTTAAACATCAGGCTGTAAGGTTTCCAGATGTTTAGCTCAATGTTAAATGTAATCGAAAACACCAGTCAATACAACAGTCTCCGTGAAACAAATAATGCCTCTGAGTGCGTGTCTTTGTTTTTGATAGACGTTTGCCCGTTCGCAATCTTTTGACTTTATTTTAATTGGAAACAGTATTAGAAATCTCTGTAATTCATAAAAGGCATAGGTCGGAAAAATATTTCTAAATGCAGAGCAGAAGCGACATAATAGGTGGAAGCTGAAATTCCCATGAGAGAAAGCGGGTTGAGGAGATTTGTGTTTCGCTCCCAACAATTACATGAACATTGCAGTCCCCTGTTTTATATCACAATTTGATTTCACGTCTACCTCTCGAAATTCTAACAATATGATTAGAATAAACGTTTGCGACCAGCGTTAAACTGTATCGTTTCACCAAGTTATAAACTCCAACCTCTCTAGAATAGACACTACAGGCAGGCTCCGCTTTTGCAAATTGCAGAAACCACCAACATGGGCTTTTGTTTTCGAATTGACGGACAAATTCGCAGCAATTTATAAAGTACATATCAATAAATAAACGGAATTTAAGATTGTCGTTTCTAACAAGTTTCGTAGTTAATACCTGTACGACAGATTTAAGACTTTTATTTCTATACAGTTCGGATCAATCCTATTCTAGTTAGAGCGACACATCCCCTTTGTACTTGCCCTGCTGTACATGCGGGTCCAGTCAAACTGTTAACAAATATAAAGTTGTTTTATTCAGCAGTGCGCGAGACAATACATTTTAAGAGAGGCGGGTTAACAAAACGAAATTATTTTCCACAGTGTCCTATAGAGCATCACCGGACAGATTTACATCAGAAATTGATCATTTTCGCTGCATTAGGAGAGTCTGAGCAAGGCTGAAAAAGAATTATATAAATTTAAACAAGGATCTTTCAGTCTTTGACTCAGGACCACGTATTGCTGACGAGTTACAGACAATATAATCAATGTGCTTTTATTCAGAGAGTGGCATTATTTGAATATTCGAGCGTATATTGCCACTAAACAACGTGAAATCCAAAGTGCCGGAACTGGTTCTAGTTTGATTAATTGAACCACAGACCCCAATGTCTTGTTCAAATGCGAATTTATAGTTTTACAATGCGGTATAGGTTTGTTCGACAAAGCATTGACATCGGTCCGATCACACATGCACGTACACAGACACTGTCAGTTCTCGGTTAGACTACATTGATCTACAGTTCAGGGTCTTTAATGTAGACAAGCTATTAATTGGGGTTGTAAATCAAATGAGAAACGGGTGACTGGATCTTATTTAAGAATTAGAGATCTGTGAATGTTTCAGTGTGCCATGGCATTATAAACGCTGAACATCGGGTATTTATCAGGAAAATTGTGTGAAATTCCGTTCAGCACAGCACTCGAAACTCCCTTAACAAAATCTTCTAACACAAATCAATATTAGCGCGGGTGAATATAAGATTATTGCAAAATTTGAACACGCCAGTCTGTCACAGTGCGGTTACAAACTGCGATATAAATCGTGTACAGCTTCACCTCTAATTTCTCAGAGACATTAAAAGAATTAAGCCACTAAATTGTTCCCATAGTGTTAGAATTGTGGCTAGACTGGCACCAAAAAAGAGAATGTTTTTTCGCTCTATATTGTGACACAGGCAACAGGTACACCCCACATAAGTCAAATGAAAAGGAATTACACAGTTTAACTGCATGTAGTTTTTCTTTCATTTCGTTGTTGTTCTTCTATGAAGTGATTTATCCACCCAACATCATTCCCCCCACCCCCCATTAATTTGAACTCACCCAAAAAGAACATTTGGCTCCATGAAGGAAGATGATTTAAAATATGCTAAATTAACGTTTGCCTGTAATTTTACGTAGTTTTCAAAATCGATCCCAAAATGTGACAAAACATTGAACGTGAAGGAATCGGGAATAAAAAGCGCGAAGATGTGCGTCCTTAACAATATGTGAGTAATAGCTGTTTGTAAAGGCTGGCTGCTCTTTGCAATGAATTGGAGAGGGCAAATGCCGCGTACGATTTTGAACTTGTCTCAAATGTGTAGCTCGAACCAAGGAGAATCTTTGGAATAACTGATACTGCAGCAGGAATCTCTGTTAAAAATAAGTCCTCTTTTTTCGCAATCACAAATCTTCACTGAGTTTCACGTGTGCCAAATACAGACTACTTTCAAGATATCTGGTAAAGTGAGATGCTGAGAACGGTCCTTTGTAACCTGTTGGACTTCGAGGTTAAATATCTTACCCGCTTTTTGGTGAAAATATCAAATGTTGATTAGAAAATCTCACCTTCCCCCTTCTTAAAAAATCTGTAATTAATAACTCCCGAAGCAAGCAACAAAAATTGAAGTATAATCCTTTCCAGTTTGCATGCGTTTGGCAGTTAACGTAAAATAGATCCTGTTTATTGCAACTTAATCCTCGAATTTACTTTTAAAGAAAACAGGAATATTAGGTATATTCTGATGCTGGAGTCGTAATATTTGTGTCACTTCTTAATAATTGTTAAAAATCTCAGTTGCCAATATTTATATTCAGTAAATTTGAAAGCTGCTGGAGCACTAACTGGCGTGTTGGAAATTGGTAACTGTGGTGATTAGGACAAGAGGCTGACGTCAGATACCAGGGAGTCAACACACACCGAACACTATTATTTCTCGTCAAAATGTGTTGGCTCATTAAACTCATATTGAACTCTGATTTCTACATAGTTATCCATAAACCGTACATAATATTCACGCGTGTGTATATAATGTAAATGTCAAATATATAGAAACATACATCAGAACGTTTTATTTGAATCTGTGCTATTATTGATTTCAATGGCCGGGTCCCTTTTCAGAAAGATGTGTAACCTCCTATTGTTTGCGATTAATGCTTTCCCATCTATAGTTAAAACAAGTAGTGGAGCGGGCTCTTCTTTGATTATATGGTTATCTTCGTTAACAACAATCATTGTGGCTACCACTTTATATTGAAGATAATTTAGCAATTTCCATCTTGTAGGTGTGGGGTTTGATGACTGATAATGACCAAAAATAAGATTATCACGTGATTCCTAAATTAATATGGTACAATGGGGAAAAAACACATGAATGAAGAGCGCAAATGACATCCGCTATTAACGTTGTTATCTTTTTAAATACAGAAGCCCACTGTGATGTGCCCTGTCTTAAATATGGTTACTTAACAATATTTTATGCATTTGTACACACAGGCTTCGTCATGTATGGTCTTGTCAAATCATCAAGAGTCCATATTAAACTTATTTTTGATAGGAATGAGAAACCACACCTTGTTAACATTTCAGGCTCACGTATATTTTCACTCTTACGACATGCATAAGATAACAAACGACAAAATACAGATCAAGTTAGTAGCAAGGGCTTTCATTTGTCTCTATTAAACTTTAAATACACTCATCGTCTTTCCATTAAACCATTAGTCTATTAATCACGGACGTCAATCAATAATTTACAATAAAATACAGTTTCAGATTTTGCTTCTTTGAAATTATTATACTATGATAAAAGCTATACATCAGAACATCTGGAGTTTGGCGGCACAGGTTCAAAACGATATACACTTTTCATACAAGACCAGACACTGAACAATTGCCATTCAGGACGTACCTAACAGAGCTAGAACGTGAAACATGAACATCAAATACTTTCTTTGATCCTTCAGGATAAATCAAACTCTTTTTTTAAAAAACAGTTTTTATTTGCGTTGGCTGACTCATTTAAGCTGCAATTCAAAAATATCCAAAATCATGCTGTTCTACTTAATAGGTCAAACGATAATCGATTTTTTTTGTAAACTAAGTTGTTTGGGTTGTGTGCCAACTCGTGTACAAAAGTTACCAGTTACTGTGATGTTTAGTAATTAAAGGGCTGCAGTATGAACCGCTTTAAAACTAATGTGAGAGTTAACAATTTCATCTCAATTTATATCGTGGATGGTTGATTCTGCCTTTTATAAATTAATCTAAACTGAACGAATTGGGAATTGACCATACTTATGTAGGCTATGTGAATATTAATTTTCAATATTTTTAAATTCAGCCTCACGGATCAACAGTTAAAATGCCGTTTCCTGAAGATTTCTGTCAGTCCATTATTTTTTTGTCCATCGTTTCTCTTTTGCCGTTCCTGGAGTAGGGCTCGAAAGCGGAAGAGCTCAAGTATCTAGCGGACAATTCCTGCAAGTTCCCCGTCAATGACCCGGTTACAGTTATGGGCGAGGCGAGCCTGGTGGTTACGGTCCCGAGAAGAGACGGTACCGGCATACTAAAAACATTGTGTCCGGGATGGGTGGTAGTCAGTGTCGGTGCTCCGGATGTTCCCGCAGTGAGTGACGAGGTGCCCAGCGTGGTGCCAAGGCCCACTACGGGGGCACACAGAGCTGAGCCCAGGGTGCTGGAGGAACAGGGCAGGAGACCAGATAGCCCCGGCGGGGACAGTAGCCTCCCTTGTTCAAGGAGCCGTAACACGCTGCATGTTGCCGCCGTCTCGGAAGCGGTCGAGCGAACATCAGAATCCTTTCCTTGATCCTTTTTCTGCTTCGTGCGTCGATTTTGGAACCAGACTTTCACCTGTTTTTATAACACACAGTACATTACATGAATACACACAAGTAATTTAACGTATTCCCCATGTTAGATTTAGGCCAATGCTTCAACGTAGACTTGTATCTGCCGCAAACCTAAAAATGGCTATTCTAGCTTACGTTATTGCAAACGCACACACGATAATTGAATAAGAATTAATGTTTAAGACTAAATGCAAACCTGGGAGTGCTTTTTTTCAAATGTTACTTTTAACACACCATTACATAAACAAACTAGGTTATCTAGGACTTACTAAAGCCTGTTATTCAGTGCATCTGAACATTTGGAAATATTTGGAAATAATAAAGTGAAATTGATAACTCAATACAGTCGGAAAACTGAATAGGCTCATGTCAAATTTTTACTGTCCTTCGGTTACAACCAGCTACCGCCAACCACACCTTGATGATGGTTACTCAGATATCTCAACACTGATTCTGAGTACAAAGCGTCCTACAATTACACTGGTTATGCTGTAACACTGAGTAAATTGTCCGATGGATAAGTTAATGACGAAGTTGCAAAATGGAAGTTTCTAAACTTACATGAAACAACAGTTCAAGTTTACATCCCAAATAACCGTAATTCGAAAAGTTCTAGTCTTCCCGATACTTCACAGAAATAATTTGGTTCAACAGCCCTAGACTTCCTCCACCTGAAATCACTGGGACAACCCCCCCCCATTAATAAATAATTACACTTCGAATCCAATAAACTTAATTCAATTATCTGAACACAGTAAATTGCAAATGTACTGGTATTTTACTGTGAGGCAAATCGCTTCCCAAGCAAATATTCTGAAAACACTCAGTGTTATTCCACATTTTAAGAGTTATCGTCTTTATTGGCTAACATAGGCTACACATTTTAAGATTGTTAAGAAACCTGACAGGGCTATTCATGGCTGGTTTAATAATGACGAAACCAAGTTTGCGTCCAACTAAATTGCAGTAATTCTTGCCAGCGCTGCGGAGTTAGAAAGCATGAATACACCATATTAAAAATGAATTACTGATAGAGGAGATTCAATGTATTTACTACAATATATCCAATCCGTACCTTCAGGAAAGTGAATGCAATAATTAGTAACTATAAGGCCATGCAATCATAAGTTTGTGATTGACCGTCTTTGTCTACCTGAGTTTCTGACAAGTTGAGCTGTCGGGCCAGTTCCGTTCTTTCGCGTCCCACAACGTACTGACAACGTTGGAACTCCATTTCCAAGCGGTACAGCTGCTCCGCAGTGAAAGACGTTCGGGTGCGTTTGGGCCGATCAAGGTCCAATCCTTTAGGTAAAATAATTTCTCTTATGGATCCCTTAGCATCTACGGGATGGAAATGCAATTGTTCGTTACGCTTCAAACAACGCAACAACTATTTCCATTTATAGAACTTATTTAGAATAATAAATAGCTACAGCTAGTAGCTAAGTAGCAAGCCTTCTCAAAATTGTGCAGTTGACATCGATTTTGGCAGTCGAAGATTACAAGCTACATTCCAGACATAGTGGCATAAGATCCTACCTTTGTTCTAAAACGCGTCATGCATTGCTTTGTTAAATAGCGTTAAAGCTGACAGTTTATTATGTTGGAAATCGAAATAGGATCAAATACAGCTGTGTTTGGAGATCCATATTGAAGGATTTTCAACAAAAATTACCCAAAATATAGCGATTTTATATGGCAACGATTTTTGAAACAAACTGGTGGTCACTTGGCTTCTAAGTTGTTCATAAACCTTATTACATATCCTTGGTTGCGTTACATCACTTCACGTGCATCGTTCAGTTGCATACACTGCCAAATTCCACTCAAAGTAAAACGTGCAGATGATCATAGCGGGAAAAATGACTTATTTTTTATGAAATGATAAATAAAATGACCGTTAAACTAGAACGCGCAGCCTGTTTTGTGAATGTATTGCGATTTAAAGATTTACCTTTGTTTAATGTCCATGATGCGCGATTATCCCTCAAAACAACCAAGGGGCGTATATGAGCAAAGCAGAACTCTCAATACAGTAACACAGTTATTATTGGAAAATATACCTAGTTGCACACGATATTAGGATGACAAACAAACTTTGGTTTGCATAAAATAAAAGCACAGTCGTACTTTCAATGGAATCACAAGAAAAGTTAAAGCATGACTAGTAAAGAATTAATTGTTTGTGGAGATCAAGGTGTCCGTAACTGGAAGCACGGGGCCAGAAGTGGTTACATTTCGGTTTACATTGATTACATTTCAGAACACTTCGTTTCTGGCAGAGTCAGTTGCGTCTGCAATTGATCCGGAAACCAGTCGGAAATACATGGATTAGAATTAGTTTCTGAGAGAAACTGAAACAGTTTCTTGAATTTCTTGAATATCAGACCCTTGGAAACGCGAACATCAAAATACGATCACTTATAATTGTTAAATGTCGAAGAAGTATTTTTAAAGTAAAATATATAATTAAATATGTATTAGATTTCCTTTCACCTTGCCTGGTTAATTTTAAACACGGCGTAATTGTCTCATTAGTAACTATCATATAAAAAAGAAACCAAACGTGTTGTTATTCTTCGTTATTGACAGCATAAACAACCCCACAGCAGTTAATCAGGACAATAGATTAATACATAATAGAACTTAAAGTGAACTTTTTAAATAAGAACTCGGTACGAAGGAGAAACGGCTTCCAGTCAGAAATATAAACACCAGCAACAATTACAACGCTTCAACATTATAGGAAGCGAATTAAATTCTCAATTTTTCACAATTCTTTCACATTTTTTCAAATAAAGAACATGGACAATTGTACTCAACTTTCTATTAATGAAGGTAAGCCAATGAGTTTGTAAACAATGCAAATCACTCGCCTGCTTATCTACATGCATATGCATTGTGACCAGCACACTCCATGAACAGAATCCCCCGTGATATTTGTAAATTATATCACACAAATAATTCCTAAACTCAAGCGACACAAATGCAGATGGCCCACAGTTAATTTTGACGTCAAATAAACAAATGGACATATTTAATAAAAAAAAGGGGGCTCAAGTCTAGTTGCTAGCTAACGACACTTGTGTGAATGAATGCCATTTTATGTTAGGCTTGCCGTTGTAGCTGGTTTGAGCAAAATATATTTTGATGACGACGATGTATGTTCACGAACTGTGTCAAGATTAACTCTGTTCAATCCCAGAAGCATAGTGCCTGTAGTCAAGAGGCTGTTAACTTCATTAGTGATTGTCTTTTTCATGAAGCGACTGCCAATATTTGTAGCTTTTATACGATAAATTATAAGGTGTTTATTAAAGCCCTTGTCGCAGAGCCATCATAGCTGCATGAGGAAGATCCTGTCTTTGGGTTGGCCTTGTTAGGAAGGGAAATCAGACTTCATCTGTCTCCCATGAATTGACTAAATTCACCTCACTCGCCTGAGGTACACCTCTAACTTACTTTCCTTTGGTAGAGCGCATTTTTAATGAGTGCAAAACAGTTCCCCAAAATTGAAATATTTATATGTAATCGAGAACCAAGCTAAACAGTAACAGCGCAAAGAGAGCTCGGCTGGCTAAAGCCAGTAATACATGGGGTGGGGGTTGTGCCGGAATCAAAGCCCCGAGCAGACACAATTTAAAAAAAAAGATAAATTACGGAAAAGAGATGTCACTCCTTTCGTTTTTTAAAGAGGTTATCCCACACAGTTTTCTGATGCAAACACTCGCCCCTACACTTGGAAGAATTCAGAAATGTAACCATAAACAAGGAAAAACACGAAGCAAATTGCCTCCAATAAAAAAAATAAACTGTTCCATCCTCCCTGTGAGGCTTACAGTAAGCGGCAGATCATGCTATCATTTTTGTAAAAGGTACATAACAACGTGGTGTTAGACGTAAAATAGTATTTTATATCGTGCATAGGAAGCTCAAGCTGGGCCAAACCAGTGGGACAAGTCCGCTTAAAACTGAACAACAACAGCAAGACAGAGAGAGAGAGAGAGAGAGAATGTAAACGCGCTCACCTCTTACAAGAATTCGTCTACAATAGTCCGGGTCACTACTACTAGATTTTGTTTTATTGCAGTCATCGGAGACTGCAGAAGCTGAGAAAGTCTCCTGCTGGTCCTGCATCAAACAATTCCGGAGGTTTCCGTGAGAATCCCGTGAATTCGAGCTGGTTTCTTTTCCTTCTCGGAGTCCATTCTTCAAACCTTTGCTCGACTCCGCTTCCATTATTGGTTCTCGATTGCATCTGACTTCCATTGAAGAATATTAGTGAAACGTAGTGCAAAAAAAAATGCAAGCCACAATATTTGTGGGCTTTTTTTGTGTGGGGGGAGGGGGTATTGCACAAATTATTGTCGCAGCTGCTGTTTTCTCGTTAAAGTTCGCTTTCTGAACGAGGGTGGTTTCCGACTGTTCGATTGAAACCCTGCTTTCACCGATGGCCGTTCTTTTATGGTTGTCCGGCTCCAAATGCCAAATGATCAACACTCTGCCACATAGTGCTTTAAGCTGCAGACTTCTAGATTTACTGTTGTGGGAGATCTACAAATACCAGGCACATAGTACGTACACACTTGCCGTTTCAATTGATTATGGGTAATTTTACGGCCCGACATTTACGTTACCCCCTGAATACACAGACTTGTTTGGATAATATATCAGATCTTAATAGATGGTTTCTGTGC
Source organism: Ginglymostoma cirratum (assembly GCA_024137785.1). NCBI lineage: Eukaryota > Metazoa > Chordata > Chondrichthyes > Orectolobiformes > Ginglymostomatidae > Ginglymostoma > Ginglymostoma cirratum. The sequence continues at coordinate 17,534,487 of JAHRHZ010000140.1, read as the reverse complement.
TCGCCTTCAATCAGGCAGCTAAATACGGTAAACTGATTGGTCTCAAATGCGAGAAAATGCACTTGTCAGAGAGTTAAGAGTTTGAGGAAAGTTCTGAGCAGTTTCATGGTGTAATATTAGCACCGCAAGCAGCCGTCTCTAAAGCCCGAACTCCTTTGAGCTTGGTGTCCCTTGAACTGAACGTTCAGAGCAGTGAGCCTGAGTCACCTTTAGGACTGCCCAGATAGACAGAGAGAGAGAAAAGTCTATTCAAAATATATCCACAGGAAACAGCCAGTCCGGAAAATCCTAACTAAAGATTCTCTAAATGAAAAGTTTCACCTCAGTTATTTCATTGTTAGGGCAACAATATACTGGGTACCTCGAATGGACAATAATCCAATAAGACCATTGATTATCCGACAATGAATCAATTCAAGTAAATGGATGGCTGCTTGGAGCACGCTCCAGTCCTGCTTGTCACCTCGCGGGGCAGAAGCCCTCTTCACGCTGCTCTCTGCATTCATTCTTTTATGGGAAATGGGGGAAAGAGTGAAAGATGGCAATTATCTAATTGGACTATTAACAAACAATTCACCGAGTGTGGCTTGCATGGTCGTGTTTCGTAGGGCGGGGTGAAAGGCCACATGTCGGACTCAACCCATTCACAGGAAGCCGGGGCCGCTTGAGGAGCTCCAATGTAGGTCTCCTCCGCCCGTAACTCCCGCAATACAAGCGCTGCTCACCGACAGGAGGAATGTCCGCGATCACCATGGTGCTGCTGTCCCTCTCAAAAGAAATCCACTCCCGATTTCTTTAAAACAAACCCCCACAAAGATCGATCTCTCATTGTTCTTTCATTCCTTGCCCAGCAGATACCTTAAATTATTTGCTGTCACTTGTCCATGGATTGGGATTTACCATTGTTTATCGTTTTAATGAGAATAGATGATTACGGAAAGGGGATGCGTGGAGGGGGGAGGGGGACTGATGGCCTTTAAAAATGAAATAATTTCGTCCCATTTTTGCCAGCACGAAAAAAAACACTTTAATTGGGGTTTCCTGGGTTTTAACATTAAAATCAGCGAATGAGCGATTTAACAGCAGGGCTAAGTCCTTCCTGGTCACCCCTTTGTGTATGGACTATTAAATCAATTTGACAAAAGTTTTCATCCTATGAATTCGAAAGTTGGATCCCAAACACAGCAGCGAGCGAGTGATCTACGGATTCGGCCTGGTTAAGGGTGGACCTTACATACAGTCGCATTGGCTGTACTTTCCCGCAACAAGTAAAACCCCGCCGAAGTTCTTTGCTAAATCTACCACCACAAACAGGACAATACGGCAATGCATTCTTTCAAATGAGAGAACACCGCACTAATTGATTCTTCTCAATCAAAACAACCTTTATTTTTCCCCGTTAAAAAAAGGAGCAAGATATTAACAGTATACCTAATTCGTCAACAGAGCTACACAAACTCCTGGGTTAACATAATACTGTTTGAATCCGCCCAGGATACACAACGTATTTGTCACCTACGAAGGATGAATTTCAGATTTATAGGGACACAGGAGTTAGCTCCTAATTCATTCATCTTCAAGCAAGCGTGTCACTGTTCAACACAACGCAACTGGAATAGCAGACAACCGCAAACACCTATGATTAGGCACCCGCTTTTAATAAATAAATACAATCTTTGAAGAACAAGTCCCGAAGGCAAGCTGATGGATGCACGGACGGGAAGGGCGTGTTGCATAGACATTAATGAAGGCCAACACCGGCCGATTTGGCTGTGACCGTTTTGGGGCGCAGCGATTTTTCCTTCCGCATTATGTCCGGTGCAAGGCACCAATTGGGGTAGTTGACCATGTGAATGAGGCACGACTACACAGACACCGGCAAGAATTTGCATCGTCTTATTAATATACAATTCGCATTACATGAGACACAGGGTATCACTCTTTAAACCAGATAGTAAGCTCACACTTGATAAAAGTCGTCATGAAATCCAGCCAGTCCTCTGACTGATTATATTGTGTCAAGAAACCCTAAAACATCAGTTCTAATTTAACTAACAACTTCTAGACGACGCCTAAATTTTATCAATTCAAAAAACAATCAGTGTTGAAGGTATAATGAACTGCAGTTAGACTCATGTGGCCAACATTGTGTCAACCTTTGTTACGACAACTTTTTAAACTAGATAGTCTTCAAACCCAAATACCGCTTTAAACGATTTGGGAACTCTTTTCTGGTGTCTTCATCTGCGGTCTCTCCTGTCAGCTTACTAAGTACCACTTCTGTAAGGACCTTATCCTCAATCGCGCTCAGTAATTATTTTACATTAAGCACATTTGTCTTTGTAACCACACCGTCCCGAACCGGTTTTATTTGCAATCCCACGGATTTATAAATAACAATGTGTAACACAATCTGATAGTTGTGCACTAATTGAAACAATGTGGGAAATTGATGCAGTTCTGAAAGTGAGTAACTTCTAGTTCCTCTACCCCATGGAACCAACTGTTTGGTGTGTTATCCACCGCATATAAAAACGTGGGAAGTCTCTGACAACAAACAGTGATGCACCCTCCTAAGTCGCTACAAAAGGAAATATTCCTAGTAGCGCTGCTTGGTCTTAAAGTACATTAAACGGGAAAAGAGCTGTTTTTATGTTCTGCAAATTTAATTTTGTGCCTATCTTTGTGTTAGTGCGTTACTTTTTATCCTTAAATCGATACACGGCGTTGGTAATTTTGCGATATGGAACACGCACTTATAATAGCCTTTAATACATTACAGCGTGAATAGTGATGCTAGCTACACTTTGCCTGGAAGTGACTTCAAGCTATTTCAAAATAATAACAATATTATGGAGAATGCAACGTTGCCGACAGCTGTCGTACCAAGTAGATGACCCTTGAATGATAAAATTTAAATATCAAGTCAAAATCTGTCTGGAATTTCAAATATATAATAAACACAATGCGGCAAAATGCAACCGGTTAAACGAATCGGTTTTGTTTGATCTTGTTTGCAGATTTTTAACTATCAATACAAAGGTCGAATCAACGAACGTCTGTCTATATAGATACGAATGCTGTTTCTCTTCAAAGATATGTTGGAGTTTCAGAACATTTGCTCAACAAAACACGATTTGCTATCAGTCATTTTGCAATTCAACGTTCAAACAACAAAGACCAACATGTCTTTTGAATGTTGCCTCAAGCATGTTTTTTCCCTGACGTATCAATTTTCTGTGACCTTACTGTCCACCATTGCACTTGCCTACAAACATCTCTATTTGTCGTATGGAAATTAGAAAACTTTAATACTGGAGCAAGGTACATTACCAATCAGAAAGAAAGAACAAAAATTCACTCTTTTATCCTAGGGCAATCATGAAACTCAAGTTGTCTCACACTAACGGCTTTCTTCAACCCGGTCAATCTTGATTCTGTTGTAAATCAGCAGCGACATCCAGTGGATAATATTTGGACTAATAATCATTGACCCACCACCAAGAAAGAATTACAGAGATAAAACCCACTGTAAGAGCAACTCTTCAGTACTGCTCACCCAGTTACACATTCAGTCATAGTTGAATAGGGACCCAGTCAGCTTATTTTATTATTCAGTGCTATAACATTTCATTTTGTAGAAAGATGAAACAGTTTAAAAATTCAGAGATCTGAATAGGGCACCCTGCTTAAACCTGATTATTCTGTAGGGCCACAGTTAGCAATTAAAACTAGAGAGACATCAGGGACAAGCTGTAGTATAGAGCTGTAGTATAAATCAATGCAGCAACATCACCTTTATTATACTTCAGTTATCATTGTTTCTTTAATTTCTGTTCAAATTAACCTCTCTTGTAAACCCAGACTTGCATCTAATGCCATTATAATCGTCATGAGCTCATATCTGCCTAAAGTTGGCACACAACATGTGTGAATGTTGGCAAATAGAATGCAAATACAGAGAAAAAAAGCAAGTAGCTTGAGATTTCCCTTTAAAGCTCTACATTACACATTTTTCTTATCTTTTTCTTAACTAGATGTGTAAATGATGCTTAGTTTGCCTACAACTATTACAACTAGTGGGATTTCATGCATGCAATCCAACATCTAGTAATATCACTTATGTCTGATGCACTTTGCAATAATATTATTCAATTGTATCTAAAACCATTTTAATTATGATGAACCTATGATGCAGAAACACAGTTGACAAAATGGATTAAATACATTTGGTTTGTGCTCTATGTGTTAAATGGTCACATTATTGAAGTAACCTTTAAGAGAAATGCAACACTTTGAGAAATACAATTTAAATCAAAAAATTTAAATGATTGGAGACATCTAATAGTTTGAGAGGTCAATGGGAGACCATACAGGGAACAGAGATAGGTGAGCTGGTTGTTGACGTGGACCTCAAGTGAAATGGATTGTTTTAATTCAGTTATACCAGAAGCAAGTCAACAATAACAACACTACTTGGAATTTGGCAGTAGCAGTCAGTAATCTGGTAATTTTACTGATAAGTAAAGTCAGGGGTAGGAGATCACATCACATTTATAGTTTAAATTTTGAGATGTTTCTTTATCCATGCTGATATTGGCTTTTGGTACTGTTTTGAAACTAGCTGAAATTATTACTGGATAAGTCAGATCCCAGACAGAGATCTTGCTTGATGGATCATATTTTGTTTCTTTGGTTTTAGCATGGTTTTTCACTAAAACACAAAATACACAATGCTGCAGATTCAATTCAACAAGAAAACAGAAGTTTATTACAAACTAATTTTATAACAAAATGAAGATGAGATCAAATAAACCAAACTATTTACATATAACACAATTTTAAAGATTTTGACACACTGTAAAGTATAATCCTATTAATTGGAGATCCTAAATGTAGGTCCTAATTTAATGGTGGCTTCATTTTCCTGTCTTGAGAATCTGATAACTCATTCCTTGATTTGAACTGAACTTAGACTTTCTCCCTGTCACATAACTCCTTCAGGGTTTTAGCTAAACATTTCTGGTCTGCAACTTTTAAACTACATTTCTTACACTGAGGTAACCTCTTTCTTAACGCTTTGTCGGGAGCAATTGTTTTACATAGTCAGTTTCAACCAAGATTTCTGCCAAACTGGAACTAAAAAGTTGTTTTTGGGTATTTTTCCTAAGATTACAGAATCTCCTACCTGAAAGCCCGATGCACGACACTGTTTACTTTGTTCACTCGTAATCTCTTCAAATGTTAAAAAAAAATCCCCAGTCTTTCCAGGAATTCTAATACTGTACTTTAAAAAAAAGGCTGGGTCTGCTACCACCTTGGAGCAGGAGCAGGAGCAGGAGCAGGGAAATCTCTGATTTAAATTTGTACGTTAACAATATTGTAATGCTAGAAACATTAAAAAGTGTCAAAAACGTGAAATTGAATTGAATTGAATTGAGTATCCTTTATTGTCACACACATTCAAAACAAAGTGCTGTGAAAAGTGTGCACTATCGCTCGTACATAAGCACCAGTCACAGAATAAAATAAAGGAAGATAACTTAAAGAGAGTCCAACTTTCCTTCTTCGCTGTTATACCATTGCTAGAGTCCTGTAATGGGCTTTCCAGCCCATGCTATGCTGTCGAGTGTGTCCTGCTCTGGGATACACCGGTCCGCACCATGCTGCCATTGGGGGCCTACTCCACGTGAAAAATGAGACTCCCACTCCAGGCCTCACAGGTCGACTGTCAGACTCAGCCGCTGCCTCTGAACATGCCGCCACCGCTGCTCTGGAGCCCATTGAAGCTGCCCCGGGGACGTGGCTTCACCATCGCGCCGGAGACGTTGCTCCTCCGCTGCTCCGGGGCGTGGCCCCTTGGCCCCTCCTTCGTTCCAGGGACTCGGCCACTCCAGGACTTGCTCCAACCCATGTCCGACCCACCAATGATGCTCCAGCCCAGGCTTACTGAAGAGAGTTTTTTTTCCAAACTATGTAGATTTTTCTATAAACCTCATAAAAATTTGGTTTATGTTGTATTCATAATCTATAAAAAGGAGAGATGAGCTTGCACAGTCATTGTACTGCCATCATTGCAATTTGGTGTCAGCAAGATCTTCATTAAAAGAAACCACCATGTCTCCAGTAATACTAATGAAATAATCACTGGACCCCTTCAGATAGATAGAAAGCCCATATGCTACTAGATCAAAATTGGTATAAAGAAAATAAATTATATTTTAAAATATATAAATCACACTCCTTAAATCACATACGGGTACAGTTGCTCAGCGGTTAAGGTGGGACAGTGGCTCAGTGTTTAGCACTGCTGCCTCATAGCAGCAGCCACCTGGGTTTGATTCTACCCTCAGGCAACTATCTGTGTAGAGTTTGCACATTTTCCCTGTGTCTGCATGGGTTTCCTCTGGCTACTCTGGTCTCCTCCCACAGTCTAAAGATGTGCAGCTTAGGTGGATTGGCCATGCTAAATTGCCCAGAGTGTTCAGGGATGTGCAGGCTAGGTGGGTTAGCCATGGGAGATGCAGGGTTACAGGAATAGAGTAAGGGGATGCTCTTCAGAGGGTGAGTGTCAATTCAATGGGCCAAATGGCCTGCTCCTATGTGGGATGAGATTACATCCTGAAGATAGTCAAACATCACTTCCTTAAGCTTGGACAAAAGCATGTTTGAACTGAACCAAAATCTTTAGATCTAGTCTAAGACACCTTCTAATTTACCTCTCAATTAATACTACAAAATTAGAGTATAGGGTAATTATAAGTTTGCTGTTTGATGGATTTTGATGTGTGCTACCTGACTGTCACATTTCATTGACCGTGGAGAACTTTGGGATGCACTTTGGTTTTGGGTGGGACCATATAAATGATAGTTTTTCTTTATTAAGAATGCAAATGGAGTTCAATTATTACTTACAAAGTCATAACAGATTCCAAATAAATTAGAATTCTTAAAACTTAAAAGCTAACAAACGAACATGTCATTATATATTAATTACATCTCAGCTTCTTATATTTTATTTCAGCTTCGTACATAGGAAAATGTATTCACATTTCTACTGGACCAAGGCAATGTTCTCCAACTGGCTTTGTGCAGATGTGTTTTGTCCCCTTACCTAGCAGCAGCTCTCATTCCATTGTGTGGGACCAGTGACTAAATAGTAGCATTTCGTTCTGTTGTCGTGGACTCTATGCATTATATTGCTGAATTTCCAGAAGTAGCTGAACCACTTCACAGAAGTCTTCCACTGATCCTTCCTTTGACTGAAGAAAAACTGCAGCCCTTTCAATTATGGCTCAAGTTCTCCACATTTTTCAATCAGACCCTATACGAATGTATTTCCTATTTCATTTCTCTAACCTTCCTTTCAATTTCTCTGTCCTGATCTGCAGGTCAGTTGCTTCCAATGCAATATTAGCAGATAATCCATTCTTTCTTGTTACTAACTTATTTATTTTCATTGATTGAATGTTGTTTTTCATTCATTCATTGTTCTTTTTATTTGTTTGCATGTGGAATTTTGTTCTATTATTTTACTATGCCAACAGTAACCTTTGGCATTCAGTTTGAAGATATTATATCTCATTTTCCATTGATGAAATCTTATTGGGTCCAGGGTGATGTGGGCTATGGCAAAATTTGTGGCAGAATCAGACAAGAAGTTCCCTGAGGCCGATCTTGATGCGAGGAGCAACTTGCTGCATCTTATATGCTTTTGCCAAGCAGTGAGTTGGGTTTCTTGTCAATCAGCCATGCATGCCAAATAAGGAGAATTATAGCTTGTTAAATGCCTTATTAATGCTGCAATACACCCTATTAATATTCAAATTTCTATCCTACCAAATGCACAAAGCTAGATGACAAGAATTCTCCAGATAGAAGTCGGAGCAGATTCCTGGCAACTTCAGTTTGTCACTGTGTATGAATATCGTTCATGTTGCTTAGCACCAACCAGCATCTTAGGGCACAATTCGTAAGTACCAGCTGCATGTAACTCTGTCCACGAAATTGGGCATCCTACTTTTGTCAATCTTCAGGATCCTCATGGCACATCTCTGATCCACTTTCAGGATACTTAGGAAGCACAGACTTTCATGATACAGAGCACTAGCAACTAGCTTTGAAAGGCCACAGAAAGAACACTTTGCATGCATGAATAGCATCCAGCTCATAGATTAGTTAGCCATTGGAACGGACATCTCAGGCTGCTTGCATGCTTTCTTAACACTCCCTCACCTGGATACTCAAATGATTCATGCCAAGCAACGCCAAATAGTGCAGTCACACAACCAGTCAGCTTGCTTTGCTGGTCATCCCATCCTCATTCTAGGTGGCACACACCTTTCAGTATGACTGTGTGCTACATGAATCTCTCATCTGCAGCAGGTACTATCAGCTTAATGGTAAACACACAGCAATCAAGCAGCCATGCCTCAAAGTCTAAAGGGAGTTTACCTCACCAAAGTCTAGGGAGTTCTGACACAATATGTGAAAAGGATCCTCCGATACCACTCCACGGGATCAGCCGGCAATCCAGTTGGGATGTTCTCAGTCAAGGGGCTGTGCCTCCGCAGACCATGGATTGAGTCCTGGTCAGTACTGTGTCGCCATAACAACCAGACCAGGGTTAGGGCCAACACAGTCAAGGAGATGTATTGGCATCAGCCAGGAGCCTACATTCTCAGCAAGTAGAGCTGCCCACTTACACTGTCAAGGGGCTGGGCCACAGTCAGTCTATTTGAACTGTCCTCAGAAACTAAGGGCAAAAGGGGGATGGTGGGTTGGAGTATAAGGGTGACCCACTGATGTAGATGAATATAGAGCCAAAAGAATGAGATTTATACATCCGCAGGAGTTCATACACAGTGCAACTTCACCTGTGCCACCAAATTCAATACATTTTCTTCATCCTCTCCCTCCCTCTACATCTCAGTATATGCCTTGGTTCCACAGCTGAAATGCTCCATTATTGACCCCATTGGCCTGGGATGTTTAGTTGGTTGGAACTTGGAGCATTATTTGTGTCTGAATGATCCAAACATGCCCTTTGCAGATGCAAGTGGACCCTCCTCAGCTTGAACTTCCAAGGGTCAGAAAGAGTCCAGGCGGGAAGGAGGTGGAGGGCTTGGCCACCTCTGGAATGCCTTGACAGGGGACATCTGAGGGGAGTGTGTTTGATTCTTCCTGCAGTCAGCAGTGTCTTGTCTCCTTGTAAGCATGAGGCACCTGGATTGCACACCAGGTTCCCTGCTTGCCCTTGTTTCCATGCCTTCAGTCCTGAGGACCAATGGGTTGGGTGATAGTGTATAGATGGGAGTGCCTCTCCAGCAGACCTTGAGGCTGTTGAACCTGACTTGCCATGGCAGTGCCAACCTGCCCATAGAGACATCCAGACAATCACCACAGCAGCTTCTGGACGATGCGGGATATTGCATCCCAGATACCTGGCTGCTGCTCCTGTTCCTCCCTCTGCATATGGACCAAGTCTCTGTTTCCCAACACCACAGGGTCTTCTCCTGCCTGGTGCTGAGTAGTTGTCTGGCCTCTGGCAATCCTTACAGTGCCAGCAGCCTGGGGCTTTTCCTCCTTGGCCAACTGTGGAGCTGTTGCAGTGAGGTTCTCACTAGATTGTGCTCCCAAACAATCTCGGTGTGACATTCTGACTGAGGTATCAGCACCTGAGCTGGTGGGAGTGGTGCAGGTGGCAGCCTTGTTAATGCTTCCTCTGAGGCCTCAGTACTCTCTTCCCTCAGTGATCAAGGAGGTGGCTTCTGCTGAAGCAGACCATTTCACCCCAGACATGGTGGAAATGCTGGTGGTATCTGCAAAACACAAAAGAGAGAAGACTTCATGGCTAGGAGTTAGAAGTGGTGTTCAATTCATGAGACCAACAGTTGGGTTACTGTGAGAATTGCAGTGGAATGAAGAGCAAGAATTACCCTGTTGGTTGGACATGGCTTTTTTTTTGTGTGATGTGAATGTTTCTTGCCATTTGTCACTCTAAGCCTGAATGTTGTCCAGGTCTTGTTGCATATAAATGAGGACTGCTTCAGTGTCTGAGCAGTTGCAAATTATGCTGAAGATTATGCAGTCATCAGCTAACATCCCCACCTCTGATTTCATGATTATGGGAATGCCATTGATGAAACAACTGAAGTTAGTTGGACTTGAGATACTTGTGCAGTGGTGTCCTATAGCTGACTTCTAATAATCATAACCATATTCCTTTGTGCAAGAAATGAGACCAACAGAGAGATTTCCTCCTGATTTCCATTGACACCAGTTTTGTGAGAGGTCCTTGATGTCAAATTGTCAAATTATTCTGTAGTAACTCAGACAACCTAACTGGAAAGGAACTTCATTTATTATTGAGCACCAAAATAAATCCACCACCTGTGGCATATGTAGACTTGTCGCAGCCCAAGACAAGCAACTCTGCTGACCTATACCCAGGTCTGCTGAGAAAGGGCTCAGGTGATGAGTTCCTGTTGGGCAGGCCATTACCTATTACCAAGGGAACTCATTCTCAATGAGTTCCACAGGGTGATTAATTAATGCTTCCCCATGATCCTTGTAGGGGTTATCACATCTGCCTTGATGTCAAGGAGAGTCACCATTACTTCTTCTCTTGAGTTCAGCTCTGTCTAAATTTAGAACAGGAGCTAGTTAGCCTGATGGAACCTAATTTGTGTGTGAGTGGCGTAAACACCATATTCTTTTCAGTTTTTCTGTATTTTTGATAGTGTACTCAAATAGGAAAAGGACTATTTTAACATCAAAGATTGTGGAAGGAATTGCTGCATCTTTTAAAAGGCAAGTTACTGAACCTCAATGTAAGTTGTGTTTACATTTCTACTTTGTTCAACCAGTTAGGGACTCTATTTGCAGAAGGGCAGGATACAGTGAGTATATATATAAACTGAGATTTGGCCAACAACAAGTAGCTGAGTGGCTTGTAGAGTTGTGACCACTGTAGATGACAAAGGCCATCAGCCTAATTGTCTCCTGAGTAGCTGAACAGCTTGTGGGTGTGAACAATATCAACAGAAGCCTCCAGAAGGGACGTTGTGTGTCTCTGCAGTAGAAAATAGCTGAAGCCTGAGAAAAGTAATATCTTTTCTCACCAGTTGCTTTAAGCTATTGCTTACAAGCAATAAGTCAAAGACTTTATCATTTGTGAATCAATTGGCCATGCATCCTTGTGAAGAATTGAAGAGAACTAGGAGAAAGAAATCAAGTCCTGGCAAGAAAAAGGATCATCTCAGTGAATTCTGTGGACAGTGGCCTTTAACCTCTACCCTTCCACCCATAACACCGATATTTCTGTCTGTATGTGTGCCTAGAGGGAGTTTCATAAGGGAGTTAGAGTTTTAACTGGTGTGGCAACAGTTCATAGTTGCTTACCTGTATATAGAAGCTATTTATTTGTAATAAATAGTCATTCTTATTAACTACAGAGATCTGGAAAATATTTTCATTTTGCTTGGGTTAAAAACAGACAGCTAAATTGGGGATTTTTTAGATACTTTAATAAAATCTTTGACTTTTGTGACAACTCCAGGAATAGCAGGGCTTAATTTCCAGGGCACTACCCCTGTGAGGCATTACAGTGAGCAGGTTATTGTTGAATAAGTGCTATACAATAGCACTGTATGACTTTCATCACATTGCAATGATTATGAGTAGAATTTTGGGGTGTAATTAACTGGGTTCGATTTGTCCTACATTTTTACTTTGTGGGCAGGACATACCTCGGCAATTTTCCATATTGCTGGGTGCTTGCAAGTGTTGTTGAACCATGTGTTTAGCCATTTCTTGTTATCACATGGAATGAATTGAATTGGTTGGCATTTATGTTTTTTGATATTTCAGGAGGACACTGAGATGGATTATCCAATCAGCACTTCTGGCTGAAGATTGTTACAAATAGTTTAGACTGTCCTTTGTACTGATGTGCTGGACTCCCCCCTTTATTGAGAATGGGGGTATTCATGGAAGTTCCTCCTCCAGTGAGTAGTTTAAAAGTTTAATCATTTCCTTGTCTGCCATCAATTCACAACTGGGTAAAATATGAATTAGGAGTTTAGATTTAATTCATTGTCTGTGGGATTGGTTAGAGCAGTCTGTTGAATGCTACATAATGATTGTAAAATTGTAATGATCAAGTGCTTTCTTACAACTTAAGATGTTGTATAGGATATTCCAAGATAGTTGAGCAGGATAATCTTTATCATTGCTGTGTACAGCCGAGTATTTTATGCAGAATATGGTTGATATGATTATTACAGGTCATAACAGTTGGTTTAATTTACATTTTAGTCTTAGACCTGTGTTCAGTTTATGGGAGAAGTACCAGACCATTAACCTAAAAAAAATGACAGAGGAATAGAGTCTCAATGTCTCAAAAGTGTGTAGCAGTGGATGCCCTGGTTGATTGTATCAATAACAGCCTTTGGCACCCTCTACTGGATTCCATTTACAATGCAGTCAATCACAAAATATTTCACTACCTCAGTGCCCCCAAAATGTTTCCGAATTGTCCATTGTGTGGCATTGAGTTTGGCAGCAGTCATTGCTGCTTTGGAGCTCGTGACCCCAAAATTTCAACTTATGACCCCACTCAGTGCCCCAACTCCCACTTTGAGCAATCTAACAGATTAAATGGATTAAATTCTTATAAATATAATTTTAAAAATATGAAGCAATATCAGCCATAAGTAAGGACTTGCACACTAAATTTCCAGTACTGCAACTGCTATTAATCACATCTTTGTAACACAGCATCCAGCAATCAAAAGATGAATAACTTGTTTCAGTTACTTAGGTAAGGATTGGTCAAAGTTTGCTACGATAACGGTTCATTCAAGCTGAGCTTCCAACCTAGGCACGAATTCTGCTTTTTATAATCATGCATTTCACAGCAGCTTTTACTTGCTTTATTTGACTTGTGGCAATGATTATCATCAGCAATCACAAGTATGAGTTGATACAAGGAACAGGTTTTCAACTTACCGCCCAAGCATCAAACTAGCATTGCTGACTGGTCACCGATCACTGAAACAGTCTAATTTTTATTTCAAGTAGTATCAGTAAAAATGAAGTTTGGCTAGTTTCTAGAACAGGAGGCTGATCCGTAATGGCACTTTTATGCCCTGTCAGCAACTTGAAAACCACCACTACACTATCAATGTATGGGATGGTTATAAAGCTTGCATCATGATGTGACATATTCATGAACCATCATACATTGTCACGACAGTGTCTGAACAGGAGTTGGATTGTGCATTTTTGTTTAATCAGCTCCCCAATGGAAGTAAAATATTGCTATGCCAAAGTACATTTTTGATTCAGCAGTGCATGGTGCATCATTTGTTTAAAAATTGTTGAACTTTAAACATAATTTGCATTCATGATTGGATAAAAACATTTTATGTCTGCTTAACATAATTTGATATCAAACATGGTCCTTTGTAGTAATGCACTGCAAACACAAGGCGAAAATTAGAAAGTACAACATCAAAAGAAAACAAAGATAAATCAACATTTAAACAGAAAATACATATTGACTGCTATTCTGCATTTTATGAATTAGTTATGAGGCATACAATTTGAGAAAACATTTGATTTGTTACTGTAGATTAATTATTCTTCCCAAATGTATTACAATATTCTACCCTTCAGAAGAAAGGGGAAATATACTTCTCTAAATTTTTTCACTGCTTCAATTGTTAAAAAAATAGTTTTAAGGAGCCTCTTAACTCCTGTTAAAAAGTTGCACCATTCTGCCTTTAGCTTCACAAGAAACAACTTTGCAATGTTGATTGATCTCACCACAGAGATGAAACGGTTGGTGTGAAATGAACTAAATTTGCAAGAAAAAGGTAAGTCTTGCCATTTCAACCACAAGCACTCCTTTAATAATGTGCTAACTGATAATTACTGGCAATCAACAACTCTGGCACTAAAATGCATCTATAAAGAGGGGTTTCATTCCTGTAGATATTGATTCATATTGGAGATAATAGAAATGTTAAACTTATCTGTATTTTTCTTTTCATCACTTTCTCTTCAATCTGCTTTAAGCTTTTCACCTATCTTTATTTATTTTTCTGTATCTCATTTGATATTGATTGTACTTCCTCCAAGTCTTTGCTTTGTGTCTGCCTACAGGTCAGACACCAAAGTACTGTGGACATATTTTACTTACAATTCCAAAGTATATTTTTGTTTTAAAGAGGCTCACTTTCAAGGAATTATGCACCTGCACCTCTAGGTCTCTTCATTCGGCAACACTCCCCAGGGCGTCATCAATTATTGTGTAGATCCTGCCCTGGTTTGCCTTACCAAAACGCAACAGCTCTCATTCATCTAAATTAAACTCCATCTGGCACATTTCTCAATGGCAACTTTCTGCATCTTCACCAAATGTGATTCTCTCCATCCCTCCTGGAGATATTCAGGAAAGCAAACTCACTTGATTTTCTCTGACTTTGATTATTTTGAGACTGATAAATAGCACATCTGTTGGTATAGATCTTTTCATCTGAATTAAACCTGTTATTGACTTCTGACTTCCCTTGACTTCTGTAGATTGACATTAGTAAATAGATATCCATGATGTACAGAGGGCCTTCAGCAGGAGCTGAATTGTACTCAAACACAATCTACAATCACATCGCCCAGCATATCCCACAATCTACCATTCCTGTTAAGCTAGGAAATGCGGATCAATGAAGAGTGGTAGGAAAACATGCTCGTCATTCTTAAAAATGAGGTGTCAATGTTGTGAAGCTACAACATAGGACTACTTGCTTGCCAAGCAGCGTAAGGGACAAGTGGACAGAGCTAAGTGATTCCACCACCAATGGATCAGATCTAAGCTCTGCCACACCCAATAGTGGTGAACAATTAAACGACACACAAGAGGAGGGGAATGTCCCCAACCTTAACAATGGGGGAGCCCAACATATGAATTGAAAAGCCAAGGCTGTAGCATTTTCAAAATGCTCATATCATATGCCAGTCATCAGCCGATTAAACTCACTCATCATGATATCAAGAAATGATGAAGCTGCTGGATACTGCAAGGACTACGGGTCCCAACAAACCTCTGGCAATAGTGCTGAAGACCTGTGCTCCAGAATTAGCTACACCCCTGTAAAACTTTTCCAGTACAGCGACAACACCAACATTTACTTGGAAAATTGGCCTGGTATGCCCTGTACACAAAATGCAAGTCACCTGGTGACTTACTGACCCATCAGTCTAATTTCAATCATAGGCTAAGTTGTGAAAGATGTCAGCAACAGTCAGCTATCAAGCAGCATTGAACAGCAATGTCCTGCTCACTGATGCTCTATTTGTGTTCCACAAGGGTCTCTTAGCTCCTGATCAAAGAGGAGAGAAAAGAAACAAATGTGTCTGCCCTCAACATGAAGATGATATTTGATCGAGTGCAACATCAAAATATCTCAACAAAACCAGAGTCATTAAGAATCAGGAGAAAAAGCCAATCCTGGTTAGAGTCATACTAACACAAAGAAAGATGGGTGCAGTTGTTGGAGGCCAGTCATCTCTCAGCAAGAGTTTCTAGGTTCAACAACCTTCAACTGCTTTATCAATGATCTTCTTCCAACAAGAAAATAATCTAACCATCGCCCCCTCACATTCAATGGAATTATCTTTGCTGAAACGTCCAGTATGAGCTCCCTGGGAGTTACCAATGGCCAGAAAATGAATTAGAGTAGCTACATAAATGCTGTGACTATAAAATCAACAGCTAGAAATCCTACAGTGAGTAACTCACCTCTTGACTCCACAAGGCCTTTCCATTCTCCACGATGCATAAATGAAGAGTATCAAGAGTCAATACTACTGCACTTGCCAGGGTGAGTACAGCTCCAACAACATTCAAGAATCTTGATACCATCCAGGGCAAACCAACCAAATTAATTGAAACCACAAATATTCACTTACTCCACCACCAGTCCACTGTAGCAGTAGTTTATCTACAAAATACTGTGCAGCTTCCAAGCCTTGGTCTACAGTTAACACATTGTAAAACTGCAAAAAATCTGATACTTTGCTTTCAATGCCTTAAGCACTCATCAATGTTGATTAAACCCATCGGTCCGCCTGCTACAACTGCAGGAGATAGTCATCAAGATTAATGATTAATAAAGGTGCTTGCTGATTCCTCTGGCTTCTGTGACTTCTGCTTACTCATGCACATAGGATAGCAAGATTCATTATTGTGGAACCAAAAAATATGAGGACTAACTGAAAATCTGCTGAGGAAGGCATCGTCTGCAGTGGGGCCCGCTGTGTAAAAGAAAGTACTGACTTTATGCTTCAAGTGGATGCCGGAGGCTGTTGTCTACCTGTGGGAGCACATCTTTGACAAATCATGTCTAAATGTCTACATTGGTTCCTCGAGCCAGCTGCATATTCATCAAAGCCTGTCCCTGCAGAATTGCAAGGCACTGGGCCGTAATCATACAGTCTTCCTTAAGTATAGGGGTAGCACCAGAGGACTGGAGAATTGCAAATGTTATTTGCTGTTCAGATAAGCATGTAAAGATTAGCCCAGCAACTGTACATCAGTGATCAAATTCAATAGTAATACAATAATTTACATTAACAATTATTTGGACAAATGCAGAATAATTAAAGAAAGCCAGCAAAGTTTTTAGATGGGGTAACTGAGATTACATCAAGAGGACATGGCTAGGCTGGCAGAATAGCTGGAAAATGAAATTTTCATGGCTATTCTCCTGGACATTGTACAATGTCTATGTCCCTAATGTTGGAAATGACCACGAGCAGTTGTTTGCCACTGGTGTCCAACCTCAACATTAACGTGTCACTGAGAACACCAAGCACCACTCTGTTCCTGCCAGGTGCCCATTCTGTCAAACCCGTAACTTCACACTTCGGCAGATCATCACCCAAGCTAGGTGCATGTGCCTGCATCTGCGGTACATCCCACACACACCCATCCTCACATCCGCTTCCCCTTCGTCCTTAACTTCTGTGAACAGTGATGATAGGTGTGACCTTGGCCAACCTCCTCAGACAGTCCAACCTCAGCCAACACTGCACCGGCCCTTGTATGGTGGCCACACATGACGTTGACTGTGGCAGACTCCACACCGAGCCCCTGGAGATGAAGGGACCAACCATGTTCCCCTCCCTGAAGTATAAAGGCACAGCCCCACTGTGCAAAGACACTCGACTGGATGCCTCTCCATGGCCAAGGCCCAGGGTGTGTATAGGAGTCTATCTAGACTAACCACACTGGTCACACTGATTGGTAGGTTCACCTTGGAACACTGCGTGGAGGTTTTCAAACAGGACCCACTTTAAGAGTGGAATTCCTTCCCTTAGTGCCTTCTAACTCTTTAGCTTGTGTTCTCCTCTCAGAAACTCTTTAAACATATCTATTTGACCAAGATTTGGCCATGCACAGTAATATTTCCTTATGTGACTCAAGGTCTTTTTTTTTGCATCTTGTGATAATTCATAATGTTAAAGGTGCTACATTAATGTCAATTGTTGTTGATGTAAGCAAATACATTCCTTATGGTGATTTTGCATCTTCTGTATTTCTTTTATCAGGGATGTAACTGGTCTTTTCTATACAGTTTCCCATCTAAATTTATGGGCAAAATTGAGATATGTATGATCTATTTGAACAAAATTTGAAACATTTTGAAAGCAAACACTAACATGCTACAAAGTTGAAGTTTTTGAAAAGGAAGCGCTTTGAAGAGATAAGAATAGCAAAAGGACATAATGGAGGGGAACCTTGAATTTATGTGAATATATAGATTCATTTTGATAAGTCTGAGAACTATATTAATGTACTTTGCTGTCTATTTGTAAGGAACATGCAATAAAAGCATTTTAAAAATGCCATGGAGCTTTTTTTGTATAATTGTGCTCATGGCGGCATGCTGTAGACATTTCTTTCTTCTCAGGTACAAGACATCTTGCACAAACGTGATAGTTGTTTGTAATTTTATTTGACCCTACTATGGCAATTTGCAAGGACGCCATTTCCAAGGTGGGACCTCCAAGATTACACTTTCAGGAATACATAATTTTCTCCTGATTTCTAGGCACTGTGCTAAGGAAGATTGAATGTCATGCAGATAACTTCAACTATGAGTTGCTTTGAGGTTTGATCTACTTTGCTCCTTAATTGATTCGTATTTGCAAATCATGAATGTTATCGGTAATATGGTCCTATTTTGCTGGTCACAATGATTTGATTTGATTTGATTTATTATTGTCACATAGGTACAGTGAAAAGTTTTTGTTTTGTGTGCAGTACAGGCAGATCATACTGTACAAAGTGCACTAAGGTAATAGAACAGAACAAAGAATACAATATTACGGCTGCAGAGGTGTACAAAGAGCAAGATCAACATTTAAATTTAAAATTTGAGAGGAGATTTAGAAGTGTAATTATAGGGGAAGAAGCTATTTTTGAATCTGTGGGTATGTGTGTTTAAGCTTTTGGATCTTCTGCCCAACAGAAGCGGTTCGAAGATTATAACTGAGGTAGGGATGGTCTTTGATTATAGATGGAGTCAATGAGTGGAAGGTTGGCTTGTGTGCTGGATTGGGATGTGTTCACAACTCCCTGTAGTTTCTTACGGCCCTGGGCAGAGCAGTTGCCATACCAAACCACGATGCATCTGGTTAGAATGCTTTCTGTGTGGTGCATCTATAAAAATTGTTTAGAATTTTTGCAACCGTACCAAATTTCCTTAGCCTCCTGAGGAAGTAGAGGCATTGTTGTGCTGTCTTGACCATTGCATCAATGTGGATGGACCAGGATTGTTGGTGATCATCATTCCTAGAAAATTGACACTCCTGATCATCTCCACCTCAGCACCATTGATGCAAACAGGGATGTGCCCTTCACCTTGCTTCCTGAAGTCAATGACCAGCTTTTTCATTTTTCTGATGTTAATGAAGAGATTGTTACCTTTATATCATGCCACCAAGCACTCAATCTCTTTCCTGTATTCTGTCTTGTCATTGTTTGAGATCTAGCTTACAACAGTGGTGTCATCAGTGAACTTGTAGATGAAGTTAGGATGGAATTTGGCGACACAGTCATGAGTGTACATAAACTACAGTAGGCGGCTGTGTATGCATCCTTGTGGGGCACTGGTGTTGAGGGTTATTGAGGAGGAGGTGCTACTGTCTATTTTCACGGATTGTGGTCTGTGGGTCAGGAAGTTGAGGATCCAGTTGCAGAGGGTGGAACTGAGACCTAGGTCTTGGACTTTGGAGATTAGTGTTGAAGGCAGAGCTACAGTCAATAAGCAGAAGCCTAATACAGATATCCTTGTTATCCAGATTTTCCAGGGGTGAGTGTATAGCCAGGGAGATGGCATCTGCCGTGGTCATGATGCGACGTTTGGCAATTTGCAAGGAATAAGGCAGGCTGGGAGGCTGGAGTTGATGTAAGCCATGACTAACCTCTTGAAGCAATTCATAATTATGGAGGTCAGACCACTGGGTCGTAGTCATTGAGGCACGCTGCATGTGTTTTCTTTGGTACTGGGATGATGGTGGTCCTGAAGCAGGTAGGGACTTCAGATCATAGTAAGGAGAGATTAAAGATGTCAGCAAATACACTCACCAGCTGGTATGCACAGAATCTGAGTTCACAGCTGGGGTCTCCATCTAGACTAGTAGCTTTCCGTGAGTTCACTCTCAAAAAGGCCAATCTGATGTCTGCAGCGGTGACTAAAGGAACAGCTATATGCAAGGCTGTCGGGGCAGGTGACACCATTCCACTAACCTTCTGTTCAAAATGAATGTAAAATGCATTGAGTGCATCAGGCAGGGATGTATTTTTGTCTGCTATTCAGTTCTGCTTTGCCTTGTAGCCCATTATGTTGTGTAGGCCATGCCACAAATTGTAGGTGTCCGTGTGGTTAGCTTGGGTCTCCAGCTTAATCTGGTATTACATGTTGGCATCACTGATGGATTTGCAGAGGCCATATCTGGATTTTCTGTGAAGGTCAGAGTCATCTGACTTGATTGCCATACGCCTGGACTTCAGTAGGCATTGGATTTCCCATTGGGGAACAATCGGATTAACTTCTCTGGCATGCCATCTTCTACACACTTACTAATGAAGTCTATAACAGTGGTGGCATGCTCATTTAGGTTGGCCATTGAGGTCTTGAATATGGACCAGTCCACCAATTCCAAGCAGTCCCATAGAAGCTCTTCCACTGCTTCAATCCAGCACTGCACTACTTTCTGTAATGAGTCCTCAGTTCCAATTTCTGATTATAAGCCAGGAGTAGGAACACAGTGTTGTGATCTGATTTTCCAAAGTGCGAAAGAGGTATGGAGCGCTAGGCATCTTTGATGGTCATGTAGCAATGGTCAAGGATGTTCGGACATCTGGTAGGACAAGGAGATGTGTTGATGGTATTTTGGTAGCACATTCTTGAAGTTGGCCTGTTTGAAGTCAACGGCTACATGAACAAGGCCTCAGGGTATTCCATCTCAAGTCCACTTGTAGTGGAATCTCCAAATATCTTTTCAAGGAATTTCTGATTCCACAGATTTGCCATCCCTGCTGCTTTATGATTCATTTTTCATCTCGGTTCCTGACCTGATGACAGCGTGCAGACTCTGACCTTGATCACTGCTAATTGCTGGAAGCGGTGAGCGTATTGACATTACTTTCTGTACAACTGGCGTGTTAAGATTCATGCCAGGAAATCTCACTACTGTTAGGCACCAGAGGAGGTAATCAACTTACCATTAACCATTTTCAAGCATAAAATGATAGGCAGGCCTGCAAAGTTTGGGTTATGACCCACCATGCTTAATCAGCCCTACAATTGAATTACCGCAGTTACCATTTGGAAAGCAAATATCTTTAAGCTGTCTACAGTGTACACTTGAAACAGACATTATACACCATTCACTTGCAAAGCACTGTGCTAGTTGTCACAGATCAATACATAATTTGGATACAATAAGGCAAAACTTCAGCTATACAGGGTCTATCTACGTCTACCATGTCTTGAGTAACTTAACAGTGGCGCTTTAAAGAGATCACTGGACCTTGCTTAAGAAATTGCTACAATTATTTTTCAGAGTTACGTTCCTACAGAGCCAGAATAGGATTGGCTCATTTTTGGCAGGTTGTAATTCTTCCATCCCTGGCCAGGGAGCTACATTATGATGTTTGTTTAAGATACACAGGTTACCGACTTCGTTCAAATGAATCATAAAATTGAATTTATCTTGCACTTCAGACAAGCATGGAAAATGTTTTCACCAATGTCCTGTGACCTCCTGCCAGCCCCCAAATCCTGGTTTTGTCCGTATGTCCAATTTCAACAGCATAATCTCACAAGTTAAATCTTTAATGGGGTCAATCTTCATATTGAAGATTATGGCTTAGTTCAAACTAACGAATAGAGTTATGGAGTCATAGAGATGTACAGCATGGAAACAGACTCTTCGGTCTAACTTGTCCATGTTGACCAGATATCCTAAATTAATCCAATCCCATTTGCCAGCATTTGGCCCATATCCCTCTAAACCCTTCCTAATCATATAACCATCCAGATGCCTTTTAAATGTTGTAATTGTACCAGCCTCCACCACTTTCCCTGGCAGCTCTTTCCATACACACACCACCCTCTGCGTGAAAAAGTTGCCCCCAGGACCCTTTTAAATCTTTCCCCTCCCACCTTAAACCTATATCTTCTAGTTTTGGACTCCCCCAACCCAGGGAAAAGACCGTGTCTATTTATCCTAGCCATGCCTCTCATAATTTTATAAACCTCAATGAGGTCACCCCTCAAGCTCTAACACTCCAGGGAAAATAGCCCCAGCCTATTCAGCCTCTCCCTATAGCTCAAACCCTCCAACCCTGGCACCATTTTTTCTGAACCCTTGTGAAGAACAAAGAAGAACAAAGAACAATACAGCACAGGAACAGGCCCTTTGGCCCTCCAGGCCTGCGCTGATATGTTTTGCCCTTCCATACTAAAACTGTCTTCACTTACAGGATCCATATCCCTCTATTCCCTTCTTATTCATGTATTTGTCCAGGAGCCTCTTGAATGCTGGTATTGTGTCTGCTTCCACCACCTCCTCTGGCAATGCATTCCAGACACTCACCACCCTTTGAGTGAAAAACCCCTTTCACAAAATCCTTCCCACAGCAGGGTGACCAGAATTGCAGACTTTACATAATTTTATGCTAGAATATTTTTAATAAGGAATTCTTTTACAGACTGGCCTAAGTTGAACTGCAAAGAAGTTTATATTTGACTGAGGCAGAGGTGTTTGGTTTGGTGGAAGAAAAGAAGGAATTCCGTTTAACTGACTTTGGCATCTGCTAAATATTAGTTAATACACAAACTCAATAATGCATTGATCACTTAACCTTACAATGAAACAACTCATCAGATGTAAAAGCACTGCCAAAAAGAATGCATTTGGAATTGCAGTGGTCAAAATTGGAGCACTAATAAACCACAAATCTATTAAACTATACAACATGATGATGAATTGACAGATTTTAAAAGGAGGAGCAATTATTGGAGCATATGTGAGACAGCAAGATTATTCACAAAACAAATTTAAGTTAGGAGTGCTACCAATTTGCAAATAAGTTACTGAACAAAAACAGAAGAACTTGTCAAGAGTTTCAACTGTTGAAAGATGCTGGAATTGGTATGTTACTGTGATTTATCTATGTACTACTGTAAGCACAACATGATCATAATGACTGTTGTATAGGAGAAACAACTACTTTCAGAGGGCAATAGGGACAGAAAATATACGTGGCCCTACCCATATTAAAGAACAAATAAAACAGAAAGCACCGCAACACATGGCAAAACAAAAATACTAAATACATAATGAACTTACTGGATCTGATATGATTCATTCATATGCCATGTGCCCTGAGTTTGTGCTCAGCCCTTTTGTTTCTTGTGTACACAAAGATGAAATGAGCAAAACAAAATTATGGGTTTTAACTGCTAAGTCCATGAGCTTCCACTGTTTTTGAGATAGTTTTTTTAAAAACTCACTAGAAGCCAGCACTTTGCACAAAACTGCATGTAACCCTCAAGACAGGCTCATTACCATTGTTAGTTTCCATTTGTTATACTCATTTTCAGACCATTGAGAAGTTTCTAAAACAAATTACAGTGGTCCTTTTAGGCACTATGGCCCTAGAAGGCATGTTCTAAAGCTTTAGACTTATTTAAACTTGCTGACCAAATGACTATAGTACACCAATGTGATTAGCAAATGGATTTCATTGAATCATGGCAGTGCAGAAGCAGGCCATTCAGCCCATCAAGTCTGCAATTATCTTCTTGAGGCCATCCCACCCTATCCCCATATTACCATGGCTAATTCACCTAACCTCCTGCGGCATGCTTGCCTTCACTGGAAGGGACATTGACTGTAAGGATAGACAAGTTATGCTGCAGCTTTTATAGCACTTTAGTTAGGCCACACTTGGAATATTGCATACAGTTCTGGTCACCACACTACCGGAAGGATGTGAATACATGGAGAGGGTACGGAAAAGAGTTACCAGAATATTACCTGGATGGGGGATTTTACCTATGAAGACAGGTTGGATTGGCTTGGTTTGTTTTCAATGGAATGCAGGAAATTGAGGGGCAACCTGATAGATGTTTGTAAGATTGTGAATGACATGCATAGAGTAGAAATTATGAGGCTTTTTCCCAGGGTGGAGGTGTTAATAACCAGCTGTCACAGGTTCAAGGTGTGAGGGGGAAAGCTTAAAAGAAATGTGTGAGGCACCTTTTTCACTCAAAGGGTGGTGAGTGCCTGGAATGCATTGCCAGAGGAGATGGTGGAAGCAGACACAATACCGGCATTCAAGAGGCTCCTGGACAAATACATGAATAAGAAGGGAATAGAGGGATATGGATCCTGTAAGTGAAGACAGTTTTAGTATGGAAGGGCAAAACATATCGGCGCAGGCCTGGAGGGCCAAAGGGCCTGTTCCTGTGCTGTATTGTTCTTTGTTCTTCTTTGTTCTTTGTTCTGTATGTCCCGATCACTACAAGGCAATTTTGCATGGCCAATCCACCTAAACTGCATATCTTAGGACTATGGAAAGAAACCGAACCACATTGAGTGATGAACAGACAGAAAAATTAAGACAAAAACTAAAGGCAAGTGATGTCTAAGCTAACACTGTAAAACAGCAGAGTCTATGTTTCAAAAACAACCTTCAGTCATTTAAAATTGGAGCGGGAGCATGCAGCAGAGACCCGAGAAGACAGTTTAAGTCTCAGTTTAAGTAATGGGGTAGGCCATTTATGACTGAGATGAGGAGAAATGTCTTTACTCATAGGGTGATGAGCCTGTGGAATTCTCTGCCATGGAAAGTGGTTGAGGCCAAAACATTGAATGTTTTCAAGAAGGTCTCTGATACAGTTCTTAGGGCTAAGGGGATCAAAGCGTAAGGGAAGAAAATTGGAACAGGATACTGAGCAGAATGATCAGCCAAAATCATATTGAATGGCGGAGCAGGCTCAAAGGGCTGGATGGCCTACGCCTGCTCCTATTTTCAATGTTTTATGACATCAAGAGAAATTGGGGATGACAGAGCAGTGGAGACTCAAAATTCCAGTGAGCATAGCAGGAGGAAAGGGGGTGATACAGGTTGTTCTGTAGTCACAGCACCACAGTCTGGTGTCTATTCTGTCTTTATTGAACTGCTGATAAGATAGCTGCCTCCAGTATGTGTATGCTCCATCATACAGGCCATTTTGCTATGGCAGACCAAGAAGGACATTTGTACATGATTGCTTTTCAATCCAAAGATCCCCTTTCTCACAACAAAAAACAAATTTATGCACAAGTTTTGTAGCTGTGAGTTAGCCAAGTTGTACACAATGTAAACAATAGTTCTCATGCATTAACAACTGCTCGTTACTCTAGCTAGTCCCATTTCTTTCCGTTTATTTATACTCATGGCATACATTATCCTTAAAGCGTTTGGGTCTTGTGATGATCCACATGTGGATTGTTAGCTTTTCATCTAATTTCTACTGGTTGGAACGATATGCTCTGTGCTTCAGTTTTGAAATCTTCTCATCTGACTCTGCTGACTTACAGTGTTGCATTAGACACCACTCTCCTTTAGTTTCTGTCTTAATGATTTTTTTGTCTGTTCATCAGTCAATGTGGTCTGTCTGTGAAATAATATAAATTTTTTTTCTGCCACAGTCAGGGCTCTATGTGATGGCTTTTGACTTGCATCTGTCAAGTGGCTTTAGATTTGTGTGTAGTGCCTGGAATTCCAGATCTTCAGTCCTGCCATAACATTGGGTTTCCAGGCTAATTTGTACTCTCAGGACGAACATCGTTCGGTCAGAGTCTCTTGAGAGTTTCATTTTTTGATTGCCACCTGCTATAACTTTATGCAGGAGGGGGAAGCCAATAATGTTGCAGGAAACATCAATGTCTATCCGACACTTCAACTTGGTTTGATGCTCTTGTTCAGCTGTCTTCATCATAATAGTTATGAACCATTTTTTTCCATGAAACTTCTCATTGCCAACTTGCATGAAGGTGTATTTTGAATTGTCTGAATCGATGTTCGAATCTCTCCGAAACTTGTGATAGATTTGCCGGAATTAGCATCTGACATCTCAGTAGCAACCGTCTTTATAGTTCTAACAAAGGGTCACTGGACTCAAAATGTTAACTCTGTTTCTCTCTACAAGTGCTGTCAAATCTGCTGAGTTTCTCCAGCAATTTATGTTTTTGTTTCGGATTTCCAACATCACAATTTTTTATCTGTAGTCTTTATAGGCTTGTTTGTCTGCTCCAAATAGCGGAGAGTTCTCCCTGGATTCCCATTAATTCCAGTTTTGCTGAGGCTCCTCGACGCCACACCAAGTCAAATGCAGTCTTGATGTCAAGGGCAGTTACTCTCAACTCACGTCTGGAATTCAGCTCTTTTGTCCATGTTTGAACCAAGGTTATAATGAGGTCGGAAGCTGTATGGCCCTAGTGGAAACCAAAATGGGCATTAGTGAGCAGGTTATTGCTAAGCAAATGCTGCTTGATAGCACTGTTGATGACACTTTCTACCTGACAATGGAGAGTAAACTAATGGAGGTAGTAATTGGCTGGGTTGGATTTGACCTGCTTTTGTACACAAGATATATTTGGTCAATTTTCCACATTGTCAGTTAGATGTTAATGGTGTAGCTGCACTGGAGCAGTTTGGCCAGGGGCATGGCATGCTCTGTAGCACTAATCTTCTCGAATGTTGTCCATGCCTACTGACTTTGCAGCATCCAGTACCCTCAACTGTTTCTTGATATTACATGGATTGAGTTGACTTGGCTGAAAGCTGGCAACTGTGAGACTGGGGTTCTCAGGAGGAAGCTGATGGATAATCACTTAGCATTTTTAGCGGAAGATTGGTGTGAATGCTTCAGCCTTATCTTTTATACTCATGTGCTGGGCTTCCCCATCATTGAGGATGGGGTTATCTGTGGACCCTCCATCTACAATGTGTTGTTTAATTGTCCATCACCATTCTTAACTGGATGTGGCAGGACTGCAGAGCTTAGATCTGATCTGTTGTTTCACTTTGCTCTGTCTGTAACTTGCTGCCTGTGCTGTCTGGTAGAACAAATAGCTTGGCTTTTATGTAGCTTCTACAGGTTAATACCTCATTTTTAGATGTGCCTGGTGCTGCTCCTGTCATGCTGTACTGCACTCTTTATTGTATAAATAGAGATAAATATATTTGGTCTAATAGCCATTACAGTGATAGCATTGCATTATGACAAAGGTTGGGAGCTAAATATTTTGGGATAACTGATGTTTTAAAAAGACCAATTGGAAAAAGAGTGGAAATTAACACCTTATAGTAAAAGATATCACAAAGACAATAGTATCTTGGCTCGGAAGATTACGAAGTAGAATTAGTATGAATAGAGACAAGAAATAGAGTGGAAAGATTTTCAAAGGACCTGAGCGATAAGTTGTTCATGCAAGGGGGTGGTGTGTATATGGATCAGGTTGCTAGATGAAGTGGTGAAGGCAGGTAATATTACAACATTAAAAGGCATCTGGATAGGTATATGAATAGGAAGGGTTTAGACAGATATAGGCAAAATGCTGGCAAATGAGACTACGTCAGATTGGGATGTCTGGTTGGCGCAGATGAGTTGGACCGAAAGGTCTGTTTCTGTGCGGTATGACTCTATGATGCTATGACTAAATAAAATAGACAAAAAACACTTGTGGGTGTAGTTGAAGCTTTACAGTCAGACAGAATATTTATTAATTTTAAAATTAAGAGATTGTGTAACAATTGTGTTGCAATAATCAAGAGATGACTTTAATCTTCATACAAACTGAACAAATCAAATTAATAATAGCTGTTTAGGAAATGAGTTTTGGAATGCATTCAACACAGTTTCTTAGGATCCTAGGATGATTCATTATGGAACCAAACAAGGAACAGTTATTTTGGATTTCACCTTGTGCTATGAAAACAATTTAATTAGTAAGCACATTATAAAAGATCTTATGGCAATGAGTGTTCATAACATGAACAGAATTTAACCCCCTGTTTGAGTATGACCTACACAAATCCACAACTTGAGTCTCAAACTTCAAGAAAGCCCATTTCATAGGTATGATAGATGATTTAGAATCCCTACAGTGCCGAAAGAGACCATTCAGTCTATCAAGTATACACAGATGCTCTGAAGAGAGACCCACAACGCAACCCCACATGGTTTTTCTTTAAACCATGGCTTATCCACATTGCCTGCAAGTTTCCGAACACCACACAGCAATTTAGCATTGTCAATTCACCTAACCTGCACATCTTTGGACTGTCAGAGGTAACTAGAGCAACGTAATAAACCTAAGCAGACACAGGGAGAACGTGCAAACTCCACACAGATAGTTACTCAAGGCTAGAATTGAATCTGGGTCCCTGCTGTTGTGAGGCAGCATTGCCAACCACTGAACCACAGTTGTGAAATTTAAAATATGTAATAATAGAAAAACAATGGTGAACATTTAAAGTAATACTCCATAATTCTTAACGAATATACATTCCACTGAAAAATAAACTCCATGGCATAAGCAATCCTTGGTTGCTGGAGGAGGTTAAGAGTAATATTACAATGAAAGAAAAAGTGTTGTCTTAGCAGCACTACCGAAAAGGGTTTATAACAGAAAATTGATAGGCCACGAAAGTGGGTGAAAAGGCAGCAAATGGGTCATAGGGCAAAGTTATTCACTTCCAGAACAAAACAAAGAGGGAAAAGAGCAAAAAGTCAAATCAATGGTGTAAATACAAAAGTACAACCCACCATTTTTAACGTAAGAGATTATAAAAACCATGTTTTCTTTAAATAAAGCTAAAGTAACAAAAACATATCTGAAAGGCATTATAATGTCCCAGAGAGCAAAATACTGCAGACACTGAAAATCTAAAATGTTAACAAAAGGTGCTGGAAATGCTCAATAAGCACAGCAGCATATTGCCTGACTTCGTGCATAGTTCCAGCATTTTCTGTTTATGTTATAAAATCTTATGAGGTCTCATGGTTCAGGTCAAACACAGGCAAGAAAATGTCAGGCAGTAAAGTGAAACTTCTGCCTCAGCTGACTATTATTACAGACTATGCCTCCAGCTTTTGCCATGTATGTACTGACAGGAGTGACCTTCGCTCCCTGTGAATGCAAATGGGAATATTATTTTTGTACACTTCTGTAACACGGGGAAGCCAATCCAAATTTCTTTCAAAATAATATTCTGGAAATTAAAGACTGTCTCCCAACATATTGATTACACTTATTGTGCAATTTCAGTTTTAAGCCAACACCAATTTAGGAAAAGGACAGATAGCGTTACTTTGCTGTGCATTGTTCCCATTTATTGTTTAATGATGATCATAAGTACTTGTTGATTCTGGTCCTTATGGAAGCATTTTTTTAAATAAAATAACCATTCCCTAGATCCATTGTACTTGGACCTGCACCTTAACTTCTGTAAATTGCATGCCTATGGGGAACTGTGCAAGAAGATGCGATTAGAGGTCTTTGAGTTGGCATAGACAAGATGGGCCGAATGTCCCCTTTCTGTGCTATATAATTTGTATAGTTCTATGGTTCTATTTCCATCCCTAATATGCCATTTTGAGTTCTTTGTTGTTCTAGTCAAAATTATCAAAAAAATACATTTTTACCCTGTTACAATTATCCTGTAGTTTAATTAAAGCTTTGATGTGGAGATTAATGAAAAGCCTTCATAAGTTGATGCATAACCCTGTGGCAGAAAAGCCATTGTGAATTTTTCTCTGTGATTTTAAAGAGTAACAGACATGGGCTTTGAAAGAACTTTACATTATTATGTATGAAGAAAAATGAACTTGATGGCTTAATAGTGCACTTTAGGTATTATATTAAAATTTTGTTGCGTGGGAAATGGCACGAGTCAAAACAAAATAAGGCCTAAAACTCATATTTTTAGTTATTTATTGACCAAGTGACGATAATTTTATTTAGAATTGGGGTTTGTTTCAAGATGACATTCCAGATGATGAGAGATTGGAATTGAGTTGATCCCCTGCTACACCTATGTGAACCCAGCATGTTGGGGAAGGTAGAACCATTGACTGAATTACCAGCTTTATGCATTGAAGGGAAATAGCAGGATAGAGCTACAACTAGAACCTCTGATTCCCCTCCCATAGAATCCAGATTTTTGACCAAACCATGTTTCCTTGTTGCATGGAGAAAAGGGCAGAAACGTAGTAACAACCTGTGAAACAATTTAGCTTTAACTGGTTAAACTCCAATGTTAACCCAAATTATGCTTAAAGAGGATGAGATAGGGAGATGTCATTAAAACTTAAATGTTACCAAGCTTGTGTCTAAATTCTTTGGGTTGAGATTATTGGAGTGTGGAAATTTTCCATATTGTTAGGAAAGTGGAAAGACTATTTTGGTTCATTTTTAATCATTTGATGTTAAACATGGTCATTTTTATGTCAGGTCACGATGACCCTAGAGCAACATTGTAATGTTGTCACAGTGCTGCACATTCACACAGTATAAATGGACAGAGTACATAAAGTTAGAAAACTCTGGAAGAAGTATGGAACTCTGCATCAGACCAGACCATAGCATGGACATGAACACACACACAGTCAATAGATTATACTGCTGTGGGTAAATTACCACAAGCCACCCTTAATTCGGCTATTTATTAAGAAATCTCACAGACAATCAAGAATTGAAACAATGACTAAACTTTATTGAATAAGACCCCTCAAGTATGCAAGTTAAGCCTCGCAACACAACTTGACTATTACCTGATTAATGGTGGAATTTAGCTATCGTTCCAATCATAAGTGTTTGTTCCTGGATGTGTCCAGGATTTGGTCCTTATGCACTGTTGTTTTTCAAGGTTCTGACACTAAAGAGTCCTGGAGTTGGCGTTTTATACAATTTTCTGTTCTTCAAGTTTGTGGTGTGCTATTATTGATTATCTTTTAGATTCTTTTGTCTAAAATATTGAATACTCCTGTGGAACTATCAAATCTGTAGCTTGCCTTAAATAACTTCCCTGTTTTTGCTTCAGTTGGCATTGACTGTTTATTTGAATACACAGCTTTCCTGTAATTAACTCTTTAAATTCTTCTGCAGGGCAATCATTTGTCCTTGTGGCATAAAGCAGCCAGTTTCAAGCAGATGTCAAAACAGTTTTGTTTATGTGGCTTCGACTTCTTCTCCCAGGCATGGTTAATAGCTTTCAATTGCTGTATGAGAGTTTGTACTTGTCACTTAACAATTTATTCCAGACAAAATTATTGCTGATTCTTTCAGTCCAGGAACAGTTATTAAAATTCTGAAGATTATAGTATTGCGATACCTTGTATTAATGTAACAATAAGGTCAGAGCCTGTTATTTGATGATAACTCCGTACAGTAGTATTAACACAGGAACAAAAACAGAAGTTGTTAGAAAAGCTTAGCAGGTCTGGCAGCATCTGTGAAGGAAAAAATCAGAGTTGACATTTCGGATCCGGTGACCCATCCTTGCCCAGGCAGTGTTGCTGAGCAGTCTAAGGTGCTGGACTAAGGTTCTAGTCTTTATAAGCCAGTACAGTGATATTGATGTATCTTAAGTAATGTTACTTTTACATCCATACCTGAACACAGTCATTGATTTTGCCCTCTCCTCGGCCACGTGTAAAGAACCTAAACTCATAATTTGGCATCAAACCACATGATAAAAGAGTGATATTGGTTTTTATCACCTTTGCTGACCAAACAAAAGTTTTTTTTGTTTTGTGTGTCTCTATTGTAAAGGTAACAATTCAGATTCCTTGTGAGCTATTGCCAAGAAAAACTGAGCAGTGTGTACAACAGTATGTATGATAGCAGTTCAAGAAAACAGATCACCACAATCTTCTTAAGGGCTACTAGGTTACTGGGCAATACACACTAGTCCAGCCAGTGAAGGCCACCTCCCCTAAATGAATTTTTAAAAATGACCACGAGTTTCACAGCTCAGCAACCAATGTTCAAACTTATGCAATCATAACTATACAATATTCTTTACTCCCACTTGTGTATGACTTTTTTACTGATGATATTCATGAAGAGGAAATCGAATCTGACTGATTTATTAGAGATTTTTGAGGAAGTCTCAACCAGATTGGTTATTGGAAACCAGTAAATTTGTTGTATTTGGACTTCCAGATGGTGTTTGACAAGCTACCTCACTAGAGGTCAAGTCATAAGATAAGGGCCCATGGTGTTGGAGGCAGGATATTGGCCTGGATAGAGAATTGGCTAATGGGCAGGAAACAGTGAGTGGGGATAAGGGGTTCTTTTTCCAGTTGGTGGCCCATGACCAGTGGGGTTCCACAGGGATCAGTGCTGCGACCACAACTGATTGCAATATATATGAGTGACTTGGAGGAAAGAATGTACTGTAGCCAAATTAGCAGATGACACAAAAATAGGTGGAAAGGCAACTTGGAAGTGGAATACAAACAGTTTATGGAGAGATATTGATAGGTTTAGCAAGTTGGCAAATGGAGTATAATGTGAGAAAACATGAAGTTGTTCATCTTTGAAGGGAGAACAAAAGATCAGAGGATTAGTTAAATGGAGAAAAACTACAGAAAGCTGCAACACAAAGGGACTTAAGGTGATTTGTGCATGAAACACAGAAAGCTAGCATACTGGTGCAGCAGGTAATCAGGAAGGCTAATGGAATTGTGGCTCTTTTTTCAAAGGAATTGGAATATAAGAATAGGGAAGCCTTACCACAATTGGTGAAGGTGCTGGTGAGACCACATCTGGAGTACTGCGAGCATTTTTGGTCACTATATTTAAGGAAAAAAATATCATTTCATTTGAGGCAGTTCAGTGATGGTTCACCAGGATAAAGATTGCCTTGAGGGCAAAGGCTAAACAGATCAGGACTCTACACACTGCAGTTGAGAAGAACAAGAGGTGATCTCATTGAAACATGTAGAATTCTCAAGGGGCTTAGCAGGGTAAATGCTGAGAGGATGTTTTCCTTCATGGGAGATTCTAGAACTAGAGAGCATAATTGAGACTGAGATGAGAAGGAATTCCTTCTCTCAGAGAGTTATGAGTATTTGGAAATCCTTGCCAGATAGAGTTGTGGATACAGAGACATTGTGTATATTTAAGGCTGCGAAAGATAAATTCTTGATCAGAAAGGCAATCAAGGGTTACGGGGAAAAGGCAGGAAAGTGGGCATGACGATTCTCGGCTCAGCCATGATTCAATTGAATGGTACACGAGGCTTCAAAGTCTGAATGGCCTACTCTTGTACCCATGTCTTATGATCTTCTTTTCTTATGGTCTCATCATTGGCAGAAGAGGATTTCTACATTTCTTCCACAAAAGTGAGGATAACCAATTGTAAAGATTCTCTAGGAAATTCCCAGCATTAGTATGGTACAATTCAGAGATGTATTGATTTCATAAATCTGATTGACCTCTGGCATATATCTTCTTTTACATGAAAGCAAATTGGCGTATTTGAAGTTGATTATGACTTATAATGAATAACATGTTTTGCACACAATGTTCAAAAGCTACCCCACTGCTTTTTCGCCCTAATCTAAAATAATTATTTCCAGTAGAAGTACCAGCAAATCCTTTTACTTCCCCTTGGAGAGTTGAAAGCTGAGCTAATTTTCCCAGCTGCCTGAAATCCCCCGGCACATGTAGTTTGTGGTTATTTTAAGTAAGACATTCTGTCTCATACAGTGTGTTCAAAATACTGAGACACTGCTGCAACTGACATTCCCATTGTGTCATCTTTTCAAGAGCAAAAGCCTGTTCCTGAAGGCAAACTTGGTGTTTGTCACATTTTGCAGGTCAGTTTTTCTCAAGTTTTTTCTTCACGTTATCAGGATATTGCTTGTCTAAGCATATTGAAAACTTAATATAGAATTAAACAATGATCACAGTTGAATCCAGACCTGCCATCTGGAGAACTGAAAATATACTTTTCGATTTGGGCCACTAGGTTGCTTCATTGATTTGTTATTTTGCACAGCGCTATGTAGTGTGTTAGCTTTGTGGCCCCAAGTAGGATTAGTAACTAATGGGATTCCAAGCACCATAACCGAGTTCTGAAAGGTTATACACTCTGGCTTATTGTCAAGACAACTCTTTTCAGAATTAAATCTCTTGCATGGAATACTTATAAAGCAAAACACTGCTGCAGGGTACTTTGGCTTCTGACCGAATACCATGTATACTCTGGGAACACTAGCGCTGAAGGGCCTCTGCATTCAGAAATATTCACCTCCTTTACTATCACAAATTAGTCCAGATTTTCCTGGGAACTTGCCCTGTTATAATGGCACCAAAAGAAAATACATAATGGAATAAATGACTTTCTCTAGTAATAATGTTACTGCAATATTTTCCTTGGACTTTTGCATTACTTCTTCACGTTCCTGCAAACAAAAAGGAAATTATAGCTTTGCCCCTATTATGTTGCCAGTGAGGCAAATTATTGCTCAAATTTTATCTCAAGTTAAAATTTTCAATAATTATTAATGTATTATCATTGCATAGATTAAACAAGTAATATTCACTTTGTACACTTGTCAGTTTTCAGTTTCAATAATGCCCTGCCAGATGCCTGAAGCCCTTTCAATCAATGGATCAGTTACTGAATTTAAATGGCCCCTTCTCTGGTTTCCCAGTGGTCAACCTCACTAATGCCAATAACATGATTGTTTCAATCAGATATAAGGAAGTTGATGTACAGATGTCTCAATAATGTTTCAACTCCATCTACTCAGAGAAATGTCTGCATTTCATTTTGTAAATATTTGCTGTCTGCTAGGCTTAAAGCAATAGTTTCCAATTAGAAAATCAGCTAAATTTGGAACAAATTAACAACGAGATCAGTGTGATACACATTATGTATGTCACCAAGCCTGCCAATGTCGGAAAAACTGTGCCTTTGCTATCCTCTATACTTCTGCATGACTTGTTTTGTAGTTGTCTTGACGAAACGAGATGATCATGCTAAACATCAGAACTATTTAAGTTGAGGTTTCCTTGTCTATTTAATTGCATTGCAGTCACTTCTCTTGGACCAAACACATTACTTCTATTCCACATTTTTATCCTCTATTTTGCTTTCTTTTCAGCTCTCTACCTCAGTCTGTCTCCTCTTTTAAGATGCACCTTTAAATCTACTTCTTTGATCTGGACTTTGTTCACCTGTCCTAAAATCTTCTTATGTAGCTTGGTACTAATTTTTACCTCATTACACTGTGAATTCCCTTGGGATATTTTCCAATGTAAGAGGCACTATATAAATGTGGTTGCTGTTGGTGTGAATGTAATTTGAGTGGTCATGTTAGAATCAATCATTTTCTATCCAAAAATTTCCTTCAAGTACGTTATTTTGTTGCATCCTTTGGGGTTTGATCTTTTTCTCCATGTGCTACTTTGGTCAATTCACATGCATTAAATTCCTGTCTAAGCTATTTAACGCAATATTTTTAACATTGTTATCTCAACATTGTTGATGATTGTGTTAAAATAGCACAAAAAGCCACTTAATGTGAACATGGTAAAGAAGATGATACATAGTGTATTAAATTTCTTACAGGTATCAATAAAAGCATGCCACAATTGTGATTTGTATGATTTTGCTGTTTTTGAGAGAAAACCCTCCAGAAATAATAAGCATTAAAAATGATCTATCCCTGGAGTACCCCAAGTCATGACTTCTGAAACAGTTCAGTTCAATCAAAATGTAACTTTCAGACCCAGTAATTCAAAGCTACTAGTTCATTTTCTTTTGTAAATATTTAATGAAGCGATATCCCTTAATGCATGATCAATTCAAAGCTATAAGTATAATCTGAGTTCTGTAATTGTAAAAGCTTAGACAGTTTTGTTAATTTTAGTAATAACATAGAATTACACCAAATATTTAGCACA
The DNA here is from genome assembly GCA_024137785.1 of Ginglymostoma cirratum. Classification (NCBI taxonomy): domain Eukaryota; kingdom Metazoa; phylum Chordata; class Chondrichthyes; order Orectolobiformes; family Ginglymostomatidae; genus Ginglymostoma; species Ginglymostoma cirratum. The sequence continues at coordinate 17,498,931 of JAHRHZ010000140.1, read as the reverse complement.
GAAACAGACCGATTGGCCCAATTAATCCATGATGACATTTTAGCTTTACTCCATTCTCTTCCTGTTGTTTTTTTCTTCCTGAACTAATTTCATCAGCTTCCAACTATTACCTAATCTTTCAGCACTTATATGGCTTTGTATTAATTAATCCATATTATTCATCTCAATATAACAAAGTTCCATATTTTCACTCCTTTCTGGGTAAAGATGTTTCTAGGATCAGAGGATTAGATAGGGTGGACAGTGAGAGCCTTTTCCTCGGATGGTGACGGCTAGCACGAGGGGACATAGCTTTAAATTGAGGGGGGATAGATATAGGACAGATGTCAGAGCTAGGTTCTTTACTCAGAGAGTAGTAAGGGCGTGGGATGCCCTGCCTGCAACAGTAGTAGACTCACCAACTTTAAGGGCATTCAAATGGTCATTGGATAAACATATGGATGATAAGGGAATAGTGTAAGTTAGATGGGCTTCATATTGATTTCACAGGTTGGTGCAACATCGAGGGCCGAAGGGCCTGTACTGCGCTGTAATGTTCTATGTTCTATGTTCTGCATTCGATACGTGACTTCTTGGTGACCTTTTTATGTCAATGGCCTCTAGTTTCATTCTTCACCATAAGTGAAAACATTCTCTAAATATCGGCTCTGTCAATATATTTCTATTAGGTGACCTCTCAGCTTTCCACTTTTCAAGAAGAAGCCTAGACTGTTCATTCTTTTCAGATAAGTATAATCTTTATAAACCTTTTTATCTATCAACCTTTCCAGAACATCTTTCTTCTTTTCATAATATAGCAATCATAACTAAATATTGTTCTTGAAGTCCAGTTTACCAAAAGGAAGCTCTGTCTTCTTTTTCTTTGTAAGGTATGTTAACATTGAAAAGCATAGACCCTGCTTGCTCTAGTTGGTTAAACAATGTTGAATTGAATAGCCCAGACCAAGGACCATCCAAGTTCCTGACGTTTATATGGCATATTGACATTGCAATGAACCTCCAAGGCGATGAAAGTCAAGAGTGTATTGGTGAAGGGGGGGAGGGGGGAGCGGTGGTGGGGGAGAAGAGGTTTGTGGGTAAATGTGGAAAGACGTTGCAGGAAAAGGAGAAAAGAAGAGAACCAGTATGTTCTCCTGGGAACTGTTATCCAGCTTGTAGTGTGGGATGTGAGATGATTATAAAATTTTGGGATTGATAATGGTTCACTCACAGGTTCTTGACATACCCTTTGACACCAATGGAATTGACCACTTGGTTCAGATATTAAAAGACAATGAGAAACCCTGTGTAGGTCAGAAAATGAAAGGAGAAATCTGGGGAACAGAAGGAGATTTCTTTCAATGAATATCTCTCCTTTATAGACACTTCTAAATTAAACTTCAGTTTGGAAAGAATATTGTAAACTTATAGAACAAGTTATCTGTACTAAAAGAGAAAATGCTGAATCTATTCAGGAACTATATCACCAACTATATCACTGACTAGCAGAGATAATGGGCAGAATTCCTCTATTTTTAGTTAAATGCTTTGTTGAGTGAAATTCATAGTGTCTAGTCTGTCATAGCTCACAATAACTTTTCTCACAAAATCTTCTGCTGTTCGCCTTGTTGATTATGTAACTGGGCTGGTCAGTTTCCTTCTCATGGAATCATGCAACAGGAGAGGCAGAAATGCTCTCTCCTGCCAGGACCATCCTTCATTCATACCACTGGCACCATATTTAAAGCCTGGTTGCATGCTACTTAAGACACTGCAACCCATGTACTGTCTTTCACACTGTGGTGCTTAACCATATGGAACAGATGAAAGTAAATCTCACACCCCACTCCATGAACGGTGGCCTGGAGTTGCTGATGAGTGGGGTGATGGAAAGGAGGGCCACCTATATTCTTGCAGATCAACACAGGAGACCAAGACACCAGTCCAAGAGAGTCAAATGGTGTGGGCCTGGAGCAACACAGCAGGTCACCCAGCATCAGAGAAGCAGGAAAGTCGAAGTTTCGGGTCCCTTTCCTACTCCTCTGATGCTGCCCGACCTGCTGTATTCCTCCAGCTCCACACTGTGTTGACTCTGACTGCAGCATCTGCTGTTCTTGGTATCTTCGGGTGACAAGTCCAAGAGAGGCTGGACCCAGATAACAACACAGGTCAGTGTTGTTTCCTAAGTTGAAGGGACACCTAATCATGTAGTAAAAAAGTCAACGATCTTCAGCACTCTGCAAGGTTAAGTGCCATAGTGTTAAGGGCTTAGATGAAGAGGAATTTGTTTCGTGCGTACAAGAAAAATTTCTTATTCAGTATGTGGATGAACCTACTAAAGGAGCAGAACTTGATCTTCTCTGGTGAAATAGGGCAAGGCAAGTGACTGAGGTGTCAGTCAGGGAGCACTTTGGGGCCAGTGATCATAATTCTATTTGTTTTAAATTAGTTATGGAAAAGGACAGACCTGATTAAATTGTTAAAGTTCTAAATTGGAGTAAGCCAATTTAGATGGTATTAGGCCAGAACTTTTAATAGTTGACTGTGAGAGGCTATTTGCAGGTAAAGGGGTGGTTGGAAAGTGGGAGGCCTTCAAATGTGAGATAACGAGAGTCCAGAGGCTGTATGTTCCTATTAGTGTGAAGGGTAAGGTTGGTAGGTGTAGAGAATGCTGGATGATGAGAGACTTTGAGGCTCTAGTCAAGAAACAGAAGGAGGCATATAGCTGGGATGCAGGGAATCCCTCAAGGAGTATAAGGGCTGTAAGAGTATACTCAAGATGGAAATCATGAGGGCAAAAAGTGGATATGAAATAGCTTTGGCATATAGCATTAAGGAGAATCCAGAGAGGTTCTACAAATACATTAAGGGCAAAACAGTAACTTCGAGAGAATATGGCCCCTTAAGGCTCATTGAGGCTGCCTATGTGTGGAACTGCAGGAGATGGGTGAAATATTAAATGAATATTTCACATCGTTATTTACTATGGAGAAAGATAGGGAAGCTAGAGAACTTAGAGAAATAAGCAGCGTCATACTGAAAAGTGTGCATATTACAGAGGAAGAGGTGCTAGGCATCTTAAAAAGTATAAAGGTGGATAAATCCCTGGGACCTGATCAGGTGTATCCCAGAACTTTGTGGGAAGCAAGGGAAGAGATTGCTGGGCCCCTTGCTGAGATATTTGTATCATCGATAGCCATGGGTGAGGTTCTGGAAGACTTGAGAGTGGCTAATGTGGTGCCATTATCTAAGAATGGCCATAAGGAAAAGCCAAGGAATTGTAGATTGTTGAGCCTGACATCAATGATGGGTAAGTTGTTGGAGGGAATTCTGAGGGACAGGGTCTACATGTATTTGGAAAGGCAAGGACTGATTAGGGAAAGACAACATGGCTTTGTGCATGGGAAATCATGTCTCACTAACTTGATTGAGTTTTTTGAAGAAGTGACAGAAGATTGTTGAAGGCAGAGCAGTGGACATAGTCTAAATGGGCTTCAGCAAGGCATTCAACAACGTTCCGCATGGTAGACTGGTTAGCATGGTTAGATCACGTGGAATCCAGGGACAGCTAACCATTTGAATATAAAATTGGTTTGAAGGTAGGTGACAGAGGGTTGTGGTGGAGGGTTGTTTTTCAGACTGGAGGCTGTGACCAGCAGTATGCCACAAGGCTCGGTGTTGGCTCCACTGCTTCTTGACATTCATATAAATGATTTGGACATGAATATAGGAGGAATAGTTAGTAAGTTTGCAGATGACACCCAAAATTAATGGTGTAGTGGACATTGAAGAAAGTTATCTCAGAGTGCAACAGGACTTTGATCAGATGTGCCAATGCACCAAAAAATGGCAGATAGAGTTTAATTTAGATAAATGTGAAGTGTTGCATTTTGGTAAGGCAAATCAGGGCAGGACTTATACACTTAATGGTAGGGTCCTGGAGAGTGTTGTCAAGCAAAGAGATTTTTGGATGCAGGCTCATAGTTCTTCGAAGGTGGAGTCACAGGTAGACAGGGTGATGAAGAAGGCATGTAGTACGCTTGCCCTTCATTGGTCAGTGCATTGAATATAGGAGTTGGGATGACATGTTGCGGCTGTACCGGACATTGGTTCGACCACTTTTGGAATATTGCATTCGGTTCTGGTTTCCTTGCTACAGGAAAAACATTGTGAAACAGGAAAGATGTTGTGAAACTTGAAAGGGTGCAGGAAAGATTTACAAGGATGTTATTCACATTGGAGGGTTTGAGCTATAGGGAGAGGCTGAATAGTCTGGAGCTATATTCCCTGGAATGTCGAAGGCTGAGGGATGACCTTATAGGCTTATAAAACCATGAGGGGCGTGAAAAAGGTGAATAGCCAAGGTCTTTTCCCAAGTGTAGGGGAGCCCAAAACTAAAGGGCATAGGTTTAAGGGGAGAGGGGAAAGATATAAAAGAGACCTAAGGGGCAGCTTTTTCACCTAAAGGTTGGTGTGTGTATGGAATGAGCCGCCAGAGGAAGTGGTGGAGGCTGGTACAATTCCAACATTTGAAAGGCACCTGGATGGCTATTGGAATAGGAAGGGTTTAGAGGGATAAAAGGTACTGCAGATGCTGGAGAATCCGAGATAACAAGCATGGGGCTGGATGAACACAGCAGGTCAAGCAGCGTCATAGGAGCAGGAAAACTTGACGTTTCGGGCCTAGACCCTTCATCAGAAATGGGGGAGGGGAAGAGGGTTCTGAAATAAATAGGGAGAGAGCGGGAGGCGGATAGAGGATGGATAGAGGAGAGGATAGGTGGAGAGGAGGCAGACAAGTCGAAGAGGCGGGGATGGAGCCAGTAAAGGTGAGTGTAGGTAGGGGGGTAGGGAGGAGATAGGTCAGTCCAGGGAGGACGGACAGGTCAAGGGGGCAGGATGATGTTAGTAGATAGGGGATGGGGGTGTGACTTGAGGTGAGAGGAAAAACAGGTTAGGGAGGTGGAGATGAGCTAGGCTGGTTTTGGGATGCGGTTGGGGGAGGGGAGGTTTTGAAGCTTGTGAAATCCACATTGATGCCATTGGGCTTCAGGGTTCCCAGGCTGAATATGATTTGCTGTTCCTGCAGCCTTCGGGTGGCATCACTGTGGCATTGCAGGAGGCCCAGGATGGACATGTCATCTGAGGGATGGGAGGGGGAGTTGAAATGGTTCGCGACTGGGAGGTGCAGTTCTTTGTTGCGAACTGAGCGCAGGTGTTTTGCAAAGCGGTCCCCAAGCCTCTGCTTGGTTTCCCTGCTTCAAAATCTCCCCTCCCCCAACCGCATCCCAAAACCAGCCCAGCTCATCTCCACCTCCCCAACCTGTTTTTCCTCTCACCTATCCCCTCCTCCCACCTCAAGCCCCACCCCCATCTCCTATCTACTAACATCATCCCGCCCCCTTGACCTGTCCGTCCTCCCTGGACTGACCTATCTCCTCCCTACCCCCCTACCTACACTCACCTTTACTGGCTCCATCCCCGCCTCTTTGACTTGTCTGCCTCCTCTCCACCTATCCTCTCCTCTATCCATCCTCTATCCGCCTCCCCCTCTCTCCCTATTTATTTCAGAACCCTCTTCCCCTCCCCCATTTCTGATGAAGGGTCTAGGCCCGAAACGTCAAGTTTTCCTGCTCCTATGATGCTGCTTGACCTGCTGTGTTCATCCAGCCCCAAGCTTGTTATCTAGGGTTTTGAGGGATATGGGCCAATGCTAGCAACTGGGACTAGATCAATTTAGGGTATCTGGTCAGCAGGGCGAGTTGGACCGAAGGATCTGTTTCCGTGCCGTACAGCTCTATGACTCTATAACCCTAAACCTTGACGGCGAATGAGGCCCATTCCCCAAGACTGACATCTCCATAGCACTCTGACTGACCCACCTGTAATCCCCAGACTGGTTACACTTGATCAACAGGAGTGGCTGTAGCCCAATCCTCAGATTGCAGGTTTGTGGATCCTCAGAATCTGGTAGGATGAAGCCCCAGTACACTGCAGTGAACCCCCTGGACTAGAATAAAGTGCACTCCTGGACTGACTGTAATGGTAGCCCCTAGACTGGCAGCAGCCCCTCTTCAGCTCACTAAGTACTGCTCCCCTTGAACTTTCACTCATGGCCATTTGCTTGATGTAGTAAGTTGCCTACGTAAACAGCTGGTCCATGATGTAGATGTGATATTGATGTAATACAATGCTGCACTGCAACATTTCTGTCCTCTTGAAAGTTCAGTTCTTGACACTGTGATAAACTGCCAGATTTTTGCTATGTGCCAAAAACCAACGGAGGCTAACAGCCAGGAACTGAACACAGAAGAAACAATATGCTAAACAGTAATGCAACCCACACAGAACCTGGCAGGCCATGAGTCAATGCCGACATCAGTGAGTGTGCCCTAAGAAGGCAATGCAAAGTATATAGAGATTGGCACCCCTCAAGTAAACGCAAAGTGAGTGACTACTAAGAAAGCAAACTAAATGTTGTTAAATGCATTTTATGTAGATGTATGAAAGACGTGTGTGTCCTTGAATACGAAGTGACCTGTCAGAAGCATGCAATTCACAAGAGTTCCTGAGATCCAAAGTAAAGTGTTGAAGAGTTAAAATAGTATTTGCGTTAGTTTGAGAACAGGCATGGTAATGCGGTGATGCTGGTGATTTGCTGACTCTGACTTGAGTGGTTAAGGGTTCAGCAGGCTGTTGACCATTGAGCATTCAGGGATATTAAGCTAAGACCATAAGACAAAGAAGCAGAAATAAGTCAGCCAGCTCATTGAGTCTGCTCCACCATTCAATGAGATCACAGCCAATCGGATGATCCTCAATCTCACCTTCCTGCATTTTTCTATAACTGTCGATTCCCTTATTGATTAAAAAATCTGTCTATCTCAGCTTTGAATACACTCAATGACCCAACTTCGAAAATATTCTGCAGTAAAGAACAGCAGATTCACAACCCTCTGAGAGAAGAAATTCCTCCTCATCTCTCTCTTAAATATGTGCCCCCTTATTCTGAGATATCCTCTGCTTCTAGACTCCCCAATAAGAGGAAGCAAGTTCTCTGCACCTACATTGCGAAGTTGCCTAAAAATCTTGTATGTTTCAATAAGATCACCGCTCATTCTCCAAATTCCAATGAGTACAGGCTCAATTTACTCGACTTCTTCTCAGAGGACATTCCCTCCATACCCCTCCATACTAAATATGAGCCTTCTCTGTACTGCCTCCAATATCAGTTTATCTTTCCTTAGCTAAAGGGCCAAAAACTTTTCACTGTGTTCCGGCAATGATTTGATGAAACAAAAATTTTCCTTGTATAGTTTTAACAAAACCTCTTGCCTTTTAACACAAAACCAGAAATTTCTGGAGGAACGGCAGGTCTGGCAGAATCTGTGGAGAGAAAGCAGAATTAAAGTTCAGGCTCAGTGACCCTTCTTCTGAACTGTTCTGGATCCAAAATGTTAACCCTGCTTTCTTTCCACAGATCCTGCCAGACCTGCTAAGTTTCTCTAGCAATTTCTGTTTTTGGTTCAGATTTCCAGCACCTACAGTTCTTTGTTCAATTTTAGTGTTTAACTCCCTACTTTTATACTCTATTCTCTTTGAATTCAAGGCCAACATTCTATTTGCCTACTCTATTACCTTCTGAATTTGTGATCAATGCTCCCAAATCCCTCTGTGCTGTAGCTTTCTGCGATCTTTCTCTGTTCAAATAATATGCAGCTCCTCTATTCTTCCTGCCAAAATCTCATGTTTTCCTACATTATATTCCATCTACCAAGTTTTTGTCCACAGGCTACAATGTGCTGAAGAAACATTTATATGATGGCAGCAACAAGTAACTGGAGAGCAGCAGCTGCCAGGTACCTGCTCTAACTTACATCACAGGAATTCAGGTGAATTGGAAGTGGCGTGTAGGTAAGGTGAGATTTTTTATTCATTCAGGATGTGGTACCAGGTCAGCATTCATTGCCCATCCCTAATTGCTCAGTTGAGAGTCAACTATAATGCTGGGGTCTGGAGTCACATTTTGGCCAGAACAGGTAAGGTCCCTAAAGGACATAGGTGAATCAGATTTTTTTTATTCCTGACAATTGATGATGATTTCATGGTCATCATTAGACTTTTAAGTCCTGAGCTTTATTGAATTCAAATTCTACCATCTTCCCTAATGGGATTCAAACCCATGCCCCCAGAGCATTACCTGAGTCTCCAGATTACTAGTCTAGCGATAATACCATTAGGTCATCACCTCTACTTAGAGCATTAATGAGATGCAACTGGACAGAAGTAAATTCAATGCAGCTCAATTGCAAGATCCTGATCTTGCCATTTATGGCGTAAGGGGAAAATTGCAAAGGCTTTTCTCAACATTGAGATTCTGATTTTTTTCCATTCTCTCTGTATTTTCCAATTTTCTTGCCATTGCCATTGTTGGGGAAAACTCAATCCAATATTTCAGGTCACAATTGTGGATACTTCATTCAGCAGATTGGTAACCAAACTTCTGGTCAGTATACACCAGAATGCTATCTGATCGCCTTGTTAATTGTCTTCAGTGCCTTATAGAAACATACATTGTCATAAATTGAAACACTCATTATACCATTTATTTAAATGTCGACTAACTCTCATAACCCTCCTAAGGTTTTCTTTCATTTCAGTGAATGTATAATTTATTATGAGGAACAGAAGCAGTAGTTTTCACCAATCTTGGAGAAATGTAACGCACGTACTGAAAATGCTATACCACCAATAAACTGTCAGACACGTCACAAAGAATTAGTCTACAGCAATTCAATCCACTAGGGACATTGTGCAAGAGCATGCTTTTAGCAAATAATACTGCTTCCTGTTTCAGCAATTAGGTTATATAATATAATTAACATATCTCTTAATGTGAGATAAGGTGCCTTCGGTTCATTGCAGTGTACATGGCCACTCTTATCTCAAGTTGCAGCATTATCCTTGCTTTTAATGTAGAAGCCAATATACGTACAATGTTTGAGGTCTTTCCGAAGACATTAGTTGATTGTTTCAGTCATCCGTATTTTTCACTGAAATGGGAAAGGAGGGCTGTCTCTGGCCATCAAAACCTTTCACACATGTTTTTAATGTCTCATTATTTCATAACAGGTACAATCAGTTCTTAGCTGTATTGCATGAAATTATTTAAATAGAAATCATAACTTTTAAAAGCTCAAATTTAAAACAAGAAACTGTAGCACTATTGAAGGGATTATGAATTGGCCTAATAACGTCATTCAAGTACTTCATAAAACATTTATGGCTCTCTCTACAAATTATAAATACTGGGAAAGGGAACTGAATGGGGTCTGTTATAATTACAACTGAATATCTAATGCCTGAGACATTGGGTAAAGCAACTCCAATCTCCAAATTAACAGTTGATAATAGAACAACACTACAGTAATGACCTTAGTAGCTGGGCTGGTTTGACTGAACCAATTATTCAAAATATTGATTCCAGGTTTATACATTGAAGGAATCAGTCAGGCATGTTTGTCATTAGTGTAAGTGGACTGAGAACTGAGCATTTTGCACAGCAGATTTAATGCCATACACAACAGTTCCTGCCAATCTTTGTGGCCTCAACGTCTTCCTTATAAGTCCCATTAAGAACTATTTACTGTTGTATAAATGATCTCATATGGCTCTTAATTGAGTCTTGGTAGGCCTTGGTTCATGTCCCATCTCCTCCAGAGATGTGTCATAGCGTCTGATAAAGTTGTTACAATTATCTACTAAGACAATTGTGAAAGACTTTTGTCTTAAACTTTCATTATTTACTGACATTGCATATCACGCTGTTCCAAATAAACAAATTAAAATTATAAGAAGATAAACTTAAAATGCAAGCCTAACCAAGTTGATATCTGAGACTAGATACCAAAATATATTGCTAATAATCCTTGTAGATAGAGTTTTGTTATGAAAGGCTGTACCTCACAGGCAGAATAAGTGATTATTTAAATTGGAAGTCTCTGCCTGAAGTTTTACATAGATACACAGGGTCTTCACTTTAGCCAAATGGTGCTAGAGCACCAGTTCAGTAAGAATCTTGGCACCTACTGTTTTCCTCTTTGGAGCAATGGGCTAGCTTGTAGTTTGTGCATTAAGGATACACTGTATTTGAACAGATCCAATTTTTGTTAGTGGGATGTTCAGAACGAGACTCGTGGGTCTAAAGCTGTCAGAGTTACTGTAGAAGTAAGGTATTCTTTTCAAAGCTGGAGGGACATATTTGGGAGAGGTAAGATGCCCTTGGAAGTGGCAATATACCCTTTTGCAGAGCTGACGTACCCTTTCCAGTTGGTATGCATGGACATGAATGTGTGTAGAAAGGTAAATAAATCCTCTGAAGTATTTAAAGCTCCTAACTTTTAAATGAAAATGAGTATGCAGTTTAAAAAGTTAGTGCTTGTAATTTCACTCTGTCAGTTCATATAAGGCTGAGGCCTATCATTCTTAGTGTTGCTTGAGTGATTCCACTGCCTATCATTATTTTAGTGGGGACCCTATCAGTTCACAATTTAGTTGACAACTTCAGTAGTAATACAATGGTGTGTTTTCATATGGGAATAATGCTTCAATGAAATATTTGCTTTTATAAGGAAATAAGCATTTGAATAATTAAATGTGTTTATGGGGAAAAAAAGCATTATTTTTAAATAAAGCCTTCATAGATACTTAGAACTTTAGATTATTTTATTTGAGCATATGTATTGAAGTCTGTGCATGGTGGATGAAGTCTGAAGCGTGGATGGCGCAAGGACAAATGGTGGTGGGTGGGAGTTGAGTTGGTATGAGTTGACACCAAGTTGACACAGAAGTTATAAAGTGCCAAGAGGTGGTCAGAGGAGCAAAGGTTGGATAGGGGTTGGATAAAGGATCATGGTTGTTTGGGGTTTCAAGAGGTGGCATGAATTGTCAGGGGAATGTGTGTGGTGGGGGCGAGTGAGTATCAGAGTAGAGGTTAGATGACTGGTTTTTGTTTTGTTCTTTGTCTTACATGTCCCAGAGCACAGGTTGGCATTTCACACAATCCTCCACTGCACCCAGCAATCTGCACTATTTCTGATGGTGCTGGACCCCACCCCTGTTAGCAGGCCCCATCCTAAAATGACCTGTGGCACTTTCTGCTTTCTCTAAAATTGAGAATGAGGATTTAGCTCCCAACAAGGACTAGATTTTGGACCCAGATAGTTTACATACAGAGCTATCCAAGCAAACTGTTGGCAGCATCCGAGTTATGTACTTTACTGCAAAGCAAGTGAACATTAAATCCTTTTCTATAATTAATAACTTGAAACCACTTGCTTATCAATTACATTTTCCAAAGCCATGACTTTGATAGGCTGTTAGTAGAGTTGTTCATGTCGGATGTTTACCCAAATGTTTGCTTCTATATTTTTGATCAAGAGCTGAAGGATCTGTATCTGGTTTTAGTTCTCCCCAATAACGGGGACTAAAATATGAACGAATGAATGAATAAATGAATGATTTGAATGAATGATTTATCGTAACGTACATCTAGGGAGATACAGTGAAAAGTGTTCTGAAGCCAAAATCCGGCTCCATTTTGAGGTACAAACAAATTTTTAAAAAGTACTTACATAGAGTTCATCTTTTTATCAGCCAGGATCCCAAACACAGCTTGAGGACTTCTGCAAGATCCCAGCTCTGGACCTACTACAACTAGGAAGCCCCTGCTCTGGCTTCCAACACTGCCGCAGTGAACAACCTGCCGCGGCTGAAAGAGTCCACACTCCAGGTCTACCGCAGCCAGGAGTCCCCGCTCCACCATCACTGCAGCCAACGTGCGCTGCCATTCCAGGAGTCCATGTATCGGGCCTACAAGCCAGGAGTCACCACTGACACCAACATGGTAGAAATACAATTCATGATTTAGGATTTTTCAACATATACTTGCATATCTATATAACCATCTAATAAATTATTAATTGATTATATTGTTATAATGACTATATAATTATATATCATTTGAGCAAATATTAGAGATCACTTTGTAATAATGCCTATTATTGTGTAATAACTGCACTGAACCAGCTGTCCAATAAAAGAAATCAACAGAAATTGAATTTTTCAAATAGTATAAGATTGATTAACTGATTGACTATGGATGTATTAACCAAAACTGGTGAGATTTAGAACCAATTAATGCCAATTAACTAAGTTGTTGCAACTTGATTCTTTGGTTTAATACCACATTAGGTGCGTGTCGTTATGTATAAAAGGCCAAGCATTCAGAATATAGAAATAGATAGTTTGTTGTACAAATAATTTTCAGAAATTATCCTTGGTTTATATGCAGTCTTGTATTACTACTGTTCAATATAAGAGTTATTTTATATATAGTGAGGTGTCTTTGTTTTGGACTGGAAAATGATCTTAAAAGCATGCAATAAAATCCTAAATGCGTCTACAAAATGTACATTGAGAAAATCGCTTGCCTTTTATGCCTAACTCTACAAACAGAATTGCAATTCCATCTGAGAATGCAAGTGGTTGTCATGCAGAATGGTCTGCTTTGTTTCAAAAAACCTAAGCAAGACAACATTTGTGCCTCTTTGCGAAGAAAAGAATCTTCGGTTATTTGGAAAACTAGGAAGAAATTTGAGATAAATAAAACAGTAAATCTGATTGAGAAAAGAAGAAATAACGTCAGTTCTTTCAGCATCTCATATCCAATAAGTTGCTATTTGAAGTGCAGCCTCCATTATTAGGTGTACAAGCACAATAGCCAAACCGCATACAGCAAATCTCACAAATAACAAGTTATATGTAGGAACAGTTATTTCTTTATAGTGGCATTTTCTTCAAGGAAGGATGCAATCCTTTCCCCTTTTAGTGAAATCATTTATCCACCTGTTTCAGTTAATATTGCATCCAGACTATAAATCACAAACAATATACTTCTCATAAGGTTCCTTAGAAACTTTAAAGAGGCAACTTGACATGTATTTGAAGGCAAAAGATGGAATGTGGGGCTAAAAGGGCTAAAATGAACAGGTCTTTCATTGAGTTAACAGAGGCATAATGGACAAAATGCCTTCCTTCTTTGCTATAAAATTATATGATCCTGGTGGAAATTTCCTGGGTACTCTTGCTCTTGGCATTCAATAGGATTAAAACCACAATCTCTAGTACATGGGTTACCAAAGGATCTAAGCTAAGTTAAAAAAAGCCTAAGGGTTGTAATGGTTCCACATAATCTATTGCAAACCGTTTAGGAAACAGTAATTATTAATTTCTGTGCTGCCATTGGATGATGACTTGTAAATACATGAGTAGCAATGCAGAACTCTTCAGTAATTGTGCTAGTGGATTTCAAAGAGACTGGCAACCTCGAACACCACAGGCTCCAAGTTAGAGCAGTGGGAGTTTCAGCAATTGGAAAATAGATAAGTAAAAAATTTAGTCAGTGAGAGAGAAGCCAAGATGGCAAAGGGGGAATTCAGCCAAGACAGAATCAACAAGAAAGTAAGTAAATCCAGAGAACATGTTAATAGCTAGTGACATATGTCTTATTATCTTACCATTTCAATGAGTGCAAATATACTGGTCATATTTTCATACTGCTAAAGTGTCTTTCTATCATTGAGAAAATGTTTCCAGAGGTTCAAACATAGGGGAAAACATTCAACTCCTTCAGCCTGCTCTACCATCCAAAAGATCATTGTTGATTTGATTGTAACTTCAAATCTGCATTCCGGCCGAATCCTAATAGACCTTCACACGACAGTTTAACAGGAATCTATATGCAGTACCTCAGCCTTTCATATTCAGGGATGCTATGTCCACCATCATTTTTGGGCAAGGAGTTTCAAAGCCTCATGACCCTCTGAAAAAAGAAAAATGTTGGGCCATTTCAGGTGCTTCCTAAAGGTCCTCCAATGTTAGAAATAGAAAGGTAGAGAATAGGAGGAGGAGCAGGCCATTCAGTCCATTGAGCCTGCTCCAACATTTAACACGATCATGGATGATCCTTTATTTTAACATCATACTCCTAAACTGTCCCCAAACCACTTGATACCTTTAATGTCTGGAAATCTAACTATTTCTTCCTTTTAAAGTATTCACTAGCCTGGCCTCGATGGCCTTCTGTGACAGAACGTTCCATGGGTTCACCACCCTCTGAGTGAATAAATTGCTCATCATCCCAGTCCAGAATGGCCTACCCTATATCCTGTCCTGTATCCTGAGACTGCTCCAGATGTGGGTTCTGCAAGGCCCAAATAATAAGTACTCAAATTCTCTTGTAATGAAGGTCAGCATACCGTTTATCTACCTAACATCTAGCTGTGAATGCATGCTTGCTTTCAGTGACTGGTGTACAATGACCCCTAGGTCCTTTTGTACATCAATATTGTACAAACTACCATCATTTAAATTATATTTTGTAATTCTGATTTCCTACCAAAGTGGACATCTTCACGTTTATGCGTATTATACTGCTTCTACCATGGATTGGCCACTCACACAACTTATCTAAATCACCTTGAAAGTTCTATACATTCTCCTCACCACTTACAATCCCTCCTAGTTTTGTGCTGTCGTCAAATTTGGAAAAGTTACATTTGACTCCATCATCCAAATCGTTCATACACGTGGTGAATAGGTATTGTGTCCCAAGTATTGATCACTGCAGTGCCCCATTTGTCATTACCTTCCACTTTTAAAAAGACCAAATTATTCCTCATCTCTGTTTCCTGTCTGCCAGACAATTCTCAATTCATGCCAGTATGTTACCATTAAGTCCAAACTAGCCTAGAACTTTATCAAAACTTCTCTGAAAATTGTCCAAGAAGCCTCAGAACCTGCTGAAGCCAGAATTAGCTCACCTTTAAGAGGTGCAGTGTGGTTTTAATCACAGCTTCATAGAATTGTTCAGAAATAATAAGAACTGCAGATGCTGGAGTCAGAGATAACACAGCATGGACCTGGAGGAACACAGCAGGCCAGGCAGAATCAGAGGAGCAGGAAAGTTCGGGTCCCAACTTGAAACGTCAACTTTCCTGCTCCTCTGATGCTGTCGGCCTGCTGTGTTCCTCCAGCTCCACACTGTGTTATTTACAGAATTGTTATTGTGCAAAAAAAGCCATTTGGCGCATCATGTCTGCACTGTCTCTCCGAGCATTTTAACTTCGTGCCAGACTCCTGCCTTTATTCCATTAATAATGCACGTTATTTTTACTCTAATGCCCTCTTGAATGTCTCAATGAACCTGCTTGAACCACATTTCCAAGCATTGCATTTCAAGCCTCGACCACTCGCCGTGTGAAAACATTTTTTCTCACCTTGCATTTGTTTCTTCCGCAAACAGTTTAAAGCTGTGCCTTCTGGTTTTCTATTCGATTATGAGCAGGAACGGTTTCACCCTATCTAATTTGTCTAAACTACACATGAGTTTGAAAACTTCTAGCAAATCTTCCCTTGGCCTATGCCTCTCCAATGAAAACAGTCCCAACTTCTCCAATCTGTCTCATATCTGAGGTTTCCCATTCCTGGAACCATTCTCATCAAGCTCTTTGTAAGGATGCATTCACTTCCTTCCTAAAGTCTAGCACCCTGTTCTGGTTGCCACAGTACTAGAAGGATGTGGAAGGTTTGGAGAGGACACAGAAAAGGTTTACTGGGATGTTGCCTGGTTTGGAGGGTATTAGTTAGATCGGAGAGTTAGATTGGAAAAACTTGGTATATTTTGACTTGAATGTTGGAGGCTGAGAGATGTCCTGATAGAAGTTCACAAAATTATAGGATGTAATGTTAAAATGGGAAGTTTGAGACTTTTTCCTAGGGTAGAAATGTCAATTACTAGGAGACATTGGTTAAGGTAAAAGGGGAAGATTTAAAGGAGATGTGAGAGGCAAGTTTTTTACACAGAGGGTGTTAAGTGCCTGAAATGCACTGCCAGAGGAGATGGAAGAAGCAGATACAATAGCAAAGTTTAAGAGGCAGAGTGACAGATATATGAATAGGCAGGGGATAGAGAGATACTGACAACATAAAGGAAAAAGATTTTTAGCATAGAAAGGTATCATATGTCGATGCAGGCTTGATGGATGGAAGTGCTTGTTCCTGTGCTGTGCTGTTCTTTGTTCCACGCTCTAGCTGACATCTAACACTCAGTGTGCCAGAGCACACTGGCATGCTGGGGCAAGGTGAGAAATGTGCTGCAAAATTCTGTGGAAGTCACGCTGCTTCACATACACTTCCAAAACTGTGTATGCACAGAGATTCAATACTGAACATATTAGGAAGATAAGAAATCCACCAGTCATGTGGCCTGCTTACATTCAGTCTTAGCCTGCCTAATGATCAAGAATCGTATCTCTGGGATGAGAAGAAACTGTGTGTGCAGTAAAGAGAAGCGTAATTATTGAATGATAATGAACTGGCCTGCCAGCCTGGATACATTTCCACATTAGCACAGATTTTAGAGTGATTATTTTCAGAGTTTTCTTTTAGTTAATCCATGATTTATGTCTTAGAATTGATTCTAAGAAGAAATTGATAAATTTATGGTTAAAAGAGGCGATTCTCTGCTAATTCAGTTAATGTAGCATATGGACAGTACGAGGAAAACTATCAGGCCTTTTGATTTTTATAAACAGAAGAGGCCATTTGCCCCTTACCTGAATGTCTCATCTATAGACAGAACTAGGCAAGTAGTTGAGTTGAGCAGATTTTGAAAATATGCCTGTGTTCACAATGGAAGCCACTGGATTTTTTATTGATGGATTTGAAACATGAACGCTTGTAATCCTTCTTTAGCTTGTTGTAAGCACTGCGCAGCAAACCTTTCTGGTAAGTCTGTAACCATAACAAACGCAAGTAAATGTGATGTTTATGAGCAATTAATACAGCTGAAAATGTGGGTATATCATGGAATTCCTAGTCTCATTAGAGTGTGCCTTGATACTGAA
Source organism: Ginglymostoma cirratum (assembly GCA_024137785.1). Lineage (NCBI taxonomy): Eukaryota > Metazoa > Chordata > Chondrichthyes > Orectolobiformes > Ginglymostomatidae > Ginglymostoma > Ginglymostoma cirratum. Next base: position 17,481,985 of record JAHRHZ010000140.1, on the reverse strand, counting down.
AGGTTTGGGAACCACTAGCCTAGCAATGTTTTACGTATGTCCAATATAACCTTTTTGCTCTTGTACTCTGTGCCCCTATTAATGTGGCCTAGAACATTGTATGCTTTCTTAACAGGTCTCTCAACCTGTCCAGCCATGTTAATGACGTGCAGAGATACACCCAGATCCCTCTGCTCTTGCACAGCCCTTAGAATGGTGCCCTCTAATTTATTGTGCGTGTTCTTTGTGCAAAAGTGCATCACATCATATTTCATTGAACCTCACTTACTATCTCTGCACCCATACCATCAACTTATCAGTGTCTTTTTGAAGTTCTATGCTGTCTCCCTCACAGTTTACAATTCTTCCAAGTTTTGTGTTGTCTCTTGTGCACCAAGATCTAAATCATTTGTATATGTCAGATAAAGCAAGAATCTAATTCTAACCCTTTCACAATGAACATTCCTCTACCAGGAAAACACCCATTAACCACTACTGTCTGTTTCCTGCCACTCAGCTAATTTTGTATTAGCATTGATACTGTCCTTTTTATGACATGACCTATCACTTTGTTCTCCAGTCTGTCATGTAGACTTACCGGACTCCTTCTGGAAGACAATGTACACAATATTAATAGCTTGCCCTTATTCAAAATTCCTGTTACCTCTTCAAAAGACTCAAACAGGTTAGTTAGATACAATTTTTTCTTTCCATGCTGCCCCTTTTGGAATAACCTACTTTATCTATATAATTGTTAATTCTATCATGAATAATCATTTTTATAAGTTTTCCCATTACTGTAGTTGAAGTGACTGGTCTGTAATTGCTGGGGCTATCTTAACAACCATTTTTCAACAAGGGTGTAATGTTTGTAATTCTCAAGTGCTCTGGAACCACCCCAAACCTAGGGAAGATTGAAAGTCTATTGCCAGCGTTTCTACAATTTCCACTCTCACTTTCTTCATTATCTTTGCAAGCATCTCATCTAGACACAGTGTGTTATCTAAGTACAAACAGCTTATCTCATATTTCCATCTTATCAATTTTAAACCCTTCTAGTAACTGAATTGAACTGAAAGTATTCATTTAACCTCTCATCCATGCCTCATGTCTCCTTGTGCAAATCTCATTTTGGTCCCTTGTTGACCCTCCTTCTCATTTTATCACCTTTTTAATATCAATGTAATTCCCTTTACATTAGCTGCCAGTCTTTCTTTTTCACAATCGCTTTATGCTTCTCTTATTTGCCTCTTCATCTCCTTTCTGAAAATTCTGTATCAATTGGTTGTCAATTGTAATTCTTGGCTGACAAGGTGGAGGTTAAAGTCGTGCCAACTTAGGCTCCTTGCTGAGGCATGCAGCAACTCAGGACAATTTTCTGCATGGAGACTGGGACAGTCATGGAAATGAACAGGCAGAACCAAGTTTGTATGCGATCTGCATCTCTTTGGACATAGGATAATCATGCATTACAATACCCATGCATTGAGTATCACCACCTTCGGTAGGTAAGGCAAGGTCAGTGTAGTGGATGTGTTAGTGATGGAAAGAAAGTTCGAAAGAAGAGAGAAATGGGAGGAAGATAGACAGTAGCGTGGAAACCAAGGGAAGGAAGAAGACAAATATTATTCAAATTTAGCAATATTAGTAGCTTAAAATAGTACAGCGTGAGAGTTGCTCTTTTACATCCAAAGCTGGCCATTCAAACAAATATAAAATTAATGAATCACATAATTTAATATTATCATGGTTGACAATGATGACATGACAATATTTGAATGAGTCTTAAGCAAATAGAAGGATAAGAATCTAAGTTTTCTGCAGCGCTTCAAAACTTTGCTCTTGCTAAAAGAGATATGACCACCCTTGATGTAAGTAGCTAAATGATTCCTCACAGTTAACGCCATTAAGAATGTTAAACTGTGTGATATTAGGATCAGATTTTTCCGACACTGAGACACGGCTAAAGGCAAATAAGATTATTGTCCATTTGCTGATGCTTTGTTCTTTAATGTGACTGATTATTTTCAATTTCAGAGAAAAGGAGATATGTTCCCGTTGTTCAGATTTTGGAAGATGAAAGTGACAAAATCAAACAGACCACAGAGCTTCTTAAAGAGTTCTTACCATTTCACAGTAGTGTGGTTAAAAATGACCCATCCCTAACATTAGGATTTTTGATTGGAAACAAAGCTTTTGCAACTGTTAGGTCCAAAAAAAAGTCAAGCTGAATCAGTACCTCACAACAGGGCTGCAATATTTTGTTTTTAAAAATCTTCCAATGCTCCACATTTGATTTAATTGTCTTATTTTTGTAGATGGAATAAATTTTACACTGTGGAAGGAAGCCATTCAGCCCAGCAAATATGTACCAGATCTCTGGAGGACATTCGTCTAGTTCTGTTCCTTGCACTGTATAATTTTAAATGCTTTTTCAAGTACTTAACTGCATCCCTCTTCTTAGATTTTCCAGTTTTTATTTCAGCTTTCCGGCATTTGATGTGTTTTACTCCTATATCTGTATGTACTTACCATTCCTTCCTTACTTTTGTGCTCAGTGCCCTTATTTATGAAAGCAAAGATCCCATGTAATTTCTTTTAATAATTTGTCAGTTTGCCATCCCATTTGTTTAAGATTTTTGTTCATTGTCTACTGAGCATTTGTCCCAAAAACCTGCTGCCCAACTGTGGACACCTCATGCGTCAACCCTTCAGTGTGTTGATTCTTGCTCTGTTAAATGTTCAGCCACTTGTCAATGTATCAGATTCAGTTTTCAAATGACTCCTCACACATCTTGCAGCCCTTTCAGACATGCAGGCTGCCTTCAAGCAGTGCAAACCACTCAAAATATTGAGTTTCCAGCAGCCAGAGTGCAGGGAATGCTGATTACAGGATCATTGATATAAAGCTGCAAGCAGATGCCAGTTAATAGATGGGCTTAACAGTGAATTGCAGTACCAGCAATGATTTGTGGGTGTTATACAATGAAATATTTCCAAAGCTGTCCTGTCCCTCTAATTACAAATTTCACTGGTCAATGTGGATGTCGTCACTTCATTCTTTCTCCCAAACCTTATCAACTCATAGAAACATAGAAAACATAGAAAATAGATGCAGGAGTGGGCCTTTCAGCCCTTTGAGCCTGCATCACCATTCAATATGATCACGGATGATCATGCAATTTCAGTATCCCATTCCTGCTTTCTCTTCATACCCCTTGATCGCTTTTGCTGCAAGGGCCACATCCAGCTCCCTCTTGAATATATCTAATGATCTGGCCCCAAGAGCTTTCTGTGCTATAGGATCCCATAGGTTCACAACACTCTTGAGTGAATAAATTCTTTCTCATCTCAGTCCTGAATGGCTTACTCCATATTCTTAGACTGTGACCCCTAGTTCTGAACTTCCTCAACATCAGCAACATTCTTCCAGCACCTAGCCTGTCCAGTCCCATCAGGATTTTATATGTTTCAATAGGTACTCCCTCATTCTTTTAAATTCTGATGAGCACAAGCCTAGTCGAGCCAGTCTTTATTCATATGTCAGTCCTGCCATCTCAAGAATCAATCTGGTGAACCTTTTCTGGGCTCCCTCAATAGCAAAAATGTCCCTTCTCAGACTAGGAGACCAAAACTGCGCACAATACTTGAAACTAACATTAGCACTGTTTCTTATACAGAAATCCAATAACCATGATCATCAACATTTCTGGTCCTTGCCCAAAATTGACCAGATTTATCAAACTCAATATTATAATTTAGCACAGCAGGATATGTATTTAGACTCTCCGGGTTGCACATCAGTGTCATGACCTGACCAGTATCAAAAATAACTCAATGTACATTGTATCCTGAGCTCAAGTGAAAGTTATATTAGGAACTGAAAGAAAAGATGAAGGTTTACGCAGCAGAAATGAAACTATTAGCCCAAAAGAGACTGAAGAATAGCTGAACATGCAAGTAATAATTAAAATAATCTCAAGCCTGCTGTGATCTGAATTGACATGGATTTTTAAGATCCTCAAGAACATCTGCAATAATTGTAGCAGAAGTCAAATTAAATAAATTGATACAATGGACATTGGTCATGTAAAACATTCTTATTCATAATGGAATACAATTTCCAGTCTAGAAGAGGCTTTCAGATGATTCATTTTTACTTTAATGTAATGGTGGAGTGTCATTTGATATTTTTTCACTCATCATTAACAGAGTTGTAAGGAATGAAAGTATTCTGAATATCAATTATCATCATTCCGAGAACATATCAGTTAATGAGCACTTTTTCTGGAGACAATTGCTGTTTGAAGGCTTTTACAAACATTAAAAGTATTTTTCTATGCTGCTTGGAGTAACTATGCAACATTTTTATTCTATACTTGAATTAAAAAAGCTGCAGTCAGTGAGCCGATGTATAGGGAGCTTTATGATGCATATTTTTGTGCTATACCGAATCTGAGGTTGATTGATGCTCCACTTTCCTTAAATCCCGATAATTGCAAGTTAAGTATGTCCATTTGGGAAAAAGGGAACTAAGTGAAAACAGTTAAAATGTCAAACAGATCTTTGTGGAAAGGATGGTTCCTTTGGTTGAGAGGTTCTAGAACAAGGGGTCACAGTCTCAGAATAATGGACAAGCCATTTGAGACTGAGGTGATTGGGGGGCAGTGTTGGTGGGGTCTTCTTCACTCAGGGAATAATGAATCTTTGGAATTTTCCACTCCAGATTTCTCAGAGGGCTGTGCTAGCTCACTCATTGCGCATGCTGAAGACAGTGATCGTTAGATTTCTACATATTTGTGACATCAGAGGATAGTGGGACTTTGTGGGGAAATAATGCTGAGGTAGATTAATAGTTGTGAATACTTAGTCCATAAAATTACTGGGGAGAGATTAGGTTTTTGGATTTTTAATGCAGGGGCATGACAATAATTTGGGAAAAGTGTTAGATCTGCTTTGGCTACTTTCCCATTTTTGCCATTTGTCTCAAATGCTGGTGGAAATAGGGGCAACCCGACAAAGTGCCTATCCTTTTACCAAAGCAGTTATAAAACTACCACTTTTAGACTAAAATTCCACTAGTTCCATCTTACAAGCCATTCTTCCATGGAACATCAATGGGAAGGAGGTATTCTTGCCAAGATTTACATTGACGTTTGTTCAGTGCAGAAGCTACATGAGGAACACAATGAAGATACCTTAATGAGAACATTTGCATGTATTTTTCTAGGTGGCAAAGAATGAGGATTTTAATTGAGTGAAAGGGCAGCGACTGAATACGGAGGGTGGAGAGTGATGCCTTAATCCTGATTATTATTTGGCGGTACAGAACTTGAGTATTGCTGATAAAAGGGACAACTTGTTGAAACTTTTCACCTTGCACTCATCAGGACAATTCCCAAGAATAGAAATGTAAAGGAGAACAACATTTTTGTACTCTATGAAAAGAGCATGCTGATTGGCTAACAATTACACAAGTATGTGTAGGTGTTCACCAATAGCTTGCACAGTTGGAATGCTACCTTAGCCTTGGCCACTCAATGTCTCCAATAATATGCAACAGCCCCATCTCATTGCATGAAGGGAAACGTAGTTGGGGTTTGAGAAGGATGATACTGACAGCGGACATTGAAATAGGGACTTAGCTCAAACAATATGCTTGCATTTTTTCCACATTTCACCAGTCCCTACCCACACCCAAACACACATTATCACTGGAGCTGGAGACGGACGAATTTCGGATCTTTCAGGATGCTGAGGGGGTAATTGAGAGGAGTTACAGGGAGGTAGTCACATCTCAGGTATAGGAAAAAGGTAGATGGGTTACAGTCAGGGAACAGAAAGGGAACAGGCAGACAGTGCAGGGATCCCCTGCGGCTGTTCCCCTCAATAACAAGTATACTGTTTTGGATACTATTGGGGGGGATGACTTACCGTGGATAAGCCATGGGGTACAGGTCTCTGGCACAGAGTCTGTCCCTGTTGCTCAGAAGGGAAGGGGAGAGAGGAGGAGAGCATTAGTCATTGGGAACTCCATAGTTAGGGGGACAGGTAGGAGATTCTGTGGGAACGAGAGAGACTCGCGGTTGGTGTGTTGCCTCCCAGGTGCCAGGGTCTGTGATGTCTCGGATCGTGTTTTCAGGATACTTAAAGGGGAGGGGGAGCAGCCCCAAGTTGTGGTCCACATAGGCACCAACAACATCGGTAGGAAAAGGGATGGGGATATTAGGCAGAAATTCAAGGAGCTAGGATGGAAGCTTAGAGCTAGAACAAGCAGAGTTGTTATCTCTGGTTTGTTACCCGTGCCACGTGCTAGTGAGGCGAGGAATAGGGAGAGAGAGCAGTTGAACATGTTGCTACAGGGATGGTGCAGGAGGGAGGGATCCAGATACCTGGATAATTGGGGGTCATTCTGGGGTAGGTGGGACCTCTACAAATAGAATGGTCTACACCTGAACCAGAGGGGTACCAATATCCTGGGGGGGAGGTTTGCTAATGCTCTTCAGGAGGTTTAAACTAATTCAGCAGGGGGATGGGAACCTGAATTCTAGCTCTAGTGAACAGAAGGTTGAGAGTAGTGAGGTCATGAATAAGGTTTCAAGGTCGCAGGAGTAAACCGGCAGGCAGGAAGGTGGTTTGAAGTGTGTCCACTTCAATGCCAGGAGCATCGGAATAAGGTGGGTGAACTTGCAGCATGGGTTGGTACCTGGGACTTCGATGTTGTGGCCATTTTGGGGACATGGATAGAGCAGGGACAGGAATGGTTGTTGCAGGTTCTGGGGTTTAGATGTTTCAGTAAGATCAGGGAAGTTGGTAAAAGAGGGGGAGGTGTGGCATTGTTAGTCAAGGACAGTATTACGGTGACAGAAAGGATGTTTGATGAGGACTCATCTACTTAGGTAGTACGGGCTGAGGTTAGAAACAGGAAAGGAGAGATCACCCTGTTGGGAGTTTTCTATACGCCTCTGAAAAGTTCCAGAGATGTAGAGGAAAGGATTGCAAAGATGATTCTGGATAGGAGCGAAAGGAACAGGGTAGTTGTTATGGGGGACTTTAACTTTCCAAATATTGACTGGAAACGCTATAGTTTGAGTACTTTAGATGGGTCAGTTTTTGTCCAAAGTGTGCAGGAGGGTTTCCTGACACAATATGTAGATAGGCCAAGAAGAGGTGAGGCAACATTGGATTTATTACTGGGTAATGAACCAGGCCAGGTGTTAGATTTAGAGGTAGGTGAGCACATCGGTGATAGTAACCACAATTCGGTTACATTTACTTTAGCGATGGAAAGGGATAGGTATATACCACAGGGCAAGAGTTATAGCTGGGGGAACGGCAATTATGAGGCGTTTAGGCAAGATTTAGGATGCATAGGATGGAGAAGGAAACTGCAAGGGCTGAGCACAATTGAAATGTGGAGCTTGTTCAAGCAACAGCTACTGCGTGTCCTTGATAAATATGTACCTGTCAGGCAGGCAGGAAGTGGTCGAGTGAGGGAACCATGGTTTACTAAAGAAGTTGAATCTCTTGTCAGGAGGAAGAAGGAGGCTTATGTAAAGATGAGGCATGAAGGCTCAGTTAGGGCGCTTGAGAGTTACAAGTTAGCCAGGAAGGACCTAAAGAGAGAGCTAAGAATAGCCAGGAGGGGACATGAGAATTCTTTGGCAGGTAAGATCAAGGAAAACCCTAAAATTTTCTGTAGGTATGTCAGGGATAAAAAAATGACTAGAGTAAGATTAGGGCCAGTCAAGGACAGTAGTGGGAAGTTGTGCGTGGAGTCCGAAGAGATAGGAGAGGCGCTAAATGAATATTTTTTGTCAGTATTCACACATGAAAAAGACAATGTTGTCGAGGAGAATGCTGAGATACAGGCTATTAGACTAGGCGGGATTGAGGTTCACAAGGAGGAGGTGTTAGTAATTCTGGAAAGTGTGAAAATAGATAAGTCCCCTGGGCCGGATGAGATTTATCCTAGGATTCTCTGGGAAGCTAGGGATGAGATTGCAGAGCCTTTGGCTTTGATCTTTATGTCGTTATTGTCTACAGGAATAGTGCCAGAAGACTGGAGGATGGCAAATGTTGTCCCCTTGTTCAAGAAGGGGAGTAGAGACAACCCTGGTAATCATAGACCAGTGAGCCTTACTTCGGTTGTGCGTAAAGTGTTGGAAAGGATTATAAGAGATAGGATTTATAATCATCTAGAAAGGAATAATTTGATTAGGGATAGTCGACACGGTTTTGTGAAGGGTAGGTCGTACCTCACAAATCTTATTGAGTTCTTTGAGAAGGTGACCAAACAGGTGGATGAGGGTAAAGTGGTTGATGTGGTGTATATGGATTTCAGTAAAGCATTTGATAAGGTTCCCCACGGTAGGCTATTGCAGAAAATATGGAGGCATGGGATTGAGGGTGATTTAGTGGTTTGGATCAGAAATTGGCTAGCTGTAAGAAGACAGAGGGTGGTGGTTGATGGGAAATGTTCATCCTGGAGTTCGGTTACTAGTGGTGTACCACAAGGATCTGTTCTGGGGCCACTGCTCTTTGTCATTTTTATAAATGACCTGGATGAGGGCGTAGAAGGATGGGTTAATAAATTTGCGGATGACACTATAGTCGGTGGACTTGTGGATAGTGCAGAAAGATGTTGCAGGTTACAGAGGGACATAGACAAGCTGCAGAGCTGGGCTGAGAGGTGGCAAATGGAGTTTAATGCAGAAAAGTGTGAGGTGATTCACTTTGGAAGGAGTAACAGGAATACAGTACTGGACTAATGGTAAGATTCTTGGTAGTGTGGACAAGCAGAGAGATCTTGGTGTCCATGTGCATAGATCCCTGAAAGTTGCCACCCAGGTTGATAGGGTTGTTAGGAAGGCGTACGGTGTGTTAGGTTTTATTGGTAGAGTGATTGAGTTTCGGAGCCATGAGGTCATGTTGCAGCTGTACAAAACTCTGGTGCGGCCGCACTCGGAGTATTGCGTACAGTTCTGGTCGCTGCATTATAGGAAGGATGTGGAAGCATTGGAAAGGGTGCAGAGGAGATTTACCAGGATGTTGCCTGGTATGGAGGGAAGGTCTTATGAGGAAAGGCTGAGGGACTTGAGGCTGTTTTCGTTAGAGAGAAGAAGGTTAAGTGGTGACTTAATAGAGACATACAAGATGATCAGAGGATTAGATAGGGTGGACAGTGAGAGCCTTTTTCCTCGGATGGTGATGGCGAGCACGAGATGACATAGCTTTAAATTGAGGGGTGATAGATATAGGACAGTTGTCAGAGGTAGGTTCTTTACTCCGAGAGTAGTAAAGGCGTGGAATGCCCTGCCTGCAACAGTAGTAGACTCGCCAACTTTAAGGGCATTTAAATGGTCATTGGTTAAAAATATGGATGACAATGGAGTAGTGTAGGATAAATGGGCTTCAGATTGGTTTCACAGGTCGGCGCAACATCGAGGGCTGAAGGGCCTGTACTGCGCTGTAATGTTCTAGGTTCTATGATTCGTGGAATTTGAATGAGTCCATTCTGTCTATAGTGCTCGTCTGGCTCTTTGTAACAAAAACCATACAATTAGTTGAACTTCTGTGCTCATTTCCCATTGCTGTGGAATTTATTTCTCCTTTCCACTTATCTATGATTTTGAAGTTACTACTGAATCTGCTTCCACCAGCCTTTGACAATGCATTCCAGAACTTGCTGTGTAAAAAATGTTTCCTATGCTTCTCTCCACCAACTTCAAGAACTTAGCATCCTTCCTAAAATGCTGTACTCAAAATTGGACACATTGAGTGGTATCTTCAGCTAGCAGTGGTAGTAAGGTGGAAGACTTAAAGGGCATTTAATTAGGTGGCTTGGTGGCATACCTGATCTCCACCTCATTTTTAACTTTACCAGAATTAAGTTCTGGGCAGGAAAGCTCTTGGTTGACTTGGAGACAGTAAGGTCTGCAGATGCTGGAAGTAGAATCAATAAATGTGGAGCTGGAAAAGCACAGCCGGTCAGACAGCATCTGAGGAGCAGGGAAGTTAATGTTTCAGGCAGAAACCCTTCGCCAGGACTGGGGAGAGGGAGAGGAGCCCAGAAAAAAATAGAGGGAGGGTAGGTCGGATGGAGATAGGTGGATGCAGGTAGGGGGTTATTGTGGTTGGTCAGTGGGAAGGATGAAGTGGACCTTACCACCTTGCCAAAAATGTAGGTCTTTAAATGGCCAATTAAGGACAACGCAAGGATTAACCTAGTTGCAGGCAGACCTGCCAAAATGTGGCAAGTCCATGAGCAAAAGGAATGTGGACTGCTTACCTTGCCCCCTTACCTGATGCATGGTGACCCTCAGGTCAAACTCACCAACATCTCTCTTTAATGAGAGGGCAGCTTATGTTTCTCTAGTATGATGGAAATGTTCTTTCTTCTTTCTTTCATCTCTGGGCTGGTGGATCCTTGATCAAAGGCAAGTGACTCCATGCCTTCCTCTCCCCTGACCCCTACCAGCCAAACCCTGTCCCACATCAGTAACCTTTGTCCTTAATCCTGGCACTCCGGCATTGCTGTATGTCCTTGCCAAGCACAGGAGTAGCTAGTCTCTGATTCATCAGCTTTTAGCAAGTGGCAGTTTTGCTGTCAGGACCTAATTTCAGAGGAAGGCTGGCTGCTGTCCTCAGAATTGCTGGATTGGCAGAAAATATGAGGGGCCCTCCTTAGAAAAGGCCTATTATAGATTATTATGTTGGTTTTATATAATGTATATTTAATACATATGCATATATAGGTTAACAATGATTTGTAAAGGTTAGCATAATATCCTTATTAATAACATCCACTTTTCTTTCTATTCCATCCATCTATTCATAAAACCAAGGATTCCATGTATTCTTTCCCCCTATAAAAACAATTCACTTGTCCTGTCAAATTCAAATAGTTTGTGAAATAATAGATATTTAGAAATGGAGACTAGTATAGTATTTTGAACCTGGCACTCAGAGCATTAGCCAGGCCTTTGAAAGGCTGGTCTAGTGACATTACCACTAGCCCACCCCTTCCCTGTTGTTTTTCTGGCATTGACATGGAAGGCATGAAATTAGAGGTTCTGCCAAAGATTCTCCAAGATTTGATTCCAGCAGTGGCAAAAATCCATAGAAACAGTTTCACCTGGATGGAACTTTGGGAATATAATCAGAATACAATGAAATCAAAACATGTCAGAATGCAAGGCAGAAGGAAATCATCAGTAATTGATACTGGCAGAATCGCAATTAAAATGATCAACTATCAAAAAACTAACAAATGCAGTTAAATTTACTGGAGTACACTCTAACTCATTGCCTGAAAATCTTATTTGAGTAATAACTTAAAACCATATCTGAATAGGCACCCAAAGTTGTCTACTGAAGTGGATTTTCCACAACGGAGATTATAAATGACAATGGTTAATGCTGCAAGCAAATTAAAGCTCTGACATGGTTAAAACAAAAGCTTCAGCTGCTGTCTATTTCTGATGCTGCAAACCTGATAAGGATATTGAAAACTGTCTAATCTGCTGCCAAATGTGTTTGTCAAACCGAATTACATTGCATTTCCCCGGAAATAGGGAAGTAAATTGTGACAGAAGTTCATAGTGATTTTGCTAAAAGAGACAGACTTTATTGTGATTGATAACTACTCTGGATACATAAATGTTTTTCACACCCTTCACTTTCTCGTCATGAACTTCCAGAGCTGATGAAAAACAATCTGTTTGCTTCTTACGAGAAGAAATTGCACCTGATTAGGAGAGTCAGTTTAAATCAAAGGAACGCGAAGCACTCTTTAAGCCAAATTAGCTGATTTTCATACACCCCTACATATCCTCACCCACAAAACCCCTACCAATGAACCCAAACGGTGGACACACAGGTCTCACCTGCAGTGGGCTATGTCTGTCCAGGCCTCAGAACACAGAAACTTGGTGCTTGACTTCCTGGCATATGGAAGGCAGACAAGCTCCAGCATAATGCATAATTAATGGATGAGATGTTTCACCTCTGCCCAAAGTAGGGATGAGTTTGACAGGATGGCTATTGTGTTGCTTGCTTGTGAGGTCCAAACCAAATTGTAGTTCAGGTTATGTCAATGCACCACCCCAAGCTATGGTGCCAACTCCACTCATTTATATCCGAATTTGGCAATGTGTGTCCTACAACCAACATTGCCCTTCAATTTGTAATTTAAGGCATTTTATGTCTGTTAGTGCTCAATGAAATCAACTTTAAGACAGAGATAAGGACATTTTATTTCTCTCAGAGGGTTGTCAGTCTTTGGAATTCCCTTCCTCAAAAGGCTATGGATGCGGAATGTTTAAATAATTTTAAGGCAGAAGTAGAACGTAGAACATAGAACAGTACAGCACAGTACAGGCCCTTCAGCCCACGATGTTGTGCCGAACTTTTACCCTAATCCTAAGGTCTATCTAACCTCCACCCCTACCTTATACTATCATCAGTATGCCTTTCTAATAGCTGCTTAATGCCCCTAATGAGGCCGACTCCACTACCCGCTCCGGCAATGCATTCCACGCCCCGACCACTCTCTGAGTAAAGAACTTACTTCTGACGTCTCCCCTATATCTACCTCCACTTACTTTAAAACTATGCCCCCTTGTAATAGCTACTTCCACCATGGAAAAAGATGGGAATGTGGAGCAATCAGATCAACCAAGATTTTACTGAATGGTGCAGCACGCTCATGGGCCAAATGGACTGTGATTAATTCATATGCTTGTGATGCATGAAACAGTGAAAGTTGTAGAACATGTGCTTTGGAAGGAGGTAGGTGTGGGGGCAGAGATAGCATCAGTGTGAGGTATTGTGGGGAAGATGGAGGCAGAGTGGAGAAGGTCATTGACTTTCTTCCTACATTGCTAGACAGTCTCCATTTCGTAAAGACTGCACAAACCTGGATGGCAATCTCAGACCAGGCTGGCATGGAATCCACTGTTAGTCCTGGGGAAGAGGAATGCATCTGTACCACACAGAACAAGAACTCATGGCCTCTGCCCACACACAGGGCACCAAAATATATGCCACACTATCCCTCCCATGCCTATGCAGGACTGCTGCAGACTGTCCTGTGCTTATCCAGGTGCACAATGAGCTTTTAAAGATGGTGCACACACAAGTGATGTTGGTGATCCCTCCGTGGATATCTGCTGAGGGGCAAGTTGTTCTGGGAACAACATGTGGTAAGATGGGGTTAGAATCAGGATGAGAGATACCACAGAGTCAGAGCAGAAAGTTAATGAGCAACATTTAGCAAGAAAAGTTGGGAAATCTCGCTGGGCGTCGCATTGGGAATCCCCTCAAAAAACTCAATGCAGCTCACACTTAGCTAAAAAAGCAGAAGATTCGGACTACAGGTTTTAAACCCAAAAAAGTTAAATTACATTGTTTAAGGGTTGAATTGGCCAAGATAGATTAGAAAACAACTTTAAAAGATAATGGCAGGTAATCAATGGAAAATATTAAAATATTTTAAAATATTAATTCACAATTCGCAACAAATATACCTTCCCATGGGAGTAAAAAGCACACACGAAAAGTGATTTAAAAGTGTTTTGTTGAGTTAAAACAGGCACAATATGTGTACAGGCTCTTTCTGTTTGTAAAACACAGTGCTTAACATGAAATATGAATCTGTGACTGAACAACAAATATCAAATAATCTTGAATATGCTAAGAATCATGCTGATAATGAATTTGAGATTGTCTATGAAGCTTACAATGTGGCACATTTCCATGTACTGGAAGCTACATACAGTGATGTATATGACCCTTGTTTTTTGCAGTCCAACAGAACATTTATAAATATTGAATGGAGCTGGAGGAACAGAGCAGGCCAGGCAGCATAAGAGGAGCAGGAAAGTTGACGTTTTGAGTCAGGACACTTTTTCAAAAATGAGGAGGGGTAAGGGAGCTGGGAAATAAGTAGAGAGAGGAGGGGTGGGACTGGGGAATGTAGGTGGGATGGTGATAGGTGAGTGCAGGCAGGGAGTGTTGGGGATTGGCCAATGGGAAAGGTGGGGCGGATAGGTGGGAGACAAGATAGACAGGTTGTGTCAGGTTAGGACTCGCTCGTCTGTTCCACACTTCCCACTAACTCCACCATCCCTGGCACCTTTCCCTGCAATTTTCCCTTGACTTGACATGGATGCAAAATTGGGTTGGTCATAGAAGACAGAGGGTAGTTGTGGAGAGGTGTTTTTCTGACTAGAGGTCTGTGGCCAGTGGTGTTCGCAAGGATCAGTGTTGGGAACTCTGTATAAATGATTTGAATGAAAATGTAGGCGGTTTGATTGCAGATGACACAAAAATGTAGATGATACAAAAATTGGTGGAGTTGTGCGTCATGGGGAAGATTGTCAAAGGATACAGCAGGATAGAGATCAGTTGAAAAGTTGGGCGGAGAAATGGTGAATAGGGTTTAATTTGAACAAGTGTGAGGTGATGCATTTGGGAAATCAAATGCAAAAAGGAAGTATACAGTAAATGGCAGGACACTGAGGAGCATTGATATACAGAGGGATATATCTCTCAGGTCCATAGCTCCCTGAAAATAGCAATACAAGTGGATAAGGTGGTAAAGAAAGCATACGGCATGCTTGCCTTTATCAGTCGGGGCTTTAAGTATAAATGTGGGCAAGTCATGTTGCAGCTGTATAAACCTTTAATTATGCTACATTTCGGGTATTGTGTGCAGTTCTGGTTGCCAGACCACAGGAATGATGCGGAGACTTTAGAGAAAGTGCAAGACAGGTTTACTGGAATTTTGCGTGGATTGGAGTGTATTAGTTATAATAAGAGACTGGACTAACTTGGATTGTTTTCAATAGAGTGTTGAAGGCTGAGGACCAACCTGATAGAAGTATATAAAATTATGACAGGCATGGGTAGGTGAGTAATTGGAGGCTTTTTCCAGGGTGGAAATGTCAAATACTAGAGGGCATAGGTTTAATGTGAGAGGAGGAAGGTTTAAAGAAGATGTGTGAGAAAGGTTTTTTACGCAGATGGTGGTAGATGCCTGGAACACGCTAGCAGAAGCAGATGTGCTAGCAATGTTTAAGAGGCATTTAGACAGACATATGAAAAAACAGAGAACAGAGGGATGTAGATTATGTGGAGGCGATGGGATTAATCTAGAATGGCATCGGGGTTGGCACAGGCATGGTGGGCCAAAGGGTGTACTCCTGTGTTGTACTGTCCTGTGGTCTATGCTCTAACATGTACATAGGAATTGGTTTAACTGTTAAAAGAATTGACATTTAATTAGATGTCACCAGGAGCACTAGAATTCTGAGGTACACTGAACTAAAACCTGCAGGAAGAGAATGGAATGACAGCAGGCCCATCCAAGTGACCATGTTTCCGTGGTGTTTTGACCATATTTGGTTCTGTGTCATTGTTCAGGAATTGACTGTTTAAGGAGCATCAGTGTATGGCACAGTACATGGATTTGTCAAACTTCATTCCATATGATGCTAAAATGAAGGTCCATCTGCCTGTTGAAGTCGATAAAAGATCCCATGACACTATTTGTAAGAAGAGTTGGAGGTTGTAACATTTTAGCACTGGCAATGCAATAAAATTTTACAGAACAAATTTGCTCATTGTTTCTCCCATTTGCTGTTTATGGGATACTTGGACAAATTGATTGTGACGTTTTCCTAAATAACAACAGTGAGATGTCCTTATGGGATGAGAAGGTGCCATATAAAGGAAGGTTTGTTTATTAGATAGTTAACACTTTCATCTCTAAGTACATGTTATGTCCAAGTCTGGCAAGGCTACCCACTGATCGGCAATAATTTTCACTGTGCATTGCACATTTGCTTGATGAAGGAAGATCAAGACTGAGACATGTCCAACCAAGTGTACTCACTTGTCTTTACAAAATCCTGAACCTGAGGAATGTTACTTAAAAGTGAATGGGTTGTAATGATTTGGAAGCGACTTGTTCACACATAAAACAAATTATAAACTAATACAGAATGAAGTGAGTGTTTCACTGGCGCAGTTTAACAAATTTCTTCACATTCATGCTTAATTCTGAATGGGACAAAATAATGACCGTCAGATTCTCTGTCCTTTAATGCTTACAGCTGTGAGAGGTCTTCATGATACTTTAATTTACAGGAAATATATGGTCAGAACTATCAGGCAACAGCCTCTGAAACTCTAAAGTAGAAATTGGCTTAGAAATGTCTTGCATTAGTGCTCATAAAAGAAATATGAACCCGATAGTGCAGCATCGCACCTTGTTATATTAAAACTTGGTTGCTCTGAGACAAAGCAAAATGAAACAGCCCTGCAAGATGTTTTTTGCACACTGTTAGCTAAATGGCTGTGTCCCAATAGTAATGCTTTCAATTGCTCAAATTTAACAATTTCATTTCATTACAACGGATTAAAGCTGCATTCAGGAATTTTAGGTGTAGATTTCAACCTTCATTCCAACAGGGTATATTGAATGAAACCAAAGAACACATTAATCTATGATAATTTTTCTGCAGATTCACAATTATCAAGCAGCAGACCAGAGTGGATACAAAGGATACTCATGTCCAAAAAGATTACTCTTTAAAATATGACTCTATCACACTACTTATAATTGAATAGGATCATTGATCCTGATATTTATGTGAGGTGCATTCAGAGTGGGTTGGGAGGAGTTTAGGAAGGAAATGCAGGACTATGTGTTTCTCAGCCCTCCTGGAGATGATATTTGCCTGTTGGCTGGAAAAGCTTGTGGCATGAGACCAAAGTGAGCGAGGAGCAGCTAGAGAGGCACGAGGAGCATGATTCTTTTGGTGGCCTCTTGTTGATTGATTTATTGATTGATTTTATTGTCACATATACCTAAATACAGTAAAAAGCTATGTTTATGTGTGGTACATGCAGATCACAGCAAGCAAAGGATGTACAAATCACAAAAGACTTAGACGAATACAGGTACATTGCAGGTACATTATTTGAGGCTACAGTCCAATAATGGCCAGAAGAAACCTGTTCCTAAACCTGCCTATGCACCTGTTCAGACCTCTGTATCTTCAGTCTGATAGAAGAGGTTGTAGGAGGTCATTACTAGGGTGGGATGGGTCTTTGATGATGTTGGCTGCCTTTCTACGGCAGCGAGCCATGTATATGGAGTCCATTATTGGAAGGTTGGCTTCCGTGATGGTCTGGGCTGTGCACACCGCCTTCTGTAGTTTCTTACGGTTCTGTGCAGTGCAGTTGCCATACCAGGCCATTATGCACCCAGACAGTATGCTTTCAATGGTGTAACTGTACAAGTTGGTAAGGGACCTTGCGGACATGCCGAATTTCCTGAGCGGCCTGAGGAAGAAGAGACGTTGTTGTGCCTTCTTGACTGTCACATTTACACGGGAAATCCAGGACAGGTCGTCAGTTATTATCCCTCTGAGGAACTTAATGCTCTTCACTCTCTCAACCTCAGTTCCGTTGATGTAGGTGGGTGTTTGTTCTCCTCCGGTTTTTCTGGGACAGTGGGTCAGATTGGATTTAAAATAATACAAAGAAATTTTATTTAAATGGAGGCAGGCAGTATACATAAACACCATCACTGCCAACCCACCTCCTCAGTGTGGATGAGTCACTCTCTCCCCTCCCTTATCCACCCACTGCCTACCTTTATTACAACTAGAAGTGGGCAGATTGGAAATGTTAAAAATTTTGCACCCAGACCCTCTCCTTCTTGGTGATTTAAGACAGCATTGGAGAGTGTTTTTGAATAGCAATTGTGTACAGGGATATGGGAAAAGGCAGGAAGTTGGCATTAGGTAATAATGCAGACACTATGGCCTCCTTCTGCACCGTAACAATTCTGTGATTAAATGACTGCAGAGAATCAGGCAGGAAAATGGGCTGGCTCCCAAAAATTGGCAATCGGCATATGGTGTGTGATTAACCAGTGCTTGTTCCATTGCTTCATCCTCACATCCGGCCGGCACCAATCATGCTGACCATTGGTTGGATTCCTTATCAGGGTGGACAATATCATGAATGATTAGTGTTACCTAAAGCTATCAAACACTTTCAGTGACCCTGCACCTCCTGAAGGGGAGATACATTATGGTTGGAGCAGATAATGGTGCTTTTGTCTGAAAAGAGTCTGGCCTTTGAAACAACAGGAAAACCGGGGCAAGAATCTGCTCTAAGATTTTCAGCTGCTGTACTGGGAGGCGTAGGTGAAGAAGTGGAAAGGAGGGAAGTTGACCTGTATCCACAGTGGGCCAAGATGTTTTCCAGACATATGGTCAAAAGGTACAAGTAACAAAAAACTGCGGAGGAGAACATCAGAAGTCAAACCCTGATGACCTAGGTTCAGTGCTGTGGGAAGTTCAATGACCTGATGGTCAAGGTCTGTGAATGCGTCTTCAAGTGCTGTCCAATACCCTGTCATCTGCGCCAGTAGTCTCACACACTGCTCAAGTTATCAGACATCTATCACACACTTACCAACCAACTCCATCAATTAGGACTCCTATCTAACATCCAGACATTTCAATTCATCCTCATGCCCACAGCTGGCATACACTGCCAGCTATTCTGCAATGACAACCACCTCACACAGACAGGTTATGCCTCACTCACTTACATACTTCCCTATATTTTGCAAGACAAGCTGACACACAACCATAGGATACAGCAACTAGCAGGACTAGGATGCATTCCCATAACCCTGTAGAGGAGACACAGCAACCATTAAAGAAAAACTGAGGCCATAATCAGTGATACTGTTGAAATTATTGAAGATGGCTGCGTCGTTATACTTATTTCTCATCTCACATCATGTTTCCCTTTCATCCCACAATCTCTCTTAAATTACAAGCTGGACACAGATTTAAACTTTACCCTTTCCCCTTAACGTTGCCATTGTGCCAGATGTACATGAGTTGCAAACCTGTTCAGGCAGTAGAAGAACACCAAGAATAATAAAGACATAGCACCGCCATTCACAGTCTACATGATTCTACATTCACAGTCCCCAGTTCGGATACTGACTGCACATACACCCAAGCAGATAGGTTACAGGTGCATGTTAAGGCACTTGCCTTTAGGCAAGTCAGTAGAGACAAGGAGAGTTGAAGTGTCAGCAAGCCGGAGGGTGAAGTTTAATACATGATCCACTTCTTGAGATTCGGTAAGATCATTGATGGGACATCACGCAGAAGAATGACAATGATCATGCACAACAAATTGTTTAGACGCCAATTTAAGATATTCGAGAGCATGGCACAAAGCCTGTGGCCAAAGCCAAGAAACAAGGAGAAACCTAGCACCAATTGGAAACATTGTGCAGAACTTGCTGCCCATCCTGCCCTGCAAGGAAGTGGTGGTTACCTCTTTTTGAACATTTATGGACCCAACTTTATTTTTTCTTTTTGTTTTCTTTATTCATTCATGGGATGAGGGCATTGCTGGCTAGGCAGCATTTATTGCCCATCCCTAACTACCCTCAAGGAAGTTAAGAGTCTGATGCAGCATCTGATGGGCATCAGTGCAGCTTCCATTGTCACACAGGCATCAGACATCCAAAGTCTAAATCTCAGCTAGATGGTGATGGGTCTATGGAGCTCATTGCTGTGGAAGAGGGTAGAGGCCAAGTCATTGAGTCTCTTTAGGACAGAGATAAATAGATACATAAGAGGATCAAAGGTTATGGAGAGAAGGTAGGAGAATGCAATTAAGAAACATATCAGCCGTGATTGATTGATGCAGAATGGACGCAGTGCCCACTAACTTACACAATCAATGGCATGTGGCATCGCAGGAAAGCCTGCAATTCCAGCAAAACTGAATACTCTCAAATCTTTCTTGTCTTTTCCAAAAAAGAATGAAATGTAGTTAATTCACTTTATAATCCTGCAACAGAACAATGCAAGCTATAAGACGTTGCAATATCTTCATTCAGTCCGGGAAGGAGTCTGACACATAAATGATCAGAGCCATAGTCACCTTCGCAATCATTGGTAATGTTGTGGTAATGGCCTCCTCCAAGATTGTGGCTGCAGCATCGAGGAGAATTGCTGCCTCTAGACCCTGGGCAGTTCTGAGAGCAATTCTCTTCATCCTCCTCCTCCCTCTTTTAGAAGTTTGTCATGTCCTGCATAGCCTCTGTTCATTTTCAAACTCTTAGTATATTCCTACTATTACACTCAAATCACAGTTTGGGAGTATTTGGTTTGTTTAGAAGCCATGAAAACTGCACAACGTCTTTCAGAATCTATTATACCACTCATGATAGACTTTTTCTACCGGAAGCAACTACAGAAAACATCAGCTCCTTTCAGTCATAGCAGTAGCCTATAGCAATCAACCAGCAGTTCACCTACAAGTCCAACAGCAAAGTGTTGTGGATGCTAGAAATCTGAAATAGAAACAGAAAATAATGGAGTAATTCAGCAGGTCTTTCAGCATTTGTGGTGAAAGAAACATTTCACTTCATCAATAGTTGTGATTCAAAAAAACTCCAAAAAAGGCACTGTTGGCATTAAATCAATATCACAGAGTGAGTAATATCATGATCTGATGCTTTCCTTGTTTCTGGTCGATGATCACTGTGCCCATTTGCATCAATATGGCATGTAGCAAGCTTCATCAAGAGCATTGGAACAGCTGGTCATCCACTGTAGTGCCTATTTCTGACACTGTCTCCAGGTCCCTTCATGTTATTGGTCTTTGGAAATTTGTGAATCTCTGTTTTAGACATACTCAATGTCAAAGCTTTCAGAGCCCTCTGGGGTACAGAGTTCCAAAGATTCAGAATCCGCTGAGTAAAAAGAAGTTCTCCTCATATCAGTTCTAAGTGTTTTCTCCCTTATTTTGGAATTACGTCCCCTGGATTGCCTTCCCTTGTCTATCCCTTTAAGTATTTTGTGAGTTTCAACAAGATCATTTCTCATTTGCAGGTTTCAACAAGACCATTTCTCATTCTTCAAAACTGGAGTGTACAGGCGCAGGCTCCCTAATCATTCTTCACAGGACACTTCTGTCATCCCAGTAACAAATCTGGTAAACCATCATTGCACCCTGTCTGTGGCAATAATATCATTCCTAAGGAAAGGCTGCAAAACTGCACCCAGCACTCCATGTGGTCTAACCAAGATTCCATACAACTGAAGCAGAATGCCTCTATTCCTGTACTAAAATTCCCTTGCGATAACGGCTAACAATCCATTAGCCTTCCTAATTGCTTGCAGCATCTGCATATTAGCCTTCAATGACTTAATGACGAGAATGCCCAAGTGCAAGTAATGCATGTGCATTGTGGATAGCATGTTGACGCATAAGGGCATCCATAAAACAGGTGCCAATGAGCCCAGTTTTCTTGCCCAGTGATGCCTACAACACAGAAAAATGACCTCTTAGTCCATTGTTCCTGTGTCAGATCTCTTAAGGGGCTATCAAATCCCACTGTCCTCCTTTTCATCTCTTCAAATATTTTTGCAATACTGTAAAGAAATTGATTAAGCAATTACATGATGATTTAAATTAGATTTAATCTGAAAGTAATTGAACTATTCCAATAGGAACTCTATTCCGATAATTGTATGTTCAGAATGAAAACTAATGTAGTGGCAGCTGCATTTTCCTTTTGCACAGATAAAATTTTGAAAACTGAAATGTGTCTATTGAACAATGAACACCACTGTTCCTAAACAGATTATGTAAAATTTCAAACCATATGGTGGCAGTATACTACAGACAATCATCTACTATGACTGGTGGCTTCACTACATGAAGTCTGAAGCTGCTTTCGGAGGGAACTTCTGCAAATATTCTTTTCACCAGCTCACATTAAAGCTGCAAGAATCAATATTAATTTCTAGTAAATGTTGCTATTAAGGCTGTTTGCTTCCCCTTGGGGGGCTGAAAGCCCAGCTAATTTGTTGACTGCCTTAAGTCCTTCATCACCATACGCTCGGTGGTTATTTTAAGAGAGGCACTCTATCTCGAGTAATGCGTTTAAAAGACAGAGACACCGCCGCAATTGACATTCCCCTTCGATTGCCTACTGCAAATAAGATGTCTGCTCCAGAGCAAAATCCTGCTACAAAATGCAAATTTTGGAGCCTCAAAGTTCTGCATGCCATTATTCCTCATTTATTCTTGGTCTTCCTCTTGGTAATGTATGCTGTTTTCGGAGCGTTTCTGTTTGAGCAGTTGGAAAGCACCAATAAATCAGCAGAGAACTATGACATTTTTTTGAATGAGCTGTGGGAAATTGCCAACCAAACTCATGATAAAGAAGGTATGTTGAATTTACCTTAGGTTAACTTGCCTTTCAGTTGTTTGAATAATTGCTTTTCGCTTGGTATATTAATAAATCCTTCCTTAAATTTTACATCTATTCAAAATGAAATATTATAAATGCATGATTTTGTTATATGTGATATCATCCCGCCAGCTCAAAAATCCACTTTTGACAATCAAAATTGAGTTTTTAGAGTCTTTGCTAGTTATACCTGGGTATTAATGAATTTAATTACTTGTAGGGATTGAAACAGCATCTGGGAAACTGCACTTTAAAGATAACATAAGGAAAAAACTGATGGATTTCCAAAGTTATTGGTCCACTCTTAATGAAAACAAAACTCAATGGAATTTTCTCGGGTCTCTGTTTTTCTGTTGCACCGTTTTCACAACTGTGGGTAAGTTATCTGCTACTGAAATGATTAGATGAAGTAAAATGCAAATTTCACCAAGGAATGTTTTCAATTGGATTCTAGTTTAATTTTCAAATATGAGCATGGTTCAGAGTTACACCAGGGTTTCTGAGCTACCTTTGTGTTGAGTTCCAGTTCATTATATTTGATCACGCCTTTATTCAAGCCATCCCAGTTTAAAATATACCAATTGTCTGGCAACATCTATAATTAGTTTGTTTTCAAAAAATTACCTTTCTTTCCTTTCTGAATGATCACAGTTTTGCAGTTGCAGCCTATATTGGCTGTGCTGATATAAGTTTTGTGAAAAAGCTTTTAAAGAGCATAGGGATAATATCATCATGATAGAAAATTTGGTGCATCTTACAAACATTACATAAGATAACATACATGCCTTTAAAGCTGATAAACAGGAAATTAATGGCAATTTTATAAACATCCTAATCAACCCACTTTGTTCTAAGCTTCATCCATCAGTAAGTGCAGACTGAAAATTGTTGGCAATGATGTTGGACATATGCTTAAAATGAAGTACCAAGTTCATCATTCTGTTGCTAACCAATGGCTAAAATGGCAGCACAGTGGCTCAGTGGTTAGCACTGCTGCCTCACAGCACCAGGGACCCAGGTTCAATTCCAGCCTTGGGCATCTGTCTGTGTGG
This sequence comes from Ginglymostoma cirratum, assembly GCA_024137785.1. Taxonomy (NCBI): domain Eukaryota; kingdom Metazoa; phylum Chordata; class Chondrichthyes; order Orectolobiformes; family Ginglymostomatidae; genus Ginglymostoma; species Ginglymostoma cirratum. The sequence continues at coordinate 17,458,639 of JAHRHZ010000140.1, read as the reverse complement.
AGCTTGCACATTCTCCCCATGTCTGCGTGGGTTTCCTCTGGTTTCCTCTCACAGTCCAAAGATGTGCAGGTTAGGTGGATTGGCCATGCTAAATTGCCTGCAGTGTAGGTTAGGTGGGTTGTTGGGGGGGGCGGTCTGGGTGGGATGCTCTGAGGTTCGGTGTGGACTTGTTGGGCCGAAGGGCCTGTTTCCACACTGTAGGGATTCTGTGAAAAAAAAAAAATCAAAGAGGGGACTTTGGTAAAAATCACTGCAAATAAATGTGCTGACAGTGGTATTTGATCTGAGTTTTAATTGCCTTATTCAAGTTGTCTTGGTGCCTTGTTGACTAAATGTACAATTTATTGTGCATATGAAATAATGCAGATCAATAGTTCACAGAGTCAATGTTGGCCGGTATTGAGTTAATTGATGTCAGATCAGGTGGTTTAGAAAGGCAAAGGTACGTCCCGACTATTGAGAATAAGCTATCCAGTCGGAAGGTATGTTGGAAGGTATGCATGGACCCTGAAAGGTGATAGGAATGGCACAAGCTCTGATTAAATGATCTGCATTGCTCCTGCTAACATTCACTCTCTTGGATCATAACACAAACAGCTTTTGATTCAGCTAAAGTGGGGCATTCAACACAAAGACAACCGTACCGAAATGAGAATATATGTCTTTTGGAAAAGAGATTATGTTATTTTAATTACATTCCCATCTTACAAAGATGAATTTCTGAATACACAGTTCCAGTAGAGGGCTTCTAGTATCAGAAAAGTATATCAGAATGCAAGGGACATGCCACCTTTGGTTTTCAATTCATTAAAACTAAGGGTGGAGGTTTGCATTAAAAATGCAAATTTGAGAATGAAATAATTCTCAAGGACAATTAAGATTGGGGTATAAATGCTGACCTAAGCAACGACAGCCACATCCTGTGAACAAGTGTTTTCAAAATCCTTGCTCTGCAGCCATAAGATATGTGTTGGGTGTGTGTGAGCTGCAATTCTCATTATGTTGTGATTTCTTACAAAAAATAATTTTAGGGCGATTTAAATCCTTTTCATCGCTATCTTTCAAATCACATAACCATTTTTATGGAGACACACAATTATCAAATCAATACATGTCAATATGAATTCAACTTAGATTTGAAAGATCACAACTAAGGATAAAAAGTATAAAACAAAGAACTACGGATGCTGGAAAACTGAAACAAAAATTCTATCACAAAACGAGAAATGGATGGAGAAACTCAGCAGGTCTGGCAGCATCCATGAAGAGAGAAAGGACATTAATGTTTTGACGTTAACTCTCCTTCAAGCTGAAAGGAATGGAAAAATGACTTTTTTTTATGCTAAGGACAGAGGCAGAGGAGGAGCAAGTGGACATATTACGATGGTGTCCAGAGCAAAAGACAAAAGCAATGATAATGGTAGTAAATAAGTGAAGGAGAATGTGAAATGTTAGCTATGAAAAGAAGAATATGAGCCCACTCTACTGACAGCAAAGCCCACAAACAAGACACAGCCAGGGGAGGGTGGGGTACTTAAGAAAACTGGAGTGCCGAGCTCACATTCTGAAGTTGTGGAAACCAACGTTGAGTCCTAGGGGCCATGAAGTGCCTAAACAGAAAATAAGGTGTCGTCCCTCCAGCTTGTCTTCAGTTTCATTGGAACACAGTAGCAGGCCAAGGACAGAATATTAGCATGGAAGCAAGAGGTTTACTGAACTGGCCACCAACTGAAATGCCAGGTTCATTCCTATGCACAGAGTGCAGGCATTCCACAAAGCAGTCACAGAGTCTACATTTGGTAAAGGAAGCCACATTGTGAGCAGTGAATATTGTAGATTGGGTTTAATGAAGTGTAAGTGAAACACTGCTTCACCTGGAAGGTGTGCTTGGGGCTTTGGACAGTGAGGAGCAGGGAAGGTGGATGGACCAGTGTCAAATCTTATGAGATTGTATGGGAAGGAGCCATGGGGAAGTGAAGAAGTGTTAGGAGCAATGGAAGAGTGGACCAGGATATGTTGATGGGATGGTCCCTGCAGAATGCTGACACTGGAGGGGAGGGGAAGATGTGTTTGGTAGTGGCTTCTTGCTGGAGATGAAAGAAGTAGGAGAAAATGATACTTTGAATGCGAAGATCGATGGATCAGAAATTGAGGACAAGGGGAGCTCTGTTGTTGTTCTGGGAAGGGAAGAGCAGAAGTGTGAGACTTGAGTTGGACATCGTTGAGGGTCTTTTCAACCATAACGATGAAGATATTATCTTGCGCAAAAATATCAACTATCACTTCTCTGATACCAATGTGGACTGGAGCCTGGCTAATCCCTCCAGCAGACGAGTTTGAGAACTGTGGGGAAGCACACCTTGTTTTAATGAATAAGACTACCACTGTTGGCACTATCTGAATGGGAATCTCTGTTAAGTCCCAGCTGGTCATTTCCTACTAAGATGGGCTAAGGTGATTTGTAACCTGTTGGCACGAGGATCTGGACATTTCATTCTATAAGCAAACCCTGAAGGTTTAATTGCTATAAGAATAGAATAAAATCCAAATGATCTAATTATTAAAAGAAATTCACAACCGTTTCTTATATTAAAATAATGTTCTTAAAGGATAAAAATACAGAAAATGAAACATTATGATACAAGAAGTGAGTTTTAGGCTTTCAAAAGCTGAACAATATTATCAAACTTAAATTGGGTGTCTCATTTTCATGAACAATTGATACCATAAGTTTAGGATTAAATTAAATAAAAGGGGTAAAATAAAATAAAAGGATCCATGTGATATGCCTCTTTTCCTTTTGAATGAAAAGCTTTCACCAACAATTTCCTTTAATTCTTTTAAATTAATTTTTTGGTACATTTTGAGCAATAATAGACTTACTATAAGTTGCCAACCATTTTAAAAGACTTATATCTTAAAGTCTTACAGAATTATCTCAAAACAAATCACAAAATGAATTACTTTGAACTGGCTGGTTAGTTTTAAGGAAGTAACGCCACTGTGTAGTTTAGAGGACAATCATGTAATTTCAGTACAGTATTTGACTTGACTCCCTCAACACTATGTTAACAATGCCAACACTATTTTCCAAAGGCTCAATGTAATATCCACGGAGGAGTCTCAAGGTTTGAAGGGGCTTTGACTTATGGAATTTTTCCCTTGATTTTGAACACATCTGAAAGCACACGCATCAAAGTGAAGGATGTGAAAGAACATTCTGTCATTCATGTCAGCTATTCACTCACTGAATATAGAATTGGTTAGATATCCAGTGCAAGTTCACTCTGAGGGGGGTTGTCCAGGAATATGTATCTATTGTTTATTGATGTCAACATGACATTTTTCTTTTCTATTCAGTCTCTATGGCCTGTCTGACTGAAACTGGCAATTTGGTAGTTATTTTGTAATAAGGACTCATGCTGACTGGTAATTAAAATTCATCCAATACCCTAACAAATATGAAAAGAGATTTTCAAACCATAAATGGGGTCTGGTTTCAAGATCAGCACCTAGATGAAAAACACATTATACTGAGTATTGAATCATCAGAGTCAAATCCACATTTGCACTTAGTGTAATCTCTACATGCGGCAACCAGTATTCTTTAGAAAGAGGATCTTCAAATATTCTCATATGAAACCTTAATGCCTAGTGTGAAATTCTTTTGTGAATTATTTTACTGGAGGCAAATTAAAATCCCCTTAAAATGGATATGGAAAAATAATGTAGATGTATTTGGAATAATATTTGAAGAATCTAATTCTGAAAATTTTCTTGGCGGTCAAACATGGTAGTCTTTCAGCCCAGCGTTGCCTCAGCATGGACCTCGAGCCTTGAGATGATTCCAGGGCGGTCTCCCGACCTCGAGGTAAAACTCGGCATGTTCCAGAGGCTAGGTGCTGGTGTGGACTGGGTCGGAACACTGTTATTGTGAACATTTTATTCCATTTTTTTCTAATTTATTCCTATAATCTGTAATGCTGGACTCTTTATTTCTTTAATTTTTTTCCCCCTAAGAAATTGTACTTAATAATCTGCTCTTAAGATGGTGCCATAAATGGCGATATGGAAACCTTTCACTGTACTCATTTGATACGATAAAGCTAATTCTAATCCTAAATTGAAAAAAGGTCTCATTATTTTAAATGAAATTTTTTTTTCTCTGACTTAGTCTCCACTTGATTCATTATTTAAAAACCCTACAACTAATAAACAATGAAATTCCAATTAAATTTTTCGAACGTAGAAAAATTAAACCCAAGAATCAGTAGCACAATGCATCATCCACTAAGTTCAGAAAGCATTTAGCATTTAGAAGCCTTTAGGAATCAACTAATATCAACAAATGTATCAAACTGCAATGAGTTCTCTTAGTATTGCAAATTTCTATCAAACTTTTTTCCAATTATCTTTGTCAAAGTATGTTGTCACAGAATAGAAATTGATTTAAGTCTTTGACTGCAGAATGGTCCACTTCTTATGGCCACCCAATCATGTGGAAACAATTAAGGCCTTACATTCACCCCCCCTAATTAATTAAAAGCAAAACTGGAATCAATGAATATCGGGGGCAAACTTTTAGGTAATTGGAGTCATAGCTGATACATAGGAAGATGGTCATGGTTGTTGGAGTTCAATCATCTCAACTCCAGAACATCTCTGCAGTAGTTCCTCAGGGTAGTGTCTTCAGTCCAACCATCTTCAGCTACTTCATCAATGGCCTTCCCTCCATCATAAGATCAGAAGTGGGGATGTTCGCCCATGGTTGTACAATGTTCAACACCATTCGTGACTCCTCAGATACTGAAGCAGCCCATGTTCAAATGCAACAAGATCTGGACAATATCCAGGCTTGGGCTGACAAGTGGCAAGTAACATTCGCGCCACACAAATGCCAGGCTATGACCATCACCAATAAGAGACAATCTAATCACCATCCCTTGACATTCAATGGTGTTACCCTCACTGAATCCCCCACTATCAACAGCCTGAGGGTTACCATTGACCAGAAACTTAACTGGAGTCACTACATAAAGACAGTGGCTACAACAGCAGGTCAGAGGCTCGGCGGCGAGTAACTCGCTTCCTGACTCCTCAAAGCCTGTCCACCATCTACAAGGCACAAGTCAGGAGTGTGATTGTTTACTCCTCACTTGCCTGGATGGATGCACCCCCAACAACACTCAAGAAGCTTGACACCATCCAAGACAAAGCAGCCTGCTTGATTAGTACTACATCCACAAGCATCCACTCCCTCCACCACCGACGCTCAGTAGCAGCAGTGTGTACTATCTACAAGATGTGCTGCAGAAATTCACCAAAGATCCTCAGACAGCACTTTCCACAATCATGACCACATCCATCTAGAAGGACAAGGGAAGCAGATATATGGGAACACCACCACTTTCAAGTTCCCCTTCAAGCCACTCACTATCCTGACTCGGAAATATATCGCCATTGCTTCACTGTCATTGGGTCAATATCCCGGAATTCCCTCCCTAATGGCATTGTGGGTCAACCCACAGCAGATGAACTGCAGCAGTTCAAGAAGGCAGCTCACCACCATCTTCTCAAAACCAGGCAATAAATGCTGGCTTAACCAGCGATGCCCACATCCCACAAATGAATAATAGAGAAAGAAATAGATGGCTATCAGTGCTATTTGCATTGTTTATGGGTATCTTGAATAATGTGGATTATTCAAGGGTGATGCGGAGGTGTGGTGAGGCATCAATAGTACATATTTTAGTGCAATTTGAAGGCAGGCTCCACTTCTTAAAGGGAATATTCCCTTTAGCTGGAGGCAAATTTATCTAAGGACTGTGCACGATGGCAGGTACAGAAGCTGATTCCTTTTTTTTTGACACTACGGTGGAGTTATTGACTGTGGTGGTCAGCAGAGGAAGTATATCTTCTATCCAATAGGTGACAAGAAGTTATCAAGACAAACTAGCTACCACAAGAGGGGAGAGTTGACAGAATGAGTCGGTACCAGACCCGTAATCCAGCCCCCAAGAACCTGGTTATAATGCAGTAATAAGGATCTAGCAAACATAACTAAAGTAAACCTTCTAACTGATGATTATCACTCTGCAAAGTGATATAAATAGATTGCAAGGGTGGACTAAGAACATGAAAGATGACATAGATACAGGAAAAATTAAGCAAAACAGAATCATTTTCAAAAAGTGAGAGACTGGGAAATCAAAGGGACCAAAGTGTCCTTGCACATGAATTACAGAAAGTTACCATGAAAGTATAGCACACAATGAGGAAGTAATAAGGTGTGTTAGCTTTTGATTGGAGTATAAGGGCATTGGTGAGGCCGTACTTGGAGTACTTTGTCTAGTTGTGGTCTCTGTACCTCAGGAAGGACACATTTGTTCCAGAGTAAGTGTAGTGAAATCTCACAAGCTTGCTTCATAGGGTGTAGGATTATCTCATAAGGAGAGATTGAGTTGGGTAGGTCCATATTCTTCGGAGCTTAAAACTGTAGGAATGATCTAATTGAAGTATAAAATCCTTAAATAGCTTAGCACGGTATATGGGGTGAAAATTTTTCCTTTAGCTGGGTAATGTAGAACATAGGGCTACAGCTTTGGAATAAGGGTCTAGTCATTTAGGACTGAAGTTGAGGTGATTTCTTTTAAAGAATCTTTAGAATTCCGTACCCCAGGGAACGGTGAACTTTCAGCGTGTACATTCAAGATGAGGGTCAATGGTGTTGTATGACCATGCTGGCTCACTATACTGTATGAATTGCTGCTTGTGATAAATATTTCTGCCATCATCCTCTTTGTGTAAAAGAAACCACAGGGCCTTCTTGGTTTAGTGTGGCAGAGAAATTCACTTCCTGGTCTAACTGGAGTGTTTTGTAATTAATAAGCAATGTTCCCTCTAAGCTGGGCATCCAGCTGTCCTGAGGGTCCATGCCAATCACTATTCACAACATTGAATTACAGTTCTGGAAGTCACTTACTGAAGAAGGGTCCAGACCTGAAACGTCAGCTTTCCTGCTCCTCTGATGCTGCTTGACCTGTTGTGTTCATCCAGCTCTACACCTTGTTATCCGGAAGTCACTGTTGCTTATATAACTTGGTTATCTGCGCAGAAGAAGAAAAAAATAGCAGAAATACTGTTAATAAGACCTCATTTCTAGTTTCAGGTTGAATTAATAAGAAAGGCATTGTTAGAGAAACATGAGGAGGATCTGAATGCTAGGTCTAGCTCCGTCACAAACCTGAGCTGGTCTGCCCACAATTCCATATGATATCATCATAGTGGATGGTGCTTATGGCACATTTCAGTGTTAATCCTTTCAGAGCCACATACAATAGATACATTTTTGGTTACTATGATAATTTGAGAACATGGGGATAGTGCAGGAAGGCTGCACTTCCTCGTAACTTCTCATAACACAAATACTGAACCACCTTCTCCTTTCTAGCAAGGTAAGCTCATGCACCTGGCCAGGAACAGACAACCATGGGAGGAGAGCTACTCTTCATCCATGTGCTGTTGCCTGTTTAAGAACAAGTTGTGGACCTTGGTGGCAGGAGATCTATCGGGAGCATGGCAACTGGCAGGGCTAGTTAATAAGTGCTAAAGGGTCTAAAACCATATTCCTTGCCTCCTTTCACTTAGATTTAGCTATCATGTATTTGGCATGAAAAAAAGCCTGCTGCTATCTTCAAGGGCAACAGATCTGTCTCTGTCTCAATTAAAGGCTAAACACTGCAGATAGTGGAAATCAGGCAGGCACAGATTTATGACTAAGTCAACAGGCCAGGCAACACCCATGGAGAGAAGAGTCAATGGGCATGAAACATTAACTCTGTTTCTCTCTCTACAGATGTTGTCAGACCTGCTGCGTTTCTCCAGCATTTTCTGCCTTCCTCCCTGTCTCTGTCTTGATCTGCATAGTATTCAGTGAGCAGAAGAAGACAGCAGCGCTGCCCAACAGAAAGATCACTCAATGTTGAGTTTCCAGGTACTTGCTTAGATATTGGCATTAAGCATATCTCAGAGACAGCTTAGAGAAGTCTCCCCTAGTGTGCAGAAACAAGGAGATGGAAGACAAAAGCTCAGCAACAAATCTCCTGAGAGCACGAGATGAACTAACTGAGCACACAAGACAGTCACTACATAAGGATAATTTGTAGAAAGGGATCAATCATGCAGTCTTTTGTTAAATGAAGAATGGAACCATTTGAGCTACTGAAGTAAATCATCTGGTTTGGTAAATTTTGAGTATCAATGCTTTTTTTCCCAGCCAGAACCGTTATTGCTTCATGGGTTTTATTGCATTGGCTATCTGGACTGGTGCTTGTGTTCCTGACAGGGATAAAAGGCAGTGGCTGAGGGGATAGCTCTTGTCACCCTGCAGCCTATGGTCTAGTTGAAACAGGGGGAATGTTGAGTGCTGTCGCACTAAGAAAACATTATAGTTACAGATAGGAACAGCCCTGGGTATCTCATCACTTTTAATGGCATGTTAATTACATTGTTAAGATATATCAATTAAGGGTTTTGATTAATTAAATACATAGGTCATTTAGAATCCCTATAGTGCAGAAAGAGGCTATTCAGCCCATCGAGTCTACCTGACCCTTCAAAGAGCATCCCACCCAGAATCCAGCCCTTTACCCTTATAACTCTGTATTTCCTATGGCTAATCCACCTAGCCTACACATCCCTAGACAATACCGAGCAACTTAGCTTGGCCAATCCAGATAACCTGCACATCTTAGGACTGTGGGAGGAATCAGGAGCACCCAGAGGAAACCAACAGACACACGGGGAGAATGTGCAAATTTCACATAGACAGTCATCCAAGGCTGGAATCAAACCGAGGTCCCTGGCACCGTGAGGCAGCAGTGCTAACTACTGACCCTCTTCTAAAGAGAGATGGTTCTGCAGCCAGTGGGCACAACAAGGACTGAAGTGCATCATCTATCCCAAAACCAAACTTTAATTTAACTTTTGTAGATTTCCTTTTGGGTTTTCTTTCCTTGCAGTGTCCTTTCAAAGTTCTGTTTCCTGGTCATTAGTTTAATTTGATTTAATTGATTTTGATTTCATCAAAATAAGATAGATAGAGAGAGATGGTTCTATGACCAGTGGACACTGCAGGGGCAGGAGTGCAGAATCATTCCCCAAACCAAATGTTAATTTAAAATTTGTGATTTGACATTGGCTATAGAGATAGCCATCTGATAAACTGGTTTGATTTGGTTCCTTTATTATTGCACTATTTCAATTTCAGTAGAAAAGGCAGAGATGATTTCAACTTTAAGGGACAATCATCTGGTTAATTTGGAAGAATTGAACTTATCAGTTTTCAGAAGTATATAAAGATGTCTGGGTTACTGGAGTGGTAGGTAGATACATGTAATGCTGCATTCTGTAAAAAAACACTAGCATCAAGAAAGGGATGGTATCCAGTTTCATTCTTCACCATTTGGCCTGAGATTCAAATAACAATACTGAGGATCATAGACATTGAGCACTGACCAAATGAAATCCATTCCTGTTGAGTTGCAGAGATGATTTGTGATGGGGACTATGAAGGGTTGTGCACTTTTCAGCCTATAATACCCTGCATCTGTAGGAATTCAGTAATGTTGGCAAATCTCAGTGTAGTTCCTTCCTGCTGGCTGATGAAGGTGATGAATTATTGCTACAAGCATTGCATCAGTGACCTGTGAGATCACTCAGCTCACAGCAAACTGACTGCTGTTGAAAGCAACTAGAGGTACTTAAATTGAGAGCCATGGTAACTTTAATCATCACACAGTTGTGCACACCCTGGTGTTAGCTTTCAATTCTCATTGTAGCAAATAGGGTGGGACTGCGATATCTCCCAGTTGAACCAATACACTTTGTATATGTATTTCACACAGACTTGTCCACTCCAAAGTGCAAATCCAAAGCAATACTTTAGGTCATTGATCTCACATCAGAACCAGAAGAACGGAAACCATGGAAAATCTGCTGAAAGACCATTGTCCATCACATTTCACACTGATGACAGACAGTGCCACAAATAAAGAAGTCTGTAAAACAGCATGGTTAATATTAGAGTGGAGTGTGACTTTTGCTTGGCCAATTCTTGCATTTAACTCCAAAACAGAAGTTCTTTGCTACATTCACTAATAATCTATGAAGTTTCAACAACCATGTTTAAATTGCAATTTGGTAGACTTGGCTTCATCCATATAGACCTGAACTTTCAAACTGAAGCTGCTGTACAGCATACCCTTTGTAAATTCACTCCTGATTTCACTGGAAATACCAGCTAAACATAGAAGCATCAAAAATAGGAACAAAATTAGGCCATTCAGTCTTTGATGGTTGATCATTTAACTCAGTATCCTGCTCCTGCTTCACACCATACCCTTTAGCTCTAAGAACTATATCAAAATTGTCTTTGAAAACATTCAATGTTTTGGCCTCAACTGCTTTCTGTGGCAGAGAATTCCATAGACTCACCATTTCCTGGGTGAATAAAACTCTCCTCATTTCAGTCCTAAATTTCCTACATTCACATCCTTAGTCTGTCACATCAACTTTTTCATGATCTCATTGGCATTGGCACTTTGCATTGCAGCTATAGCAATTCAACATCCAAATATATTGCTTTGTCATTTATATTTAACAGGATAACAGAACATCAGATTCCAGAAGACACGTAAAAGAAAACAGTACAGGTATAGAAATGGTAGTCTGAGAAACTGCCAATAGCAATTTCTACTGTCATGCTGAATAACATATTCCTTTTCAATTTTAGGTTATGGTCATATCTCTCCTTTAACAGTAGGAGGAAAAATTGCCTGCATGTTCTATGCAACATTTGGAATCCCCATTATGCTGTTAGTCATCACCGATGTTGGAGACAAGTTGGCAGCTTTACTTTCCAAAGTTTACAACCATGTAAGAAAGCTGCTAAAAAAGAATATTTCTCCGCCACCATCAGCAACCCCCTCAAGGTTGTCTTCATTCAAACAGAGCTTCTCAAAATCAGAAGCAAAATCTGCAACAAGGTCCATCTCTTTGAAAGGGGGCTCACATGTGATCATCACACCTATGAGCATAAAAAGTGTGTTGAGCACTCAGTCTTCGGTCAAAAAGAAATCTGAGCTGTTGAGAAAAACTGAAATATTCGAAAAATTAATTGTTCAGGAAAATTTTAATCAGAAGACTTTCGAGCTTTGCAAGAGAAGTCGAAGTAAGTCATGTCCCCAGCTGGATCTAAAGCCAGTTGAAGGTGACAGTTTTTTTCCATGCCTGGGACAAGAACTCGAAAAATTTGATGTGCCAATCATGATTATCATAGGTGTTATTATTGCCTACATTCTTTTTGGTGCAGGTATACTTTCAATTTGGGAAAAATGGAAATATCTTGATTCCTTTTATTTCTATTTTATTACAATTACCACTATTGGCTTTGGGGACTTTGTTCCTGAACATCCAAATTTTTTCATGATAATGTCTATTTTAATTATTACTGGTATGGCAATCATGTCAATGGCTTTTAAATTAACCCAGAACAGGATAGCCTTATGCTATCATGAAGTAAGTATATGGATCAATGGTGGAAAGAAGAACAAATTTAAAAGAATTTGAAGTCTAAACCAACAATCATTCTGTGTTGTGGTGAGAGATAATCAAACTGCGTTTCATTAATTATTTTGTTTTGCTTCTAAAGTTAAATAATGATTGACTAAACATGTATAAATTAGGTTTGTAGTATTGAACAAATGTGTATCAGCAGGATGTAGCAGAAAGATGTATTAATGTGTACATTACGTGAGAAAATGTGTTTAAAATTATGGAGTTAAACCGCATTTCTACTATTGATGTACATTAGTAATGAAACCTCAGCAAAATGAAATCTCCTTATAAATAAATGGATATTGCAAACATGTTTTTGCTGTAATTGCTACTTTTATTATGTTATCAAATTTGAACAGCACATTTTCTTATTGGTAGACTGTGAGTTACATTTTGTAACATAACACTTATTTGACACTCCTTGATGTAATAATTTAATAAAGATGTCCAGGATAAAAAAAAACTTTATGAAGGCCTGAGCACCTTCTCTCATGTCCCTACCCCAACACCCACACACCAGGCCTGTCATCACATGGGCTGCTACCACAACCAAAACATTGTCAGCTTCTAATGGTGCCCATTAGCAGCTATTCATTCTCCAAGGCTGATCCTTACCCATTCCTTTGTCTCCCCAGTTACTGTTGTCTCTGTCTGTCTTGCTGTCTGAGCTCTATAGAATCATAGAATCTCAACAATGTGGAAGCAGGTCATTTGGCCCATCCAGTCCATACCACTCCTCCAAAGTGCATCCCATCCAGACCCACCCCTCTACCCTATAACCTCACATCCCCCATGGCTAATCCACCTAGCCTGCGCATCCCTGGACATTATAGGAAATCTAGCATGGCTGATCCACCTAACCTGCACATCTTTGGATTGTGGGAGGAAACCAGAGCACCCAGAGGAAAACCCACACAGACACGGGGAGAATGCACAAATTTCATACAAACAGTCGCTTGAGGGTGGAATTGAACCCAGGTCCCTGGCGCTCTGAGGCAGCAGTGCTAGCCACTTATCCACCATGCCACCATCTCCACCTATTGCTTACTCCTCCTCCAAACACTCCCAACGCAAGTTTTGGAATATAAATCAACCTTACCCGCGTTACAATCAGATTTGGGTCACTGGACCTGAAACATTAACACTGCTTTCACTGCATCGATTCTGCCAGGCCTGCTGAATTTTTCCAGCAATTTTTGTGGTTTTGTTTCAAATTTTCAGCATCTTATATTCTTTGGGGTTTTGTTTTGCTTAACTTTTCTGTAAGTTCTTTTCCCTTTAAAGAAATCAATACATGGACAATGGTTGTCACTAGCAATGCTCCAAAATTGATTGACCATCCCTTCTTGCTTCTCCAAAAGCAATAGTGGGCTGCATTCTTGAGTTGATGCATTCCATTAAGATGCTCCCATAGATTTGCAACAGACAGGTTTGTGAGACGGAAGATGACTATTCCCCCGCCCCCCCCAAAAATGAACAATCTGTCTCCTTTAATAAGGCTTTACAAATTGCAAATACAATCAATTTTTCCTTAATTTCCTGAGATCCAGATGCCAGCGCCCCCATCCTGAACCCAAAGGTGTGAGCCATTACCATCATTTTCAATGAAGCACCCTTCATGAGGTCAGTTATGCTTGTGTTAACACAGCGCTGTTAGAAAGAAGGACATTTGAAACTTTTGAACCACTCAATATATGATGTCCCTGTAAAGATAGGTAGAATCTCCATTCCTGCAAGGTCATTACAAGAAACTCTGTCTGAACATTGGGACCCAGAGCAGCCAGCTTCTTGCTGAGTTTGTAGCTATTCTTCCAAAGCTCTCTTGAATATATGGGGGGAGTCTATTAGTATAGCTATGGTCTTTATTTCTTATAGTAGCGAGTGCTACCAAGCCAAAGCAAATCAAAAATGCTTCACTTTTACATCCTCAACTCCTAGAACATATTCTTCAATAAACCTGTATATCTGTATACCGGTACAGATTGTGAACCCTATCAGGATTTTTGTTTTAATTTTGCCAATACGGGCCAAATGCTTATAGCAGTTGGGACAGCAGATCCTGTGTTCACACTGGGAAAGATTTATACATGTGGGTTAAATATGACAAAATTTGATATGTTGACCTAAAAACACAGCCACACAGCATTTATTTTGCAGGCACTGAACAACCTCAAATCTTCAAAATAGCAGGAAGGAAGAGCAGGCTCGTTATGAGTTGGAGGACCACCATCTGCAATATAGCTTAAGAAATCAACCGTGCAATACGAAATTCTGAAGCAGCGTTAGCTACTTAATGAAGCAAACAAACATACAAATTCGGAACAAAAGCAGAAATTGCTGGGAAGGCTCAGCAGGTCTGGCAGCATCTGTGGAGAGAAATCAGAGTTAACATTTCGGGTCCAATGACCCTTCCTCAGAACTGATGGCAGACAGGTAAATACATTTTTGCAGAAGATAGGATGGGGGAGGGGGCAAGCAGTAAATGATTGGAGGGGACAGAGTCCAAAGACAGAAGAACACCAGTTGGACAGATACAGGAATGGATAACGATCAGGCTAGGAAGGTGAATAGCTGTTAATAGCAACCATTAGCGGCTAACAATGGGTTGTGTGTAATAGTAGACCATGTGGTAACAAGGCCTGGTGTGTTGGGGGTTGGGGTAAGGACTTTGGAGAGCTCAAGCCCAAAAATTGTTGAACTCAATATTGAGTCCAGAAGACTGTAGAGTGCTCAAGCGGAAAATGAGGTGCTATTCTTCCAGTTAGCACTGACCTTTGCTGGACCACTGTAGCAAGCCTGGGATGTTGGCCAGGGAACAAGGCAGTATGTTGATGTAGCAAGCAACTGGAAGGTCAGGGTCTGGCAAGCAACTGGAAGCTTAGTTTTTAAACAAATTAGGAGCAAGAGTAGGTCATTAGGGTCTCCCAAACCTGTTCTGCCATTTGATAAAATCATAGTTGATTTAATTGTGGCCTCAACTCCATTTTCCTGATTACCATTTATACCCTTCAGTGGTCTTTTCAATCAAGAAGCTATCTGTCTCATCCTTAAAAATATTCCATGACTCAACCTCCACTGCTCGTTAGGGGAGTAAATTTCACAGACAGATCGCCTTTTGAGAGAAAAAAGAAATATTCTTATCTCTGTCTTAAGTATTTTAAATTTAAATATTTTTAATTGGTGTCCCCAAGTTCTAGTTTCTCCCTTCAGTGGAAACAACCAGCCAGCATCAAGCCTGTGAATTCCCTTAGGATCTTATATGTTTCAACAAGATGACCCTTCATTCTTCTGAACTCCAATGGATACAGGCCCAACCTATCCAATTTTTCTTCCTATGTTATCACTTTATTCCAAGGATCAGGTAGAAATAAATTCTCTGTGTCTGCTTGATCAAACCCTTTCATAATTTCAAAATAGGAAGAGAAAATGCTGAAAATACATAGCAGATCCATGAACATTAGTAAATAGATAGGTCAAGATAAAATAAGAAGTGATAAATGCAGCATCTGTGGAGGAACAGATAGCTTTGGACCTATAGTCCCCACATGTTGACTCATGTCTGGGTTGGTTGTAAACTCTTTGACAAATATTGATCATCAATGTCCCCAAATGATTCTGATATTGCAAGTATTACAAAGACAGTAGAAAGTGAGTTGTCAGTCTTTCTCATCAAGTAGTTCATATTTGATTTGATTGGATTTATTGTAATCACATGACATAAGTATAGTGAAAAGCTTTGTTTTGCAAGCAGTACAGGCAGATCATAGCAAAGAAAGATGTACAGATCGTAGGGTGCTTTGACAGAGTGAGGCATACACGATATAACTGGACAGGAAGTGCATAAAGCAAGAGTCAGCATTAGCAAGATCAACGTTACTTGAAGTTAGAGAGTCCATTCATCAGTCTAATGACAGCAGGGAAGAAGCAGTTCTTGAACCTGTTGTTGCATGTGTCCAAGCTTCTGTATCTTCCGCCTGACGAAAAAGGTTGTAGGAGAACATTAGTGGGGTGGGAGGGGTCTTTGATGTTAGCAGCCTTTCTGTGGCAACATGATGTATAAATAAAGTCCGTGGATGGGAGGTTGGCTTCCCGTGATTGTCTGGGCTGTGTGCACAACCTTTTGTAGTTTCTTACGGACTTAGGCAACGCAGTTGTCGTACCAGGCTGTTATGCACCCAGATAGTATGCTTTCTATGGTGCAGCTGTAAAAGTTGGTGAGGGTCCTTATGGACATGCCGAATTTCTTAAGCTACCTGAGGAAGAAGAGGCGATGTTGTACCATCTTGACTGTTGCATCTATGTGGGAAGTCCAAGACAGATTGTCAATTATTGTCACTCTTAGGAATGTGATGCTCTCAACCGCCTCCACCTCAGCTCTGTTGATGTGGATGGGGAGCGTATCCCCCTCCTTTATTCCTGAAGTCAATGATTGGTTCTTTTGTTTTGCTGCCATTGAGAGAGATGTTGTTATCATTGCACCATGTAACCAAGCCCTTCATCTCCTTTCTGTATTCTGACTCATCATTGTTTGATATCCGTCTTACCATGGTGGAGCAAACCTGCCAGCAAACCTGTAGATGGTGTTCATTTGGAATTTGTCTATGTTCCCATGACAATTTATTAGAACTAGGATCTTCATTTGAATTGGAAGATTTACAGATCTTTTTGTCATGGCATTTCCTGACCTGTTGATGACCTGTGGTGACAAGAAATCGCCATGAGATAACAATTAAAGATTCACTGTAACGAAGCAGAGTGTCCAATTTTTCTGTTTTGGATGGTCGTTTTGTCAAATACCTCAGGACTGTGGATGATCTACCATATTTCTTAGACTTAGGATTTATCCACCATTGGGGATACAGCATTGCGGAGTAAACTTCCTGCCTTATAAACTGAAACAGGAGGAACAAGGGAACTACAAAAGTGTATGCACGAAGAGAATCAGAGAGACTCATTTTTGACTTCCAACTTTAACACGTGGAAACTCAACAGACATCCATTAGACTATAAGAAATAGAAACTAGGCCTTTCAGACCTTTGAACATGCTTTGCCATTCATGAGGATCATGGCTGATCTGACATTTGTTGTATCCACCTTTCCCCATAACTCTTGATAGCCAGCCAACCAGTGACTGGGAAATTCCTTCATTGTCATTAGGCCAATGTCTGGGAACTTCATCCATAACTGTACTACACATGGTCTGCAGTGGTTCAGTGTAGCCCCATTATCATAGTTTCCAGGGCAATTAGTGATGGCCAATAAAATCAGATCCAGCAACCCTCACATCCAAGAAACAACTTTTATTTAAAAAAAGGACATCTGTTACAGCTTGTTGGATACAAGAGGGCTGAGACCAACCAGCTGAAAGATTCCACAGGTCTCATGTGAGGTTAGAGGTGATTATGGGTGAAAGAAACCTCAATTGGTTTGGCAATGGGCCTAAGGTTTCTTACAAGATCAGGGCAATTTTCACTGGATGTGCTGAAAGGAAACTATGAATTTCTGAGACTCATTTCTTGACAGACGTCAAGCGGTCACTTTGAATTGCATTGTATTTAAGAAGCATCTCATGCCCATCAGGCAGGCTGTTCCTATTCACAGGCCAATTTAATGATCTCAACAAATTGACTTTGTGTAGGGATGCCAAGGTCTTTCCCCTATCTTCATCGGCTAGTCACCCATTCCTCAAGAGAAGGCCAGAAATTGAAAATCGCTTTGTGGAGTGGGCACCTGAGGGATTGTGAGCTGCAGTTTGGTAGCCCTAGAAATGGACCATTAATTTTTTTTTATTGTTTCATATTTGCAAACAAGCCGCACAAGAATTTCACAGCAATATCAGCCACTTTTGCCTTTTCAAAATTTCCAATAACTTCCAGCAGATGGCAACTAACTGCACTGTTCAATCTGTCAAGCATAAGGAACAGTAAAAGAAAGGCAGGAACAGCAATTTTTTGCATTCATTCGTGGGACATGGGCATCGCTGGCTGGCCAGCATTTATTGACTGTCCCTAACTACCCTTGAGAAGGTGGAGGTGAACTATCTTCTTGAGCCACTGTAGTCCATCGTTGTAGGTTGACACACAATGCCATTCGGGAGGGAATTTCAGGATTTTGAGTTGCAATACGCAGTGGTACTATCGTCAGCTGCCCAATGAAGCACATCACTCCATGAAGATGTTCGATTATAGAGTGGTATCTGAGAAAATTCACACATTCATTCTATTCTCGGTCAGGCTGCAGTGAGGCAAATTTGCATGAGGTGAGGGGAGTATCTTGGGAAGGGAAAAGAAAATTTAGACGGACGGGGAAATCTGTGTTTCCTTCAAGTTGTTTCAAGAATGGCATCGTCCTGGGAACAAGTGATGAGGTAGGGTTCTCAGTCAAAAGAGGCTCAAGAAGATTATGCAAAAATGTTGAAAATCTATTAATCCAGATCTTACAATTGGAAGTAAGTTGCTGTAGTGGTAGAGGCTTTGGTTGATAATGTGGTGCTTGCCCCCTCAGCAATGTTTCTGCAGAGAATCTCTCTCTCAGACCACTGCTCCTTGTCTGTATGATTGGCCTGCCACTCTGCCCAAGCATGGGTCCTTTCCAAAACCAGAGGTCAGGCTTGGGGAGCAGGATGGCTACACTGTTCCCCTTTCCCACAACGTCCTCCTACCCTTTCTCCTCCCTCACTCCAGCCTCCTCTTCCCTCAACCTCAGCCTCCTTCCCTTCATCCCGACATCTTCCCAAATTGCCAAGTCCTTCCAAGTCACCTCCAGTCTCTTGACCTCTCACACCCACCCTCTCCCCATGTCCGTGCGTGTGTGTGTGTGTGTATGTGCTTGTGTGTGTGTGTATGTGCGTGCGTGTGTGTGTATGTGTGCGTGTGTGTGTGTATGTGCATGCGTGTGTGCAAGAGATCAGAAAACAGGCCTTGCAAATTTCCACCTCCTCAGGTTGTCATTACACTTGCCAACCAGTTGTGAAGTTCTCATGCTGCAATAAACTCTACCTATTTTCCTAAAGGAAAGCATAGATTTTGCCAACAATAAGTAATACTAGAACTACAAATAGTATGTAAAATGTGGAGAAAATGCACAATTCCGAGTTCATAGATTGCCTATAGCATGGAAACAGGCCATTCAGCCCAACTGGTTCACACCACCCCTCTGAAAAACAGCCCTCCCTGACTCATGGCCTGTGTCTAACTCATCTAACCTAAACACCCCTGGGTGCTACTTGTAATTTAGCATGTGATAGGGTTAGGGTTAGGGTTAACCCTAATCCTAACCCTAACCCTAACCTACCCTGCATGTCTTTGACTGTGGGAGGAAACCAGGGCAGCTGGAGGAAACCCACACAGACACAGACAGAACATGCAAACTCCACACAGACAGTCGCCTGAGGCTGTGAGGCAGCAGTGCTAACCACTGAGCCAGCATGTCACCCTCGTGGACTGAATTATGTCTGTGTGCACTGGTCTGATTCCTCGTGATCCAATACTCGAACATTGAAGAATTCTGTTAGTCTCAACTCACAACGTGGAAAGCCACAGAATATCAATATCTGTACATATTAACACTGGCTCATAACAGAGTGCTTCGTTTAGTGACAATAAAATGATGTCCTCACCAAATAAATTCATTACATCAACACTGTAAGAATACCCAGGTTTAATCTCCAATAGAAAATGAAACTCTCTCTCTATATATATGTATAGATGGTTTAAACTTTGGGATTATTGAATTTAGATGATCCATGATCAGATTATACATTCTGGGAAGACTAAAATGAGCTGCAGTTCCGTTATTTGCCATTTTTGTTAAGTGGCTAATCACCACTGTACCTTTTAGTTAATAAGTTAAAAAACACCTTCTAATTCAGTGTCTCTTGCACCGATCAAAAGGTCTACACAAAGTGCAAGAATAAGTAGCAGCATCTGGAGAAGCAGACCTCAGTCAGCACATTCAACTGACTGCAGGTTTCCGTAGATCAGGTCAGTAACATGATGAAGACCTGGGTTGTAAGTGGTGAAGAATTGATGAAAAATCACTGATGGGCCCTGGATGCTGGATGATCATTTTCCACAGCACCGAATATTAGCTGGCTTGGTTACAGTATTCTGATTTTGGACTGTTGTTTCAGGTGAACACAGGCCATTTTTAGTTAATCTGGTTGTGTCAGATCAGTAATAATTCAACAGGACTCAATGACGCCTGCTATGAAGTTAATCAATGTGGTTATGGACAGCCCATGCTACAGACTGATTCTGTCCAAGGACAAATGTTTGCTTGCTAAGTGATCCCAATATTTAGCATAATAAAATGATTCCCTCATTGAATAAATTCATTACATCAATGAAATTGGGCCTGCACGGTGAAAAACTGATTTAAAATTCATTGCAGCTGCAGGAGTTTGCCAGGAGTCATGAAAACAAGACAGTGTGAGGGAGAACAGAACCTCTAGATAATTCTCTTATACAGAGCTCTTTGTGGTCCAGGCAAAGCAACAGGCCCCTTGAGCTAACCTCTGCCTCTCAATTGACAGACTCTCCCATTTCCCCTCAGCATCACGAGCTCTCTTTGGCTATCCTGCCCTGCGCCATCCCAACACCCCTAATCACCAACATAGGGATCAATAAGTGATGTAAGATCTTGCTGTTGAGTTCAACAGGGCTGCCATGTCTTCAGCCTTGCTTTGCTCATTTAGACCTACCAGGAATCCCTCACATCTCCATAAGTACTTCTCTTCGTCATGTAAGAGCATAGAGTGCAGTGTACCAACTACAAACTGAAGCAAAATTGCTTGGATTGCCAGCAAAGGTGAAAATAATATTGAACACTGGAAACTGTGCCTAACACATAGCAAATGCCAATATATTACAGGTATTGTCATGGTAGTGGTAAAATATAGACATGCTTGTCATGAAAACAAGTCCTGTTTTATTATCTGAGACCTTTATGATTAAAATGATTTTGAAAAGGAAAATCACTGACTTAAAATCTACAGTAAACAGCTGACAGCAAGTCAGCTCATGATTTTTCAAGCTAGCTAATTTGCAGGCAACTGTTTCAAATCCAACATGTAAAACCTTTCTATAACGATACAAATCAAATAGGAGATCCTGATCAATTCGTGAGGAGGGGACAATCAGCTCCCCTCTTTTTAACCCCAACCCCCTCTATTGCCTGCAACAAAGATTTATTTCTTTTTAGCAAACTTTTTAGATGTCATTCCAATAAAAATATTTTTTGTTACTTAACACGAGTAAGATCAGAAGCCTACTACAAGGAAGAGTAATTTTATTACTTGCTAACCTCAGGAAAATAATGAAGGTATGACATCAAATACACACACAAACACAGGTAAAAAGTATGAAAAAGTGAGCTTGCCCAGTATACAAAGAAAGATAAGAGAATATGCAGTTATAAGCGAGAATGATATTGAATTATAAGATTAGCCATGATTCATTGAATGGTGAAGCAGGCTTCAATGATTCAATGACCTACTCCTGCTTTGATTTTGTGGGGTAGCTCAGTGGCTCAGTGGTTAGCACTACTGCCTCACAGCACCAAAGACCTGGGTTCAGTTCTACCCTTGGGTGACTGTCTGTGTGGAGTTTGCACATTCTCCCCATGTCTGTGCAGGGTTTCTTCTAGTGCTATGGCTTCTTCCCACAGTCCAAAGGTATGCAAGTTAGGTTAATTGTCCATATTTTCTAGGGATGTGCAGGCTGGGTGGATTAGCCATGGGAAATGGTGGGTTATGGAGATTGGGAAGGTAGCTGGGTTTGGTTGGGATGCTCTTCAGGTAGACTTGGGATGGGTCAAACAGCCTCTTTCTGCACTGTAGGGGTTCTATTCTATTATTCTATTTTGTACCTCAAGGCAAACACAAAGTAAATATTTAGTTTCTCTGCCATTTCCTAAATCTTCAGTATAAATTCTCCTTTCTCTAGCTGCAGTGCACCCATATTTGTCTTTGCTAATAGATATGGGGAGAAGGTAGAAATAGGGTACTGGCTTGAATAATCAATCATGATCATATTGAATGGTGGAACAGGCTTAAAGAGTTGAATAGCCTATTCTTGTTCTTGTTTCTTTGCTTCCTTTTTACATACTTTACTTATAGAATCTTTTACTGTCTGTTATTGATGCTTCTCACTACTTTACTTTCATATTTTGTTTTCACTTTCTTCATCAGTTTCTTGGCCCTTCATTGTTGAATTTTAAAATTCTTTCAATCCTACTTTTTTGGCAACTTTATGAGCTTCTTCCTTTGATCTCATACAATCGTTAACTTTTCTTATTCGCCATAATCACATCACCTTTCCTGTTGGGTTTCTCTACTTCGAAGGAATGAAAATTTGTTGTAAGCCCTGTATTAGTGCATTAATTGGCAACATTGTCTATCTACCATCATAATTTTTAAAGTAAATTCCCAATCCACAACATCCAAGTTGAACATCATGCCTACATAATTTTGTTTATATTTAAGAACTTTCAAACCTAATGTAAAATTCCACCATAATATAGACACTCTTCCCCAGAGGCACCTTGAGAATGAAATTATTAATTTGCTCTTTTTCATTGCACAGTTATAGATTTAGAATAGTCTGATATCTATTAGTTCCTCAATGTACAGCTCTTGAAAACTATCTTGTATAGCTTCCAGGAAGTCGTGCACCACAGCATCAGTGCTGATTAGGTTTACTGAGCCTATACATAGATAGTATTCGTCCGTGACTACTGTATTATTCTTGTTAAATGCACCTCTAATTTTGGAGTTTGTACATTACCGATACAGTTGGGACCT
>JAHRHZ010000140.1:17392095-17435821 GCA_024137785.1 Ginglymostoma cirratum | reverse complement strand
TGTCAGTCCTTAGTATCAAACATTAACACGAACATTCAATTGTCAACCTTGGTCACCCTGGATTTCTCCACAATGTCAATTAGATCATACCTGTTTACTTCCATTTGAGTTATCTTCATCAAACTTGTTGCAAGTATTGTGTCCGTTCACATACAAGGTCTTTATGGTCTTGTCTTTTTAGATTCTCATAACTTCTAGCCTTACCTGTTAGCACATTCTTAAGTTTATATGCTTTGTCCCATCTGACACAATGTTGATCTGTCACTTGATCCCACACACCAACAATTTAATTTAAAGCCTTCTCTATGTCCCTTGACTCACCAGAACATTAGCCCCAGGATGTTTCGGGGGAGACCGTCCCTATGGTACTTTCCCCAGTACTAGAGCCAGTGTACCATGAATCAAAACCTCTTACCACCATTTGAGCCATACATTCAATTCTCTAATCTAATTTACTCTACTCCAATTTGCTTGTGGAGCAAATAATAGTCCATAGGTTATTTTAACCCTTAGATATTCATACTCTCCCAGCAGACCATTTTCCTAGTTCCAGCCATGTCATTGGTATGTGGGCATGGTAACAGGATGCTGCCCCTACCACTGCAAATTCCTCTCCAGCCCTGAGCAGATATCACAAACCCTAGCATTGGGTAGGTCACACAGTCTTTTGGATTCTTGCTGTCATGTGCAAAGGACTATATCTATCCCCTGGACTATACTGCCACCTACAACCATTATAGTTCTATTAACTCCTTGCATTTGAATGGCTTCTATTGTGCAAGGGCTTTAGTACTCTGAAGGAACCTTTTTATGATGTGACAGAGCTGCTTCCAGCAAAGCATATATAGCACTATATGGGAGAAGATAACCAGTTTTTAAGGGAAAAGTACATGTAGATAGAAGTCTTTTAACAATGTCACAGTAAGATCAGAACCTGGTATACCTCAGAATGCCATGTATAGTTGTATGTAGTGTTAACATGAAATAAACAGTTTTATTGAAGCCTAAGCTTGACTTTGCCTTCTCCTGACCAGTCTGTCTTGAGCCAAAACTCTAAGGTATTTCCTTAAAACCACATGACAAAAGAACTTCTTGCTTCTTCTATATGTTCAGTTCACTTATCCGTCCTGCAGCTCCCTACTTTTGTCCCTACAGGCTGCCAACCACAAAGGCTGGGACTTCTCTACTTCTCCCTTCTCGAAACTTGTACCTGGTGCAATTGGCTCCAACTTCTTTGGGCTAAGGAAATGAAGATTTGGGCAAATTTCCTGATATAAGCTGTTGATTCCTGATGGAGAATGTGGGTATGTATCTGCAGCCAATGGAGTCACAGAGCTATTCGGAGGGAATGAGAAATGGGACATGTTATTGATTGCTCCAACAAAGATAGACCAGTTGGTCATTTCTATGCTATAAATGTTTATACTGTGACTGATATTGGAATGCAATAAGAAGACAATGGTCAACATGACAAATTAGATATTATTCAGATGGAAACTGGTAAGTTTAACATTGACTCATTGTATGTTTCTAAGAAAATAGCTACTTCGCTCTAAATAGACTTCAGGGTACAAAGAATTAAGTCGAAGCAAAGAATAATGCATTCAGTATATGTGTAAAAATTGTCTTGTTACAGATAGCAGCATTGGAAAATTGTAGCCCCGCAGGCTCGTTTAATTGTGTGAAACAATATATATCAGCTCCTTTTCCTGATTGGACATCCTTATTGGAAAATTCATCTTAATATTGAAACAGCCCTCTTTGATGCTTTTCTTCACCATGAGTCTTCTTTCAATTAACGTACACCTTGAACAGGAGCCTGCAGAGATTTTCCTTGGTTAATCAAATCTACTATTACTAAAGTGAAATATGTTTGTGCTTTTTTTTCAAAATAAACAACAGTTAATGATGAAGAGACAGAGGAAAGCCCTGCTCATTTCAGGAGTATCAAAATAGTGCAGTACTGACAAAGCACGAACATGACATAATCCATGTATTTTCTATTATTAACATTCATCCGAAGAACTGAATTTTATTTCCATGCGTCCAGTCCATCACCAATTTTACTTATTTTCAGCTCTAATTTATTTATCCCTCTTCCCACCCCAAGTCCTCTCAATCACTTCATCGCGTCCTGATATAGAACACCGAACTAATTGTCAACTCCTACAATAATCAATCCCACTTCCTGGTTGCCTCATGCCTGCCCATTTGTACACTTCTTTGCCAACCTTTCCCTCTCTCTTCCAACCAAAAACTCCTCTATTGCAGTAAATACATCCTGCTGTCACCTAATCGCCTCCCATTACCTCCCATCATCAACATCCCTCTCCCAGTCATCTTCTATCTCTAACAGTTGCCTCTTAGGATCTATCTCAGTTCCACTGCCAGAGATATGATGATCTGAAATTTAACTCTGAACCTATTCCACTCACTTATTGTCCCTGTATTTGCCAGTCTCTGTTAGCTCCCATACCATACTCCATCAATTGCAAAAATGTTGTCTGCAGCTCGATCATTGATTGGATGGTGAGGGAACCAAGAAAAAGGGAAAACCTACGCGATCACATCCTCACCAATTCACATGTCATAGATGCTTATGAACATGGCAGCAGTGTAAGGTTGATCACATCAAGTACACTCTCCATTGCATTTTGGGCAACTATCATTGCGTTAAATGGACTAGGCTTTGAACAAATCTAGCAAGCAACAAGACTGGCACTATGGGCTATTAGCAACAGCAGAATTGTATGGAATCACAATGTATAACTTTAGGGCCAAACACATCCCTCATTTTACCATTACCATCAGGCCAGGGAGACCACACCTGATTCAATGAAGAGTGCAGGAGGGAATGACAGGAACAGCATCAAGCATGCCTAAAGATCAGGGGTCAATCTGGTGAAGCTACAAAACAAGTTTATGTGCATACTAAATAGTGGAGCAGCCCATGATGACAGATGTAAGCAATCCCACAACAAACAGGTCTAAGCTCTGCAGTCATGTGAAATGAAGTCATGAATGCTGGTGTTCAATTAAGTAACTAACAAGAAGAGTGGAACGCTCCACAAATATGGCTTTCTTCAGTCAGAAATATCAACTTCTATTTCCTGTTTGATTAGCAGGTGTATTATCAAGAACATCCAGGATATAATTCCTATTGAAAAAGACCTTGAGCTCTCCACATAGCACCAAACGACTCTGGATCACAACAATATGCTATATTCTCCCACTCTACTAATAAGACTTATTAATGGGCAATCCATCCACATATATAAACAGCCTTTCCACAAGGACCAGATTTTTAAAACTATTTCTTAACAAAGAAACCTCACAATTCCTCGAATAATACCAAGAATTGCCGATGCTGGAAATCTGAAACAAAAACAGAAATTGCTGGAGAAACTCATCTGATAAAGCATCATTGGACACAAATATTGTCTCTGCTTTCTGTCTGCAGATGCTGCCAGACCTTGCTGAGTTTCTCTAGCAATTTATGCTTTTGCCTCATAACCCCTCTACAGAATAGCTGGAGCTTATCCACTAGATTTGCTCAGTCAGGTACATCCATAATTCCAACTCATTGCAAGACAAACTTGGACAGTCAACACCAAATTGGGCCTATTTATTCTGATGCTACATCGATGATTGTTTTGGCACTGCCTCATGACCCCAGGAGGAGCTTGAACGGATTATCAATTTTACTAACACCTTTCACCCCAACTTCAAGTTCACCTGGACCATCTCTAATACTCTCTTTCCTTCCTGGAACTCTCTGTATCCATCTCTGATGACCACCTCAAAACCGACATCTATTTCAAGCCCACCAACTCCCACAGCTACCTAGACTACACCTCCTCTCACCCACCTTCCTGCAAGAATGTGATCCCCTACTCTCAATTCCTCCACCTCTGCCGCGTCTGCTCCCAAGATGGGGCGTTCCTCTCCCGAACATCCCAGACATCCTCTTATTTCCAGGACCGCAGCATCCCCCTTCAGTGGTTGAAAATTCTCTTGACCGTATTTCTTGCATTTTCC
This sequence comes from Ginglymostoma cirratum, assembly GCA_024137785.1. Lineage (NCBI taxonomy): Eukaryota > Metazoa > Chordata > Chondrichthyes > Orectolobiformes > Ginglymostomatidae > Ginglymostoma > Ginglymostoma cirratum. Next base: position 17,431,783 of record JAHRHZ010000140.1, on the reverse strand, counting down.
GCACCTCAGCCCTCACACTTCCTCCCCATGACAAAAACAAAGGTAGAATCCCCCTTATCCTCACGTATCACCCCACTAACCTATGTATTCAATATATCATTCTCTGCCACTTGCGCCATCTGCAATCCAAACTCACCACCCCTATCTGCCTTCCGTAGGGAGCGCTCTCTCTGCAACTCCCATGTCCGCTCCACACTCCCCACTAGCCCCACCACCCTCGGTGCCTTTCCCTGCAACTGCAGGAAGTGCTACACCTGCCCCTACACCTCCCCCCTCACTTCCATCCAAGGCACCAAACAAAACCTTTCACATCAGACATAGGATCATCTGCACATCCGTCAATGTGGTCTATTGCATCTGCTGCTCCTGATGTGGCCTCCTCTACATCGGTGAGACCAAGCAGAGGCTTGGATACTGCTTTGTAGAGAACCTGCGCTCTGTCTGTTCTCTGTTTGTGACAAACGACAACACCTTCCAGTCGCAAACCATTTCAATTCCCCCTCCCAATCCCTGGGTGACATGTCCATCCCGGGCCTCATCCAGTATCACAATGACGCCACCCGGAAACTGGAGGAGTAGCACCTCATATTCCACCTTGGGACCCTACAGCCCAATGGTCTCAATTTGGACTTTGCCAGTTTAAAAATCTCCCCACCCCCGGCCTCATTCCATGTCCAACCCTCCCTGTCATTCCTGCGTCCTTGACCTGACATAACCTGTCCGTCTTCTCTCCCACCTATCTGCTCCTCCCACCTCACTGACCAATCCCCACCACTGCCTACCTGCATTCACCTATCACCATCCCACCTACCTTCCCCAGCCCCACCCCTCCTCTCTCTATTTATTTCGGAGTTCCCTTCCCCCTCCCCCATTTCTGAAGAAGGGTCTCGACTGAAACGTCAACTTTCCTGCTTCTCTGAGGCTGTCTGGTCTGCTGTGCTCCTCCAGCTCCACACTGTGTTGTCTATTTATTCTGATTTATAAATATGTCCAAATGGCCATAAGAGGGTGCTATTACAGTTCTTTTTTGTTGGAAATGTGAGCCATTTCCTCTGGCAAGTTGGTCAGTAAACATAGGTCAAAGTTTTAAAATGATTAACAAACAAATGAGGGCAATGAGAAGAAACCTTTTTTTTCATAGAGAAGATATTTAAGATCTGGAACAGCTTACCTGAAGGGGTAGTGAGATTCCCAAGGAATTTGTAAAAGCAATGGGGCATATACTTGAAGTGAGCTAATTTTCGGGTTGATGGGAAAAACTCCGCAGTGCTGAACTAAACTAAACGGGTCTTTCAGAGGCATGATGGGGTGAGTAGCCTTACTCAGTGCTGTATGATAGCACTTGGAATGGAGAAATTTTCAGGACCACATGGAAAAAGCAGAAGAATTTGACTTGGTTTAGCTCATTCAAATAGCCAGCACAGGCACAAGGCTATGCTGTAAGATTCTTCCTCGCTTTTTGAATGCTCCATTTATATCTCCCCTTAGCTCCACTCTGTCCTGCTAGGTCAAAGGGTTTTGAAAGGTTTACTCAATAAATTATTGCTGTGGTTGTTTCATGTCCTCTAAGTCACTCATGCCAAACAAATTGTGAATAATAGAAGACTTGACGACATCAAATGCCCAACAAATAAAACTCATGATGTTTTTCAGCATTAAATGGCCTCACCAGAGAAGATAACAGATTTTAATATAATGAGCTAGTGGTGAAAGCAAACATTTTCAAAAGATGCTTATGTAATTGTATTTAAAGGCCCAACAAGGGAATGCATTCATGAATAATCTAACAGACGCTACCTCATGGTTTTCATGACTCATTGTGCAATATTTGAATGAAAAATTGATATTTAAATGATACATTGATATGCAAGTGAAGGAAACACGTGTCTTTGATCAAAGCTTTGAATAACAAAAGCTTGCAGTAGTTATTTCTGCAAAGTTAATTTGCATTTGGGCAAATCCTGCCTCTCATTTCAAATATCAGCTTTGGTACAGACCATCCTTATCACTCAGCGGTTGTGAGGAAGGATCACTGGACCCAAAACGTTAACTCTGTTTTCTCCTCCACAGATGCTGCCAGACCTGCTGAGCTTTTCCAGCAACTTTGTTTTTGTTCCACATTGCATTGTCTCTGAGTTTAATGGCTGTCTAATTTGCCACTGTGCATGTGCATTTTATGACTATTACACATTAATGCCATGAGGAGGAATAAGCTTTATTCTCTTTTTAGAAAATGTGTTTGCTACAACTTAACACCTCACTTGATTGTTTATCAATGGAATTGTTCAATAACTGTGTCTGGCCTGACTTCTGGAGATGTCGAACAGAAAATGTTGCAGTGGAACTCCGTGATGATGTCACTCTAAGTAGAGACCAGAGGTGATTCCAACCCTACTATCTTATGAAAGAAAAGAAGCTCCACAATGATTACTTGTTGAACACAGTGCAAAGATTGACCACTGATGTAATTGGTGTACAGTGGATCCAACAGACTGTAATTTTTTGCTGTATCATAATTGAACATCTTGGCACAAATGAGACTGAGTAATCCTTGTTCAAGTGCATGCTAACTGCATAAAATGAAATAAATATGAAATAAGTAATTTTTCTAGTTTCCAGTGGAGCATGGATTTTATATATATGCAGTCCATATTTGAAAAGAATGTTGTTTTAAAAGCCTCTCTCACTATAAAAATATTGCTCATCGATATGAGTGTTGGAAAAGTAGTATATGGCACCTCATCCACAAACATTCTCTCCCTCTGCCACTTACACTCAGTAGCAGAAGTGTGTACTATCTACAGTACACACTGCAGAAATTCACCAAAGACTCTGAGACAGCACTTTCAAACCCATGGCCACTTAAAGAGTCACAGAGTCATACAGCATGGAAACAGACCCTTCGGTCCAACTCTTCAGTACTCAGTATCCCAATCTGACCTAGTCCCATTTGCCAGCATTTGGTCCATTTCCCTTTTAACCCTTCGTATTCATACACCCATCCAAATGCCTTTTAAATGTTGTAATTGTACCAGCCTCTACCACTTCCTTTGGTTGTTCATTCCATACACACACATCCTCTGCGTGAAAAGGTGACCTCTCAGGTCCTTTTTAAATCTTTCTCCTCTACCTTAAACGTTTGCCGTCCAGTTTTGGACTCCCCCACTCTATGAAAAAGACCTTGGCTATTCACTGTCTCCATTCCTCTCAAGATTTTATAAACCTTTATAAGGTCATCCATCATGCCTCCAACACTACAGGGAAAAAAAGCCCCAGCCAAATCAATCTCGCCCTGTAACACAAACCGTCCAGTCTTGGCAACATCTTTGTAAATCTTTTATAAATCCTTTCAAGTTTAACAACATCCATTATATAGAAGGGCAACAAGAATTGTATGCAGTATTCTAAAAGTGGCCTCACCAATGTCCTGTACGGGACATGACATCCCAACTTTTATACTCAATGCATTGACCAAAGAAGGCACACATGCCAAATGCCTCCTTCACTACCCTGTATACCTGTGACTCCACTTCCAAGAAACTATGCAAATGCACCTCTAGTTCTCTTTGTTCAGCAGCACTCCCCAGGACCCTGCCATTAACTGAAAACATCCTGCCATTGTTTGCCTTATCAAAATGCAACACCTCACATTTATCAAAAATAAACTCCATCTGGCACACTTCAGTCTATCAGCCCATCTGATCAAGATCCAGTTGTGCTCTGAGACAATCTTCTTTGTTGTCCAATGCACCATCTATTATGGTGTCATCTGCCTATGTTCACATCCAAATCATTTATATATATGACAAAAAGCAGTGGACCCAGCACCAATCTTTGTGGTACACCACTGGTCACAGGCCTCCAGTCTAAGGCCAAGGTTAGCAGATACATGGGAACACCACCACCTGAAAGCTCCCTTTCAAGCTGCACACCATCCTATCTTGAAACGGTATTGGCTGTTCCTTCAGTGTCACTGGTCAAAATCCTGGACCTCCTTCCCTAACACCATTGTGGGTCTGCCTATATCACATGGACTGTAACAGTTCATGAATTCAGTTACCACCTCAAGAGCAACTATGGATGGGCAATAAATCTTGGTCCAGTCAACGATGCAAACATCCCAAGAGTGAGTTTTTTAAAAAAAATACAATGTACTTTACCAATCCATGCCTTGACTTATATTCGATGTGATCTGATCAAATTGTTATCATTTGTTCATAAAATGTGACCGTCTCTGGTAAGATCAATGTCTGTTGCCTATCACTGATTACCCTTGAGAAAGTACCGCTGCTGCAGATGGACTCTTTCTTTGAAATATTGCAGGTCATTTAGTACAGGTACATCTACAGGGCATTTTGGAGGAGATTTCCAGGGTTTTGACAGAGCGACTATGAAGGAACAATGGCAGTTCCAAGTCAGGAAGGTGTAAGGCTTGGATGGGAACTTGCTGGTGAGGATGTTCCTTCTAGATGGTATGGGTTTCAGGTTTGGAAAGTGTTGCTGGTGGAGTCTTGGCAAGTTGCTGGAATGCATCAGGTAGATGTTGAACGGGGAGGTCACTGGGCACTGATGCAGGAAATGAATGATTAAGACAGTAGTTGGATGCTAATCAGATAGCGGGCTTTCTCCTGAAGAGCGTCAAGCATCATGAATGTTGTTGGAGCCATACTTATCCAGGCAAATGGGGAGTATTCCATCACACTTCTGGCTTATGCCTTTGAGAAGGCATTTGTCACAGAATCTCCAGACCTCCTAAAGTTCTGTTCTATCAACAGTATTTATAGGTCCAGTCCAGTTCTCTGTTGCGGGAAATGTTCATTGTATGGTTCTTACTTAGCACAAATGTTGCTTGCCATTTATCAGTGCAAGGCAAATGTTGTCCAGGTCTGCTGCATGGGGTGATGGAATGCTTCAGCATCTAAGGAGTTGTCATTTCTACTGAACACTGTAATTGTCATTGAACATCCTTACGGTGACCTCATGATGGAGGAAATATTATTGAAGAAACAGGAAGTACAACTCCACCCAAGACAAAGCAGCCCACTTGTTTGACACCCTATTTAACACCTTCAGTATTCACTCCCTCCACCATCAACACACAGTGACAGCAGTGTGTGTACCGTCTACAAGATGCAGTGGAATAACTCACCAAGGTCCCTTGGACATCAAGTTTAAAATCCCCGTGACCTCCACCACCTAGAAGGTCAAGTGCAGCAAGATACATGGGAACACCACCATTTGCAGGTTCCCTTCCAAGCCGCTCACCATCCTGTCTTCAAACAGTATCAGGCATTCTTTCAATGTTACTGGGTAAAAATCCTGGAGTTCCCTCTCACAATGCACTGTGGGTGCCCCTATACCGATTGGATTGTGACGATTGCTCTCAACCACATTATAGAGAGCAATTTAGTGATGAGTAAAAATGCTGGCCTCTTCTGCGATGCTCACATCTGTGAGAGATTTTTAAAAAGTTAGACACAGATCTTAGAAGGAAGACCAACAAGATTGTTGGAGATGTATATTAAACACGAGCCAGATATTACCTCTGTATAATACAATGTCCTTTTGAGTACAGACACAACGAAGTGCATGAGCAAATCATTACTCTCACAAGAGAGATAACTGGCTCTGAATCTATTGTTCTGCTGGAGGCCTTCCCTTTCTCTGATCACAGGACACTGGACAAATATTCAATCCTTTCTGGACACAGAACAGAAGTTGTTGAAAATACTCAGTGTCTGAGGAGACAGAAACATTTCAAGTCAATGACCTTTCATCAAAACTGGGATAGTTTGTCCTTGCATGTGAGATAACAAGATGTAGAGCTGGAAGAACACAGCAGGCCAAGCAGCATCAGAGGAGCAGGAAAGCTGACGTTTTGGGCCTAGATCCTTCTTCAGAATTGGGGGAGAGGAAGGGGGTTCTGAAATAAATAGGGAGAGAGGGGGAGGCAGATAGAAGGTGGATAGAGGAGAAGATAGGTGGAGAGGAGACAGACAGGTCAAAGAGGCGGGGATGGAGCCAGTAGAGGTGAGTGTAGGTGGGGAGGTAGGGAGGAGACAGGTCAGTCCAGGGAGGACGGACAGGTCAAGGGGGCAGGATGAGGTTAGTAGGTAGGAGATGGGGGTGGGGCTTGGGGTGGGAGGAAGGGATAGGTGGGAGGAAGGACAGGTTAGGGAGGTGGGGACGAGCTGGGCTGGTTTTGGGATGCGGTAGGGGGAGGGGAGATTTTGAAGCTTGTGAAGTCCACCCCCACTTGGTCTGCAGGGTTCCCAAGCAGAATATGAGTTGCTGTTCCTGCAACCTTCGGGTAGCGTCGTTGTGGCACTGCAGGAGGCCCAGGATGGACATGTCATCTGAGGAATGGGAGGGGGAGTTGAAATGGTTCACGACTGGGAGGTGCAGTTGTTTAGTGCGAACCTAGCGTAGGTGTTCTGCAAAGCGGTCCTTGGATGTGTTTAATGGTGGCCTGTAAATCTTCAGCAGACAGCTTGAAATTGAAGCTTAGGTTTTGGAACCAGAAGCATTCGTAGCATGAAGAGCAGAATCCTTGTGAGATGGTCCACCTAGGGTGCATGACGCATCTGCCTCTCCGTGTTCTGTAATTTTCAATGAGAGCCCCTCCCATTCTTCTAAACTCCATTGAATACAGACCCACTCTTCATAAGACAACCCCTTCATTCCCAGGATCAATCTAATGAACCTCCTCTGGACCCCCTCCAAGGCCACTATTATTCTTTCAGAGATTGTAGGAACTGCTGATGCTGGAGTCTGAGATAACAAGGTGTGGAACTGGAAGAACACAACAGGCCAGGCAGCATCAGAGGAGCAGGAAAGCTGACGTTTCGGGTCTGGACGTTTCTGAAGAAGGGTCCAGACCCGAAATGTCAGTTTTCCTGCTCTTTTGACACTGCCTAGCCTGTTGTGTTCCTCCAGCTCCACACCTTGTTATCACCATTATTCCTTGCGTTGGTGTACATTTCTATCACAACAATATTTAGGCACAAAGTTGTTTCAACCTTCATTCACTTATATGCTCTCCTACACAACATGGAATATTTTCTGCCTGGGACTGCACACTGTGTACAAATTAATGAAATATCGACACCTTGTTTTATTTTAACTTGACCTAAAGTATTATAAATTTGCACATTATCATTTCCCAGAAGGGGAATGCAGTGTGGATAGCAATCTACATTATAAATAAACTGTTTTCCACTGTTGTGTGTAAGGAAACACGTAACACAAGAATTCTCTGTTGAGCCCACTGTGGTTTGTATCCCTTGAGTTCTAAGGAGAGGCAGGCAGACTGTAAACATTTGTTCTTCTGGTCCCGATCAGTGCTTGCATGCTCTTTTGCAAATGAATCTCCCTGTTTTACAATTCAAAGATATTAGCATGTCATGTTGTTGCACTTAGACATTCAAATTTATAAAATGCACTGCTGTAATGCAAATCTCCAATGCAGTTTCTTGTATCACAGTAAGTAGAATGCGTGTTTGACCCAGCAACATAGGTAAGTGGGCCAGGGAATATAGCCTACTTCCAGAATTCCTCCACACTCAAACAATTAAAACTATGAAAACAAATACTTCATGTTAAGAATACACAGATTAATCATGGCCTCCTAAAACACTTACAAATAGATAACATCATGGTAATTCAGGAAATGCTACCATTCAGCTAACGTAATAAATGAATCAAAAGGGCTTTGTAGACTGTGACCAAAGAATGGGGCATTCTTTACTGTGCTTTGAGGTACAATCTAATTGTAGTCAGCACCAATTCGGGTAATGTAAATGATGCAAGGTGGCTAACACCTGTACACTCAATTTGTGAGAAACTGGAGCTATTAGAATAATGGCTTGAAACTCATAAGGCAATATTGGATAATGCAAGCTTTTTTTTAGAAAGAGCACTTGAAGTTAACCTTTTAAAAAAGACGATCTGCCAATTGAAAAGATGCAATAAGCTGCAACAAAAAACGAATCCAATACTTTATATTGTTATTTCTGATTTACAGCATTTGGAGATTGTCATGTGTACTCTATTAACCTTTGCAATTCGGTGCAGACAAATTTCATCCTACTGGGCATACTCAGAATCATATAAATTCTATTTATTTTACAAGCTTGAATTCTGCAGTACACTGGATTTGTTCCATTAGTTTTACATTTTGGAGGCTCTATGCTTTTATTTCCACATAACGAAAGAATGACAGCCTGAAAAATATATTAAAAGTGACTTAAATGAATATGTTCCATTGCTTGCAGCTTATATGACTTTATGCTTTCCTGGTTCTTTTGTACAGTGTGCTGAGGAGTGTGAAATCCATTACGAAGTTTCACTTCTGAGGAAGGGTCACCAGACCCGAAATGTTAACTCTGTTTTCTCCTTTACAGATGCTGCCAGAACTGCTGAGCTTTTCCAGCAACTTTGTTTTTGTTCTTGATTTACAGCATCCGCAGTTCTTTCGGTTTTTATGTCCCATTGCATGCAGTTTATATGACTTTATGCTTTCCTGGCTCTTTTGTGCAGTGTGCTGAGGAGTGTGAAATCCATTATGAAGGTTCACTTGAGCTGATCCCTGGCCTATCCAATACAAGAATGAGAGTTGCCTGTAAATGAAAGTTCAGGGCTTAATAACTACAGTGACATTGTGGTAAATTTTAACTTCTTGGTCACTGAATTGAACAAATGGAATTGGATTGGATTGGCTTCCTGTTATGCATCTTACCTTCGCTTTGACTGAATGGAAAGAAAAATCAATGAGGTCAGCTTCCATCTGTTGCTACGCAGGAGCACATTTTGGCAATGAACAAGACTGTTGTCAACCCTAAAATGAACTACACTCAGCTGCTGTATCTCTCCTAGTTCAACATCTAGATTGTCTTCAATTCATGGGGTTGTTCTGTTCCCTCTTCTATGACCATCTTCCATTTCTTGGTCTGTGAGTTTCTGGTAGATTGCTAAGTGGGCTAGATTCCAGTTGTAACAATAGCCCTTTTCTAGCTGCTCTTGATAGGACTTGTGAAACTTAATGCAATGTAAGGCACTCATGTGATGATGTACCTCTGTTCTGGATCCCAAGATGGCCCGAAAATCACCCAAACAATCTCAATAATACAAGGATGGAATTTCAATTCTAGTTTTAAAAAACAGTCATTGCTACAATATTCTTATAGTAATAAAAATGGTGTACATGGTACTGTTGACCTATGCCATTCAACAACCTTGAAGCAAAAATGACACATTTCCAAATGTGAAAGCAATAAATGTGAAAGCAATAAATGGAAACAAATACTCACTGTCGTTATTTTGATGGTATCTGAAAGGTTTAACCATTCTTCAATACTCGCTTTCAACATATATGAATTTCTGCATTCTGTTTCCGACCTAATAAATACCAAAGAACTTCTGTGGAGAGAACTCAAGAGTTACCACTTCAAATCCAGTGATCTTTCTTCAGAAATATTCTGAAAGAAGGGTCACTGGACTTGGAATATAAAATCTATTTTTCTTCTCACAGATACTGCCAGATCCTCAGAATGTCTCCAGCAATTTCTGGTTTTGTTTCAGATCTCCAGTATCTGCAGTTCTTTGATTTTATGCCACAGACTTTCTGATCTATTACATGTGAAAATATTACCTTTGCAGCTTATTGTGTACACAAGATGTTTTCATCCTTAATCCTTGCTTGTGTTGTTTCACTGGCTTCTGATGGGAAAACAGTAACGATGCCAAAACTCACTTTACAAGTTCATCAAAAATACAAGAAGCACAGATGCCTTTGTGAAAGCACAGCTACTCCAGTCAGGTGATGAGATGCAAATAGTTGAAAAACAAATCTCAAAAGGTATTTCATGGCATATTGACAATTTCAGTGGCAGCAAAAGACAGAATACAGATAACTTTGAAACAACACAACAAATAAAGAGCTGCAGATTCTGGAAATCTGAAATGAAAACAGAAATTGGTTAGGCCAATTTTGGAATACTGTGTCCAATTCTGATTTCCCTGCTGTAGGAAGGACGTTGTGAAACTTGAAAGGGTTCAGAAAAGGCTTACAAGGGTGTTGCCACAATTGGAGTGTTTGGGAGGTATAGAGATGCTGAATAAGCTGGGCTACTTTCCCTGGAGTGTCAGAGACTAAGAGGTGAACTTACAGATGTTTATTAAAGTCATTAGTGCATGGATATGATGAATAGTCAAGGTCCTTTCCCCAGGGTAAAGGAGTCCAAAACTAGACGGTATAGGTTTAAGGTGAGAAGGAAAAGATTTAAAAGGGACCTAAGGGGCAACTTTTTCACACAGAGGGAGGTGTGTGTATGGAATGAGCTGCCAGAGGAAGTGGTGGAGGCTGATACAGTTACAATGTTTAAAAGTCATCTGGATGGGTACATGATTAGGAAGGGTTTACAGGGATATGGGCCAAGTGCTGGCAAATGCAACTAGATTAATTTAGGATATCTGGCTGGCAAGGATGAGTTGGACTGAAGGGTCTGGTTCTATGCTGTACAGCTCTATGTCTCTAAATTGCTGGAGAAACTCAGCAGACGTGGCAACATCTGTACAGAGAGTAAGAGGAGTTAACGTTTCGAGTCCAAACAATCCTTCTCCTGAAGAAGGGTCAGTGGACCCGAAACTTTGAAACGATGCCAAGTTGGCATCCACAAATGAGAACTGGTTTCATCAAGATGAGATGGCATGGCCAAAAGAAAACCATCCAATGAGGCACTTCCTACATTGAGGACCATCCAATAGCTGATGTTGAATATAAAATATCAGTTTAGGAAATCTGACCTAATAAATCATGAGCCTTGTCTGGTGTATTCCACATTCATTGTTCACTCTATAAACATCCATTGCTGACAGCAATCTGTCTCACCAGCCACCAAACTACTCCGTCCAGGAAATGAGATGATATTTTTGATTATCTTCTTCGACAAAGAAAGATGGATGGCAACAATTCACCTCATTTTGCCAGTAGACTGGAGGAGAAATCCAGTCTGATTTATTTGTATTGTTCATTGACATCCGCTGGAAAGTGCATTGTGCATTTTAAGTTAGGTTGAATTTAGATGTGAAGATTCATTAAAATAAGTATGTTACCAATGCTTACTGCCAAAGCTTATAAGTGGACAATGTCAACTCCGACAAGGAAGCACAGGGCAGTTCTGTGAAGTTGTGCCAAACAAAAGCAAAGGTTTCAAAGGAAAAGCAGTTAGACAGTGGCATGACTCATTGGACTAATGCAGCTTCTGGGCTGTTGCATCCCACATACCTGTCTGCCACTTCAGTCCTTCCCAGTACATGTGGACCAAATCCCTGATTACCAACACCACTGGCGCCTCTCCTGCCTGGGAATGAGCAGGCGCCTGGTCTCTGACAGTCCTCCAAGTGCAAGCAGCCTGGGGCATTTCTTCCTCAACTAGCTGCAGAGCTGTTGCAATGAGGTGCTCCCTAGATTGTGCCGCCACACTTTCGAAATCTAATGTTCCCATCAAGGTGTCAGTATCGGAGCTGATGGGCAGACACAGGAGGCACACCTTGGTACGCCCATCCTTAGAGATCCAGGAGGTGGCTTATGAGGGAGTGGGCCCTTTCTCCACTGAGGCCATGGAATTGCTGGCTGTACCTGCAAGGCATGAGAGAAGGGGATGTTGCTGCCAGTCATGTGCAACGAATGAGACTGACAGTGAGGTTACTGTGAGAGTCGTAGTGGAATGAAGAGTGGCGCTTACTCGAGTGGTGGGACATGACTGTCTTGGCATCCCCACAGGAGTGGTCCCAGTCTTCTCCTGTGAGTGACAGGATTCTCTCCTCATAGGGACTGAGGAGTTGAATGTGAGGCACCCTCCCACAATAAAGGCTGTCTGTCTGCCTTTGCTTTGTGCAGTCTTCTCCTAATAGGAGAAAGGCAGAAACTGACTGAGGCGAAAGTGGATGGTGCTGGTGTAGGTGGGGCATAGGTGGTGAGGTGTTCTAAGGAGGTGGGACAGAGCCCATGAAAATTTAGAGGTTTGAAAGTGAGTGAGGGAAGATGTTACACACAGTTGTGAGAATGGTAAAGTATTGAGCCCTTTTGGTATGTGGATACAGAGCAGAGATAGAGAGAGTGTGAGGTAGGAGAAAGAAGGTTGCCACTTACCCTGAAGAGTGCAGAGGGTCGTTGACCATTTTACGACATTGTTGGCTATTGTTCCTGACTGTGGAGATAGCACTGACCTTGGACCAGGCTGCCAGGGTCTGGTGACATGATCTCTTCTGTTGATCTTCTGAGAAGTGGGCCCAATTCATTTTGCAGGACCTCCAGGCCATTGTCAGAGAATTATGGTGTCATCTTCCTCTGCTCAGTCAATTTCCAATTCCATCCATGACTGGGTGAAGCAGCTTCAGAATGCCACCACTTGTCCGGGTGCACAGTAGCCTTTTAAAGATGGCATGGGTGTTAGGGACACTTGTCTTTTGTCAGATATCCGCTGAGTGGCTTATTGTTCTGGGGATATTGGGTGGTAAGTTGGGGTAAAATCGCTCATGAGAGGCCGGAGTAGGTAGTTAATGAGGTGAGTTTGGTAAAATACATTGAGAAATCTCACTGTGCCTTGTGATGAAAATTCCTCTAAAATACTCAATGCAATTCAGACTTAGCCCACTAAGATTGAGCCCACTAGATCTTACAACCCAGGAGAGGCCAATTAGCCCATCATGTCCATGTCAGCTCTCTAAAAGAACTATCAATTGCTGATAGCTTCACTGTTCTGAGCAAAATTGAGATGAGTCAAAATCAGATTGCTTGAAATTCCAGATTTCTCAAAGGCGCCAGTTGTTCCCACTGGTGAATCCAGTAGAGTGATGGCCTGTAATAAAACCAAATTCTGGGCAAAACAGATTCACTAAATCTCATCCAGCCTTGGCATATGGCCATCCCAAGCAATCAGAGCAGAGTCAGACTAAACTAGAAAGGCATTTCACAGGGCCCTCAGATGTGGCAAGCATAGATCCAATATATTCATCAACTGTGGAGCCCAAGAAGGTGGTTGACCCTAAACAGTCTGATGAATGCCCATCAATTCAATTGACTGGTTCCCTGGCTGCAGCCACAGAGACTGGGGGAGAAGCTGCAGGATTCCACATTGCAGCTCAAAAATATGGCAAACATGTTCGACTGCATTGACAACATGGCTGGCTGCCATTGTCCGAAGGCAATTTGCCAAACTGTTGACTGAGTTTCTCCAGGACTGACTCACAACATTTCTTAATGTCTTGTTCTGCACAGGATCTGGTAATTGTCAGACATGAACAAAAAGAACAAAAAGCAGAAAGTGTTGGAGAAACTTTGTAGGTCTGGCGGTATTTGTAGAGAGAAAAATGGAGTTAAAGTTCTGAGTCTAGTGACTCTTCACCAGAACTGAAATATATTTGAAAACAAAGACGTTTTTCCCATGTTTGCTCTATCATTGGGTTTTATTTGCAATTTCTTTTTTGACATACAACAAGTTTGCAGGAATATCAGGTTAAATATGGCCTCTTCAGCTATCTCAAATCTCTGCTTAATTGATTGATTGGTTCATTGATTGATTGTCATGTGTACCAAACTACAGTGAAAGGTTTTGTTTACAAGCAGTACAGGCAGATCATAGTAAGCAAGGGTGTACAGATCAAAGGTTGTTAAAAACAGAGAGAGGCATACAGGTTACATTGCACAGGACATGCACTAGGCGAGATCAGCTTTAGCAAGATCAGCATTATTTGAGGCTAGAGAGTCCATTCACCAGTCTAATAACGGCCGGGAAGAAGCTGTTCCTGAACTTGCTGGTGCGCATATGCAAACTTCTGTATCTTCTGCTTGACAGAAGAGGTTGTAGCAGGTCATTACCAGGGTGTGATGGATCTTTGATGATGTTGGCAGCCGTTCCATGGCAGCAAGCAATGTAAATATAGTCCACGGATGGAAGGTTGGCTTCCATGATGGTCTGGAGCGTGTACACAATTTTCTATTGTTTCTTACAGCCCTGGGCACAGCAGTTGCCAGACCAGGCCTAACATAAACTTGTGGCCAATACCCTGCAATTCAACTCATCATGATTTCATTGCAAGATTCTTTGTCACATGGATGTGAGGGACATTACAGTGATAACAACTTACTTTATCTGGAAGAGGATAGCTACTAATAAGCATTACTGAAAGGACAATATATATCATTGAGTGAGTTTTGTTTGCTTTTATGGGATGTGGGCTTCGCTGGTTGGGCAGCTTTTATTGCCCATCCCTAGCTACTCCTTGAGTGTTTAATTTCGATATGATTATATTGGATAGCTTCCCTGAGTTTTGTACTTATTTCCATACCCAAACCATTCTTTTTCTCAATTGCTCTGCACTAAAAGGTATCTTCAATTTTTTAAAGGTAAAAGATAACAAAAGCATCATTAATGCATTTTTGCAAAACAATTAAGAAAATTATATACGAATTATCTTTTTCTTTGATCTAAGTCATTATTTACTCCATGATACCAATATTATCTATTTTTCTTATGAGGTAGGATGATCATAACCATGGCAATACACCAGTTGTGGATATGTTAATAAAACTGCAATTATTGCATTGCATATTTTAATAATCCAGAAATATTTGGCACAATAACTAAGATTTAAAATAGCAAGACTTGGCCTTCTATGGATCAAAGCCAATTTGTCTCTCAGAGTGAAGCTTGTAGAGTTGTTTCTATCCACTCTTTTTCTTGAGCATATGGTCTGAATCATCAGTTCAGTGGAGGCATTCTCTCCACATTATTGCAGAAGGTCCTGAGCTAAAGACCCACTTGAGTTTACAATCTCAACTGATACTTCAATCTGGAATGATTTTTGAATGATTTTCATTTTTATTGTCATGTGCATTTTACAGTGAGAAAATCAGGAAAATCCACTGTCACCATGATCCAGCACCAGTTTGAATAGTTTAAGAATAAGAAAAAAAATTAGAAAGATACATCTTAAAGACAGTCCATCAGTGCTGGGCCAGCTCATCATGAATGATGCCTACACCACCATCCCTTTTGCACTGCCTCGCCGCTGTCTACACCAGACCCAACCAGCGTTCAAGTTGTCACTCTTCAGGCACCATTTTTCACCGCCGGTCAATTCTCCTGCATCACTGCCTTCCTGCTGTCTGCACCAGACCCCACCACAACGCCATCATGTACTTCCACCAATGCCAGCCCCGGACTGATCCTCAGGTCCCATCTTTCGCCTCTGGGCCTACCCCACTAACCTCGCCTCAGGGAATGTTGCAACCACCAATTCCAATACCAAGTCCTGTGCTTGTCCCAGAAATGTAAGTAAGGACTCACTTGAGTCTGCTCTGGGGTCACTCACTGCCGCCATGAGGTCCCACATTGGTGGGAATGTGGATGTCAAATGACGTGTTAACCTGATCTACTGTTAACCTCATCTACTCAACCTGAATGGATCTAAAACATCCCAGGGAACCATTTGCAGAAGTATCAGGAGTCCCTGAAGAATCCTAGCCAATATTTAGCTCCCCCATGAACATCACACAAGTAGAAATCAGATTTATCCCTCATTGCTTTTAATGCTGTTTAAGTGACTTGTCTTTGTTTCTCCTGTGTTGTCTTAATTAATAAACATTCATTGACTGTGAAGCGCTTTGGAACATCATGGCATTGTGAAAAGCACTAGAGAAAGCAAATGTTATTGTTCTTCCTTCCTTCCCAGTCACAGGTAAATTAAAATTGAATTTAAAAAGCAAAAGGATGAAGACTCCGAAGGCTTAAATAGAAAAAGATACTTATCCATGGCAGATTCTTTCTGTGTTTGATCCCTATCTTGTCTACACCACAAAAAAAATTAAAATTATTAGAACTATTTATCCAAGAAAATGAAAATAGGGAACTCCAGAATCCCACTTCCACAATGTTCCTCCTCCTCTGGTAAGTACGATTGTAGGTACACCACAGAAGTACTTTACCTCAGTGGTGTTCTGATCAAGCATGCAGAATCACAATGCTGCGACCTACATTTTCTCTCTCTAATGCTGACTGGCCTGCTGTGTTTTGCGATCAGACAGTCCCTTAGCTGTGAACGGGATCTGTTCCTGAGTCCGTTCACAAGTTGATTTCTACGCAAGTCGGAACCCAAAGCAATGCAATATAAAACAGCCATTCATAAGTTGAGGAAATTTTCATATCGTGTCTTCAAAATTACACCCGGTACGGGGTCGCGGTCGTATGTACGAATATTTGGACATTCGTAAATCGGGCGCCCCTGTGTTATCTTCAAATAAAACGATAAACTGGAGCTGCCCGGTAGAGGGAGCTATTGTGCACCTAATAGTGGACAGTGCAATTAACCACACAGTCAGTCTGATTTATACAGTATGGAAATAGACCCTTCAGTCTAAAAATTCCATGCCAAACATGATCCCAAATTAAACTAGCCCCACCTGCCTGTGCTTGGCCCGTATCCCTCCAAACATTTCTTATTCATGTACTTATCCAAATGTCATTTAAACGTTGTAAGTGAACCCGCATCCACCACTTCCTCTGGAAGTACATTCCACGCAGGAACCACTCTCTCAGTGAAAAGGTTGCTCCTCATGTCCTTTTCCAATCGTTCTCATTTCACCTTAAAAATATGCCCCTAGTCTTGAAATTCCCCACCATAAGAAAAAGACTCCTGCCATTTAAAGTTTTCAAGAAGATTTGTAGCTCGGGTTGTGGATGATGTTGTAGAAGTGCTCGCCAAGCCATTGGGTTTGGTTGCAAAAGTTTCATCACCCTGCTCGGTTACATCGTCAATGCACCTCTGGTGAGGCGTCAGTGTTCTGTTCTGCTTGTTATTTATATGCCTTAGTTTGCTGAGGTGGTTGGTATTACTTCCGGTTTTGTTTCTCAGTGGTATGTACACAGGGTCTAATTCAATGTCTATGTTGATGGTGTTCCAGTCGGAATACCACGCCTCTAGAAATTCTCTGGTGTGTCTCAGCTTGGCTTGTGCGATTATGGACATGTTGTCCCAGTTGAACTTGTGTCCCTCAATGTCTGTGTGTTGTGAGACAAGTGAGAATTGGTCGTGTCTCTTGGTGGCTAGTTGGTGTTCATGTATCCGTATTGTCAATTTTCTTTCAGTCCTTGCATGCTATTTGGTATATTACCCTAGTTTTGCTGGGTTTGGATATGGGTTCCTTTACGTTCGTCGGTAGCTGTCAAAGGGTGGTTGTTGGTTTGTGGGCTACTTTCATACCTAGGGGCCTGAGTAGTCTTGTGGTCATCTCTGAAATGTCCTTGATGTATGGTAGGGTGATTAGTGAGTCTGGTCGTGTTGTGTCTTCCTATTGTGGTCTGTCTAGGAGGGAACAGCAGATTGTGCTTTTTGGGTATCCATTTCTTTTGAAGACTCCGTATAGGTGCTCCTGTTCTGCTTTGCGTAGTTCCAGGTTGCTGCAAAGTATTGTGGTTCATTTAAATGCAGCTCCATTTGTGGGCATTGGTGTGGTAAGGATGTTGTTTATGTGTTGGTGGGTTTCTTCCACTTAATAGTGCATTTAACAATCATGAAGGTGTCATCTACATATCAGGCTAAGTTTGGGTTGCATAGTGGGGAATGCTGTCCTTTCTGCCCTTTGCTTTACTGCTTCTGCAATCAGTCCTGATATTGGGGATCCCATTGGTGTTCCATTGATTTGTTTGTATATGTTGTTGTTGAAGGTGAAGTGGGTTCAATTCACGAAAGAAGAAGAGAACAATGACCAACTGCCCTTCGTGGCTCAGTGAGCATGTCTACAATCTCACTCTTGCTATTTGTGGCATGGTGGCTCAGTGGTAAGCACTGGTGCCTCACAACACCAGGGACCTTGGTTCAATTCCAGCCTTGGGCACCTGTCTGTGTGGTGTTTGCATATTGTCCCTGTGTCTATGTGGGTTTCTGCCAGGTGCTCTGGTTTCCTCCCACAGTCCAAAGATGTACAGGCTAGGTGGATTGGCCATGCTAAATTGCCAAGTGTTCATGGAAGTGTAGATTAGATGGGCTACAGGGTAGGGGGAGGGGTCTGGGTCAGTGTGAAAGTTTGTTTCCTCACTGTAGGGATTCTATGATTCCTGTATCTATACCCCTTATGATTTTAAAAACCTCTATAAGGTCACCCCACAACTTCCTACCCTCTGAAAAAAGTCCCAACCTAATCAGCCTCTCTCTATAACTCAATTCTTTCATTCCCAGCAATATCCTGGTAAATCTGAACTGTCTCCAACTTAATAATATCCTTTCTATAACAGGGCAATTAGAACTGGACACAATACTCCAGAAGAGGCCTCACCAATGTCCTGTACAACCTCAACTTGACATCCCAACTCCTGTACTCAAAGGTCTGTGCAGCTAAGGCAAGTATGCTGACCACCTTCTTAATCACACTGTCTACATGTGACACAAACTTCAAAAAGTTATGTACTTTATTTTACGTTTTTTAAATATTGACAATCCAAAAAGAATTAAAATAAAAACCTTAAACTACTGAAATGTAATAACTATAGTAAAGTTAGAAGTAAGCTTGTAATCTCAGGAGCAGCTGAAATATCCATGCTGCTATCAGTTCACCATAGTTCTATCTCTCTCTCATCTGGCTGTAGTGCCATTCTATAACAGTAGCACAGTAGTGAACTGTCTAAAAGCAGATAAAATGCTCATTTTCCACAATCTTTCACTTCCCTTTTCAATTAGAAATTAGGAACATGATGATTAAAGAATAAAAATGAGGTGGTTTCCTGTTGCTTTCCTCATGCAGCCTGATTAGGAAACACAACCCATCTTCCCAAAGGATCCCTTACCTGTAAGTGGCCCTTTGAGACTCTAGATTTTCGGTCTTTACCACTGGTTCTGTCTTTGGCCATGGCTTATAATCAGAGGATCATTTCCTGAGCCTCAGGCACCTAGCAAAAAGAGCCGAGATTACCTCCCCAAGGTCTCAAATGATCCATCTTCCTTGTATTCTTTAATCCGAGTTTATATTTAAACACCTATCCATCCATCACATTAACCTTTGACTGAGAGCTAGTTCCTGGCTTACAGCTTCTGAAATGGTGTGCAGCTCAGCTTCAGACTTGGTACCTGAGGCATATAAGTCAGAAGACCTCACCAGTGGGAAGGACTTCTGTCTCTCTGACAAAGCATTTCCTCAAGAAACAAGCTCAACAGCTTGACTGTGTAATTAACGAGGTGAGTAGTGGAACAGTCAGTGAGGAAATTGCAGATCTGGAGCGATGAATTAAACTCACAAACACCTTTTAACAATAAATGGGAAAATCCAACCCCACGCCACTATCAGAACTTCTATGCGGATAGAAACAAAGTTAGATTTAAGAAGGCAAAAGATATGAACATGATTTGGTCAAACAAGCCCTTAAGACTTCCAGCTTTCTGTGTAATCATGTCTGCTCTTTTGCCTCAAATCCATGATGTGGAGATGCTAGTGTTGGACTGGGGTAGACAAGGTCAAAAATCACACGACACCAAGTTATAATGCAACCTGTTGGACTATAGCCTGGTATCGTGTGATCTTTGGCCTCAAATCCAGTTTCCCACCTTCTGCTAATAGACCTTGATTCCCTGGGTGATGAAAACACTATCTTCCTTGCCTTAGATTTACTTAACAATGGAATATTCACAACTCTCTGGGCTGAACAATTCCAAAGTATCGCAACACTCTGATAGGAGGAATTTCTCCTCATCTCAACTCTATAAAATCACCCCTCTGTCCTTAGGCAGTGCCCAGATTCTAGATTCTCCAGCCAGAGACTTACCTATCAAGCTCCTTCAGTATCTTTTATGTTTTCATGAGATAATCTATCATTTTTCTGAACTTCAGATATATTAGTTCCAATTTTCTAAAAACAATTCCAGCTTCTGTTCCTCATGTCTCTTAACCAATCCTCTACCCACATTAGTATGTAGCTCTCAGCTCCATAAGCACTTAACTTGTTTAGTAACCTTTTATGCAGCACTACATCAAAGCCTTTTGAAAATCCCAAGTATTCTATTTCTATTGGCTCTCCTTTATCAATCCTATTAGTTACATCTTCAAGAACTGACAGATTTATCAATCACAATTTCGCTTTCATAAAAACAAGATGATCCTGTCTGATCGTACAATGGTGTTACAATCTGGAATTGTTCAACTCTGTGTTAAGTCTGGAAGGCTGTAAATAGGCTAATTGTGTTTCTAAATGAACTTCATTATTCCAGTACTGTTAAAATTTCCTTAATAGCAGATTCTATCAGTTTCTTGGTGATCAATGTTGGAATAACTGGCCTACAGCTAAACATTTCCTCTCTTTCTTCTTTCTGGAATAGCAGTGATTTTGTTTTGACTCTACCACCTTCTATACCTAGACTGCTCATATGCTTTCCTCTTCTCCCTCACAGAGTTGAAATGGGGCTTTTGTTCTGTCTGTCCATTCCCCACACTTGCTCATTCCTTTCTCTCCCCGCCAGAACCACAATAATACACCATTTATGATCATCTCCCATTCTACCACCCGTACTTTGGAAAGGTCAGTCTCTGCCATTTTCATCATCACCAGTATGATACTCCCACTAGACACATCTTCTCCTTCAATTTCATGACAGTGCTGTAGAGGGAATGTTCCTTTCACAACACCTTTTCTTCAATCACCCTCAAAACTGCCTCCCCTTCCCAGAACACCTCCCATGCAAGCAGAGTAAATGCAGTACACTGCCTTTTACCTCCTTCTCTCCCACCATCCAAGATCTCAAACACTTCCCAGTTAAAACAATGATTTACTTGCATAACTTTTAATTTTAGTATTGGCCACCAAAAGACACATCTTGTTAAAGCATTTGTGTCATAAGTTAAAGTGATTCTGCAATTGGACAACTTTTGCTGGATAATCCTGGGTGAGTGAAGAATTACACAGACAATGATTTATGATTATCACTGGGCTCCGAACATGGCACATATGTGTGTACTGGAAGGTACATTTGTTAAAACATAGAGGCCTGCTCATTGTAGCGAGAAAGTATACATACATGTATTGTGTCTGTTTCAACTCAACAAAATAGGTGAAAGCCGTTCATGGCTTCATTTCTCGGGACAATACATTAACCAATCAAAGTTAATCTAAGTGGGCTTAAATTTAAACAAAGATTGGCACTTAACTATCAATCATCATTAACTGGTGTATTCACAACGGTAATGCCTCTTCCAATCAGAGCCAACTAGGTAGCCAATAAGCATTCTCGTCTCATGCAGTACGGGTCATCTAGACTTGAAATATTAGCTTGCTTTCTCTCCATGGATGGTTCCTGACCTGCTGTGATCTCCAGCACTTTTGTTTTCAGTACAGATTCCAGCATCTGTAGTAATTTGCTCTGAGGACAAAATGTATTTTTTTTATTCAAGTTCTATACTACCAAATGATGATTTACTATTTATGATACAGCCTCCTCTAAACTGCAGAAGCCGAACACTGATTGGGTGATCAGTTTATGGAACACCTGCATTCAGCCAGCAAGCATGATGCTGAGTGTTAGCCAGCTGTCATTTTAATTCTGTACCCTCCTCCAACTCTGATTTAGGCCTCCTACATTAGAATAATGAAGTTCAACTAGAAACTCAATTAGGCCATGTACAGCCTTCCAGACATAACACCGAGTTCAACAATTTCAGATCATAAATATCATTACCTTTTCTTTGCAAAACAATAGTTTATAATGATCCTGCTATTGCCACTTATACCTTCATCTCATGTTTCTTTACATGATCATCCTCTCTTGCCTCACCTTATCACCCCTTTAATTATTTAATCTCTCCTGTGGGGCATTTTCCCAGATGATCACTCCTGATACCTAGTGGTATTTGCCATCACTACCAGTATCTGGTATTAGATAAAGGCTGTTTGAGATAATTTTTATAGAATCCTTACAGTGTGGAAACAGGCTCCTTTGGCCCAACAAGTCCACACCAAACCTCAGAGCATCCCAACCAGACCCATTCCCCAAACCTGCATATCCCTGATCACTACAGGCAATTTAGCATGGCCAGTCCACCTAATCTGCACATCTTTGGACTGTGGGAGGAAACTGGAGCACACCCCACACAGACACAGGGAGAACATGCAAACTCCACACAGACAGTTGCCTCAGGGGGAAATCGAACCCAGGCCACTGGTGCTGTGAGGCAGCAGTGCTAACCACTGAGCCACCATGCTGCCCTTTACTGCTACCAAACCTACTTCATCTTTGCTTTGTCCTGGCTCTAACGAATGATCATTGCTAGATGTTGCACTATAAATGTATCCACTGAAGAGCGCAGTGCTTAGATAATAAGAAGGCTTATTCCATCCTAGCAATAAGTACAACTACATTTGGTCAAGCCTTATCACTGAGACTTTCGGGAGTTGGTACAAGTACATCCACTCTCTCCAAAAGATAGAGTAGAACTGCTTGTCTCCCTTCACAGACTATTTAACATCAATAGAACAGTAGAGTCAATATAGCATGAAAGTTAACCCCTTCACAATCATTACCTTGTACAAAATTCTGCTTTCCATCTTGTCATAGACCATCCATTTTTGTTTCATCGACTTCTCTCCATCTTTTCTTCCTCTCTGTTGAGATCCAATTATCCTTGCAAAGGGAAAATCGGATTGTGGCTCTGGGATGGAGAGAAAAGGATGAGAACATATGGGAAATGGATGTTCAGAAGTGATATGCCTTTCAGTGCTGTGGGGGAAGATCCTCAGGTATATCCTCCATTTTTCCAGTTTTACTGAAATTCTAACTCTGTTTCTGTCTCCAGTGGTGCTGCTGGACCTGGTGAATATTTCTGCTATTTTACATTTCTTTCAGGTCCATTACTTCCTACTCGTCTCCAACTGCAATGCTGCAGCTTAAGTGGAAGGACCCAGGATTAGGGGTGAAAGGACAGAACATTCCAAAATCTGATGGTTTGTGTGAAATTGTCAGGGAATGCAGCTTATACTCAAAACATATATCGCTGATTTCAAATATCATTTGAAGTTGCAATTGAACATTTGACAATCTAGTTGATAGTTCAGTGTAGCAAAGTGGACAAAAGACGTCCTTGCATTCTGCTACAATTCTACATAAGGCTCTGTGATCCTTTCAAGTCTTTTTCTGTGTTGAACTGAAACGAAGGACCGTGAAGTTATCTCAAGGTTAGTGACAAACAAATTGTTGCTCTTCATAACCCGATCTCCATTCCATAAATTCATTTACTTTAATGCCTCATCAAACAGATGAAGAATTTCAGGTAGAATTGTCAAATATTCAAGCATTATTGCCAAACAGAGTAACTTAAATTAGTGACAGTGAGTCTCAATAAAATTTTGTGCAGGAACCAGCAAAAGTTGTTCAGAATTATTTTTCTGTATTCCTGGGACATTGGAGAAAGGTGAGCATATATCATTTCTGTTTAATTTTGAAAGATGTGACCAGGTAAAACACATTGCCCAAAAGGTTATTCTATTTGACAGTAGCAGGAGAGTCTTATGTGTGTAGCATCAACACAAACAAATCGATTAGGAGATTTGTGTGTATCAAACATTCACCAGACAAACAAATAGGAAGAAAACAAAAAGCTAACTATGACCAATTAATCATCATAATTTGAAAAGTAAACCAGTGATTAATGTGAAAAATCAAATTGACAAGGCTGAACATAGAGGGGGCTATGCAAGCACCAAGCCTATAACTTACTTCAACTGGACACTGAATCAGGATTTCTAGGTTGATGAAGAATGTTATTGAAACGTGAATGTTTTTAATAGAAACAAAATATTTCACCTTAACGAGATGATCCTACAGACTTCAAAGCCACATGGTCCTGGTCCCTTTCTGTAAAAGAGGAGAAGAGTGAAAACAATCCTAGTTAATTCTGTTGTTGTCTGATTTAGGAAATTCAGTTCACATGCATGTCAGTATTGCTTCCTGTAGTCATCTCTAATTGACCAAAGTTTTATTTTTGGTTGTCTCTTGCGAAAGGTTATGGGGAAAGAGTAATAAAGTGGACGTGAGGAGTGCTGGATCAATTATGATCCAATTGGATGGTGTAGCAGGCTCAAGGGGCCAAATGGCCTATTCCTGTTCCTATTTCCTATAGTCCCTTGTTCATTATATATTACATGATGCCACCTATCAATATGAGGCCTCAGTTCAGTTTACACATGGTTTCTGATGGTACCCTGCAATCCTCTGTACCAACTCTATTGACACCAGAGATATATTGCTATGCCTCCTGATTCATTTATCTGACATAAAGAAGTGTACAATTTAAAATTTTCTACAATTTGGCACCAGCAAAACTGAAGCCAACTGCTTTCCTCTTGCAAACAGGAACTTTGATTCTGAATCCATGAAACTTCCCAGCACCTACCTCAATGTTAATCATAAGATCATAGGGAACCTGAGCTCACAGAGATTATTGGCCTATTGAGCCTGTTCTGCCAAACATGGCTGATCTGATTGCAACCTTAGTTCCACTTGGCTGCCTGTTTTCCATAACTTTTGACTTGTACATTGACTAAACTTCTATTTGAGACAGCCTTGTGTACATTCATTAATCCAGCTTTCGTTGCTGTCTATGGAAGAAAATGTGAAGGACTAATGGATCTCAAAGAGGGGGAATTCTTCCTGAACACTGTTTTAAATGGAAGGCCCATTATTTTTAAATTATACCCCCAAGTAATGGACTCCCCCATGAGTGGAAACATGCTGAAACATCCAGGCACTTCAGAATATTACATGTTTCAGTAAGGTCACCTTTCGTTCTTCGAAACACCAATAAGCATAGTTCAGCCTGCTCAGTCTTTCCGCATAAGACAACTTCTTCATCCTAGAAATCTATAAACTGCTTCCAAAGCAAGTATATCCCTTCTTAAGAAAGGACACCAAAACTGTATAAGTAGAACAAAAACAGAAGTTGCTGGAAAAGCTCAGCAGGTTTGGCAGCATCTGTGAAGAGAAAGTCAGAGTTAACGTTTTGTGGCTGTTGACCTTTTCTCAGAATTCTGTACACAGTAGATGTGGTCTCGCCAGTGCTTTAAACAGTTGTAGCAAGACTTCCCTACTTTCACATTCTATCCCCATTACATTAAAGGCCAACATTCTGTTTGTCAAACAAGTTATCTTTATCTGCATGCTCATTTTTTTCTCATTCACATACAAGGACACGCAAAACCCTTCATACTGGGCCTTCTGTATTCACTTCTTAATTTGAATAATACGTTGCTTTTCTATTCTTCTGGAAAAAATAGGAAAGCTCACATTTTCCCAGACTCTACTCCATCTACCAATTTTCTGCACGTTCACTTAATCTATCTATATCTGTTTCCAGACTCACCATAACTTGCTTTCCTGCTTCCATTTCTGTCATTAGTAACTAGGGAAAAAAATGCAATCTGTTCCTTCATCGTAGTCATTAAAATAGATCAAAATAGTTGAGATCCAAGAGCTGATATTTGCAACACTCCAGTGGTTACGGTTTGCCAATCTGGAAATGATCCGCTTATCCCAACGTTCTGTTTCCTGTTTGTTTGCCAAGCTTCTATCTGGGATAATATATCATAGAGTCCCTACAGTGTGGGAACAGGCCCTTTGGCCGAACAAGTCCACACTGGCCCTAAGAGAATACCACCCAGACCCATCCCCCTATAACCCACCTGATCTACACATCCCTGAACACTATGGGCAATTTAGCATTGCCAATCCACTTACTCTGCACATCTTTGGATTTTGGGAGGAAACCGGAGCACCTGGAGGAAATCTATGCAGACACAGGGAGAACATGCAAACTCCACACAGGCAGTCGCTCAAGGGTAGAATCAAACCCGGGTCCCTGGTGCTGTGAGGTAGCAGCACTAACCGCTGAGCCACCACGCGACCAAGCCAACACCATAAGCTATTATTTTACAAAGTGATTTTTTTGTGCCACCTTATCAATGTCTTTTGGAGTCCAATTAAAGTACATATACTCATCCCCCTTATGCCCGCTTGCTTTGTCCTTAAAGAGTGCTAATAAATACGTCAATTGTTATTTCCCTTTCACATAACAAATTTGGCTGAAGGCCTATCAAACTTTCATTCCATTAGAGTTTTCTTCACACTATTTCTCCAGTGACCTTGATTATCTTAAGTTCTTCCCTCCCTCCTATCACTTGCTTTTCTTGGGATGCTTTCTGTGTTTTCTACTACAATGACAGATACAAAAGTATTTGTTCATTTTCTCTGGCACTTCCTTGTTTCTCATTATTAACTCTAGTCTCACCTTCTATGCATCAATATTTGCTTTAACTACTCTCCTCTTTTTTATATTCCTGCAAAAGCTTTTATTGTCTGATTTTATGCTCTTGCTAGTTTTCTCTCATATTCCAATTTCTCATTCTTTGTAAGTTTTTTATTAGTAGTTTTTTGGTGATTTCTAAAACTTTCCAAATCTTCTGGGCTACCGTTGACCTTTGTAGATTGTACACCTTTTTCTTTCAATTCAATAAATCAGTATTCTTAACTTTCTTAGTTAAACATGATCAGTGCTTTCTTCTCATAATGTCTTTCTTTCTCAATGTATTATACCTTTGAGAGCTGCGAATTTTAACTATCTCTTAAATTACTGCAACTGCTTCTCGATCATCTTACCTTTTGACATTTTTCTATTCCACTTTATCCAATTCTTAATTCATACCCTTTTAGTTATCTTTGTTTAAGTTTAAAAGCCCAGTTTGGGACAAATAGGGGGAGGCAAGACCTTGTGGTATTATCACTAAACTACTATTCCAGAGATACTGGTAATGATTTGGGGGCCAGGTGTGAATCCTGCCAAGGCAAATGGTGGAATTTGGACTCAATTAAAAATCTAGAATAAGTAGCCTAATGATGACTGGGAAGCCAGTGTTGATTGTCAGGGAAAAATCATCTTGCTCACTAATATCCTTCAGGGAAGGAAATCTGGCATCTTCACCTGGTCTGTTATACATGTGACTCCAGACCCACAGCAATATGGTTGACTCTTAACTGCCTACTGGGCAATTAAGGATGGACAATAAATGCTGGCCTAGCCAGTGATGCCTAATACCATCAATGAATATATTTTTAAAAGATATCGTCTTCAAACTGCATGTAAAATTCTCTCGTGTTATGATTGCTATTTGCTTGAGGCTCCTTCACCACGAAGCCATCAATGTCCTTTTTCATGACATGTTACTAGGACTAAAATAACATATTCTTTGATTGGTTCCATGATGTATTGTTCAAAGAAACTGCCCCTCATAATGTAACTACTGCCAGGGTGGGCTTATAAACCACACTATTCTTCAAGTTGCAATTTCTTATCTCTAAATAAAATAATTCTACATTTTGATCCCCTGGACCAAGATCATTTCTCACTACTGTATCGATCTCATTTGTAATTAATGTAGCTGTCTCACTTCCTTTTTGCTATAATTGCTAACAGACTCATTTATTTCTTTTTGTGAGATTAATTCATCCATCTTGTTGTTACGTGCATTCAGACGAAGAAACTTTAATTCTGTCTTTTTACCATTTTCCTTATTCAGATCCTACGTACCGATTCAATCTTATATTTGTATGTTTTGCCTTTCCTTTTGCACTCTAATTATCATTACTGCATCACTACCCTGTACCATTTTCTTGTCCTTTCTCTTAGATTTTTATTGCTCCCTCATGTGATCCTTTTGCCACACTACTTAAATGCTCTGTACAGTGCAATGTACGATTGCATGCAACTCCAAGTACAATTCACCAGTACATTTGTTCCAGCATGGTTCAGTTGAAACTGTCTCAATAATACTGCTCTTTCTTTCCAAATAATGACACTAGTGCCCATTAAAGGCATCAAAGGGTGTTGGGAGAAAGTAGACATATGGCATTGAGATAGATTATAAGCCATGATCATGACTGATATTGAATAGTGTAGCAGGCTTGAAGGGCCTAATGACCTATTCCTGCTTCCAATTTCTGGGTTTCTATGTTTACTCACCTGGGTGAGAGCAACTTCAACAATAAAAAGCTTAACAGCATTCAAGACAAGTCAGTTATATTGATTGCTACCCCACATACTACATCATAGGTGAACAGCAGCAAGATGCATTTAAGTAACTCACCAAGTCCCTCCAACAGCACCCTCCAACTTGCCAACCTCTGCCAACTAGATGCACAAGGACAGCAGACATGTGGGAACACCAAAACCTTCAAATTTTCTTCCAAATCATGCACAATCCTTACTTGTAAATGTATTGTTATTCCCTCACTGTCACTGGGTTTAAATCTTGGGACTCCCTTCCTAACAGCATTGTTAGTGTACCTACATCAGATAAATTGCAACAGATCAAGTTGGTGGTTCACCACCACCTTCTCAAGGGCAGCTAGAGTTGAGTTATAAATATTGATCTTACTAGTGACCTTCACACCCTGTGAACCAATGACAAAACGAAAATATTAGAGAAAACTGCAGCACAAGTCCTTTCCCAGTGCTTGGCCATAATTATTGTCTATTTTTTGCTCCATGTAAGCCATCATGAGACATTGAATTAAGTTTTATGGTAGCTATAACAATGAGAATTTACTGTTAATTCTATAGAAATTGGACACAAATTTCAGGCAACTGCCTCCAGAGATAAAGATGCAGTAACTGTACAAGTTGCAAGACCTATCCAAAACCATTCCAGAAATCATACCTTATTGCTTGTCTCCCCACTTAAATACTTGAATGACAAAACATTGCTCCATTGACATAGATATGAACTGCATACACCAGAAAGGGTTAAGTACACTTTCAAGAGAAACTCAGCAGGTCTGGCAGCATCTGTGGAGAAACACATTTATCATTTGGTATGACTGTTCCTCAGAACTGTTCTTCCTTCAGTTCTGAAGAAGTCATACCAGCGTTGAAATATTAACTGTTTCTCTTTCCGCAGATACTGTCAGACCTGCTGAGTTTCTCCAGCATTCTCTGTATTTGTTTCAGATTTCCAGCATCTGCAGTATTTTGCCTTTACAATTTCAAGAGGGTTGGGTATTTTAATTATTACTGTATAGCTTATCTGACACAAAACACCAGGGTTTGTAAGTGCAGAGTCTCATATAGATGTATATACATATACATGCTCTTATACATTTTAATAGTTGTTGAAAGTTTTGGTTTAATTTACCTTTGTCTGTTAATTCAAGATACAGTTTCTTTTCTTTTTTGCTGTTCTGTATCTTGCGGTACGTCGAATAAAATATTTTAACTGACACTTCTGCACCATCCAGTAGCTAACCTTCAATTTGCTTGCATAAGAAATGTGGTTACTTGCACGACCACACAGATCCACCTCCTTCATAGAGGCTGTTACACTTTTTCGATAATTGGCTGACAGCAGCTTTCAATTCAAGAGCCCACAGGAACTCTCCGGACAAGCGTGTGCAATGAATATCCTTAACTGTAAAGTTCAGCTCAACCATCTACGCCATTAAGTGGCAAAATAATTGAGGAGAAACTATTAGGCTCAAAGATTACTCAGGAATCAATTGCATTAAAACACGATTACTAGCAAATTCTTCACGAAGATGGAAAAATTAGACGTAACAGACTTCTTAGCAATTTATTCGACTGACTAAATAAAGTTCAAATGCTTTTATTTGCCTGCTTTGTTGGTGATTGTTTGTTTCTTAGACATGAAAATGTTTTATTATAACGTGATGATTGAGCTATCTTTGGTCACCATCATTGTGTGTGCTTTTTTAACCAACAAACAATTCTATCTCATTACTCAGGCTAGCATCTAGCGCCGTCACTGCTGCCAGGTTGCGGGGAATTGATGCATAGCCCGCACTTGTTAATGATCTGAGTGGAAAGAAATTGGAATAAAATTTGCATTAATACTCGGATCAGAAGCCTATTTGCTTTTCACACCGTTCACTGCAAAGTGGGCATAGGCTTGGGGTTCTGGACGGCTTAGGGGTGGGGCGGTGGGAGAATCATTTGAGAAGGTGGCAAGATGGTATTTGTTCAATCGAGTTGGGAGGTGAGAACCTACCTTTTAAATTGTTCCGTTTGTTAATAAGTGCTGTAGGTGGCCCGGCTTCACAGAATGAACAGTTTTTACTTTCGTATGTGAACAGTGTCCGTTCATTCTGTGGGAAATACATCATTGCCGAAGGCGCGATGTAGTATGCCGTAATATCAGTGGGTGGGTGCTGATTGAAAAGACGACTAAATGGAAGCTGAACTTTGATTTTGTCATGGAATAATTTTGGAGTAAAGTCTGAGCAGGAGCGGATTGGCCCGCTGTGTGTTAATGATCGCACCACTCGGCGCCTTGTAAAGCACATTCCTCCCAACCCACCCGACGTCAACAAGAACTAGCGGTGAATGGGAAGCATCGTGGCGTCAGCAGCTCGGAGCAATCCTCCCTGAACCTGCTCACTGGCTGCATGGCTCTCTCTCACGCACTTGGAGCTATCGGGGAGAGGAGCAGCTTCTAATACCGCAGCCCCATTCAATTCAAATCAAGGTGAGCGCTGGTTGTACAACGTGAGGTTTTCATTTAGACCCATTCTGTGACATTGCATTGCAACAGCAAAAGAGAACACATTCTTTTCGTTGCAATGCTTCTTCGTCGTGATTTGGAGTTTGTATTTGTACCGTCATTCAGAATCAATATAGATTAGTGTTGGTTATTGTTACTAACGGGGTTCATGTTTCTCGCCCCTCCAGAAGTTAGCCTGAACAGCACCAGTGATGATGGATGGACTGCAGAGACTGAAGGAGTTTAGTTTTTTATACTGGCTGAGGGAAGGTCGCCAATCTCGAAAACTGATTCTGTTCATAGTGTTTGTAGCCCTTCTCCTTGACAACATGTTGCTGACCGTGGTGGGTAAGTCAGAGAGTCAGAGAGTGATACGGAAGTGGTGACGGTTTCTCATTAAACTGGGGCCCGGGCTCTAGACTGGCCCAAATCAAGTAAAGGTTCATTCAACATTTGACACCATTTTTAAAGGAGAGAAATCCAGGATTCTGTCCATTTTGTGGAAAACAGCTGGATGGTTAGTTTAAAAAATCCATTTTAAATGTTTTAACGTTACCTAAACCAAAATGTCAAATGGTGAATGATACTTAATGTGTCGATAAAAAGAATAATACTTTTGATCTGTACTTAGGATTTAACTAACAGTGTTGTTCTGCTTTAAAGTTATTTAATTTGACTCATGCGAGGGAGGAGGAGAGCCGGGTTAGAATTGGTGTTTGAATCTGGACGGGATGGATATATACAGCATTGGTGTTGGTCTCCAGTTGGGGTCAGTGCACACTGCTGTCTGGGTATCCTCCTGCAACTTTTCACCCTCCCTCCGCCCATAGAAACCCTGTACGTCTGTGTTGGTGCACCAACCGGCGAAACGGAGCGAGACTTTGTATCAGCGATGGCATGGTACCGTGGATTATCTCTGTTTCACCATTGCCACGACCATTATTTGTAATTTTTACCCGGCTTCACTTCTCCAGTTGATCGAGAATCCTTACTGTAAGGCTTGCAACTTCAGACAACACAGTAAGTGTAGCCACTGCCATTTATGGGATCTTACTGTGCAGTGAGTGGCGTTCGGCGTGTTACACATGAGCGGTCCCATTAAGCCCCCGGCCCTGCTGTTTCCCCGGATTCCTGCAAACCTTCAAGAACAGGTTTAACTCCCCTGTCAAGGATCCTGTGGGATCCGATTCCACCCTCCTTTTATGTAGTGGATTCTAGATCTCTGTGCTAATTACACATCACCTCAATTTCTCTCTTCCTGTTTTTTTTTTGCCAATTATTTTGAACCGACGGCTCTTGGCCATTGACCAACTGGCCCGAGGAAACAGTATTTGCTCCATCCACCAAATCCTCAGGGAATTGTAGAATATCTCCACCAGGGTTCCCTTTTACCCACACAGCTCAGAAAGCGCTACCGCTGCTCCTCTGAGACTCTTCACCAAACTGAAGCTCTTCAACAGTGTCTCATTCCGATTAAAAACCTCTGCACTTCTCCCAAGGATCTTGACTTCACGTTTGCAGCTTGCAAAAGTCTTGTTTCAGATTTTAGATCCCACCGAGGCTTATTTGTTTATGATTGCAGGCAGTAAGAGTTGATTTTGTCTTTCGTGAGTGACCAATTATTTAGAAGATGTTCAAATGACCAGTGAGGACAATATCTGCAAAGTGTAGGTCATGCCTGATGAATCTGAACGAGTTGCAGAGGTGACTGAAGTAATGGACTGAGGAATGGCTATGAATGTTATAGGGATTTCCAGTTAGCTCAGTGGGCTAGTTTGCGACGGAAGAACGGTACCAACAGCAAGACTTCAATTCAATAAAAAGGTAAGTTTTCAAATTGGCGGCCTCGACTATTCAGTTATTAATCATTTGGATGGCAGAATCACACGTGTAAGTTTGCCAACAAGGCAAAAATAGGCAACCTTGTAATGCAGCTTAAAGTGGAAAAAAAATCTCATATTAGTGAGAGGGCAAAACTATAGCAAATAGATTTTAATGCAGCTAAGTGTGATGTCAGCCACTTCAGACCATTAAAGGGGTATAACTAAGTACCCTCTCAATGGCAAAACATCGCAAAGCATGTAAGTAGGCAGATTGTTAAAAGATCATGGCCAGGGGACCAAGCAATCTGGAGACTAAGAACACAAAGGGTTTATAAATCCTGTTAAAATACACAGTTCTGTGTTTAGATAATACCTGGGTATATTTCAGTTCTGAGCACTATTCCTTAGAAAGGGTACATTGCAGAAGGACTTGGACACGTTAGGAGAGTGAGCAAAGAAGTGGCAGGTAGAATACAATGTGGGAAATTGAAGTTATACACTTTGGTAGGAAGACTCGAGGCGTACATGTTTTTCTAAATGGGGAAAGGCTTTCGAAATCTGAAGCATAAAGTGACTTAGGAATCCTAGTTCAGGACTCGTTTAAGGTTAACATGCAGACTCAGTTGGCAGTTAGGACGACAAATGCAATGTTAGCATTCATTTCGAGAGAGCTAGAATACAAGATGTATTGCTGCGGCTGTATAAGGCTCTGATCAGACCGCATTTGGAATGAGGTGAGCAGTTTTGGACCCAGTATCTAAGAAGGGATGTGCTGGCCTTGGCGGATGTCCAGAGGAGGTTTACAAGAATGGTCCAAGGGATGAAGGGCGTGCCAAATATGAAGTGGTTGAGGACTCTGGGTCTGTACTGGACGGACTTTAGAAGGGTGTGAGGGGCGCAATCTCGTAGAAATTTACGGAATATTGAGAGACCCCGATAGAATTGACGTGGAGAAGATGTTTCCCCTAGTAAGAGACTCTAAGACAGGAGGGCACAGCCTCAGAGTGAAGGGTGGATCCTTTAGAATTGAGATGAGGAGGAATTTCTTCAGCCAGGGGATGGTGAATCTGTGAAACCCATTGCCCTAGAGGGTTGCCAAGCCAAGTCATTATGTCTTTAAGACAGAGGTGGATGGGTTCTTGATTAGTAAGGGGGATCAAAGGTTAAGGGGAGAAGCAGGAGAATGGGATTGAGAAACATAGCAGCCATGATCCAACAGTGGAGTAGAATTCAAGGGCCAAAAAGCTTAATTCTGCTCCTGTACCTTATGGTTTTAAGGAGGAAGTGCAGTGAAGATTGGCCAAAATAATACCTCGATACCAGTACAAACTAGGGTTACATTCCCGAGATTTAGATAAAGAAGCAGGATTAAATCGAAGATTTCAGAATATGGAGGGGAACTGATTGAGAGACACTTGTCACTAACTGTGGAAAAGTCTGTTTGCAATTTGACTGCGCAGCTTTCCACGCTGCCCGGAAATAAGTTTCGTTCTTTCATGTTTTCCTCTTTCCTTCTGGTAGTTTCTGGGAGAAAGAAGCAGTGTAAGTGCGGTTTAGCGAACAACGCGCTGTTTAACATTTGCTGCAAATTTTAGCTGGAAAAGCGGAGCATTGTCTCTAAATTTCGGAGCAGAGCGGAACATCGAAGCCAGAAATTTGAGTAGAGTTGAGGAGGGAATTCTATATAAGGTTCTGGGTCGGGGGCTCTGCGGAAATACTTAGCTGGGTTGGTTGATAGTTTGCAGTTTGACATTGGCAGACCTCTGTTGATCAAAAGATATCGCGGGATATGGGGTTAGGCCACAGATTAGCGAAGATGTAAATGAAATGATGGGAAAGGGTTCAATCGCCACTTTTTTAACCTGCGCTGCTGAAATTTAAAGTTGTACCACTCACTCCAAGAGAGGCAAAGTGGGGAATACTGTAACCCGGGACCCTTCCCTTTACCCCCACTTTCTGTCCTAGAGTGATCACCTCTCCCCTCTTGGAATGGTTCATTTTATGCACCAAGGGTAATACAATCCGTCTGAAGCAAAGATCACTGCAGTTAGCATTCATTGTAGCTGGTCCTTTTCAGAGATTCCTGGACCACTGGGTCAGAATCCTTGGACAGGTCAGTGAAAGACGACGACTGTTTGATATTGTTTTACTGAACATAGCGGCCTATTTCCGATATATCACCACGGGAGCACCATTACAGGAGCTGTGCTGACTAAACCGCCCCCTCCACTCGGGAGAACGGTCCGATTCCACCCAATCCTCAATTCAGAAAGTGTGACAACTTCAGTTGCAGTCACACTGTCACCTCGATTGATAGAGAAATCAAATTCACAGTAATATGTACTTTCCGCTGCAGAAGGTGGAAACTGAAGCTTGCCATGGGGATAAAACGGGACAAATGGGAATAAAACGGGAATCAATTGTAACGATACAAGTGTTAATCTGGATTTACACCATTTCAACAGACCGACGGGAACGATCGGTGTCCAATCCCCTGTGTATAATCCGCCTCTTATTGTCCTGGCTGTTGTGTAATGCCAGCATTCATCAAATTTGTCCCCTCCACACTCAGGGACATTGGGGGTGGGGGCCCGGTGTTGTTGTGGGCGAACAATAACCAAATGGGTTCCAGTCTGGATAAATACAATCTCTGCACAAATCTAACCAGCTCTTTTCTTTCACTGTGTTCCTTGTCTGTTTGCAACTGAATGGTAGCTTCTGCTTGAGAGCCGTCTTGAGTCTGATGCCTGCCTGATGTTTTACAGTGCCCATCATTCCCAGTTACTTGTATGCTCTTCATCATCAACCACTGGAGGAAAGCCCCACCCAAAACCCAGGCGTGGTTTCCGCGACTCGATTTCAGAAAATCTTTTCTTATTATGACAACTCGACGATGAACACCGAGCGGGAAAACAGGCCGAGTGATATAGAGCAGGCTTTCACCACAGCGCAGTCCCCGGTGACCAATACAACTGGGACAGCCGATTCGAACAGCAGCTGTTTAAAGAAAGACAAGGACTTGCTGAATGAGAATGTCCAAGTTGGCTTGTTGTTTGCTTCAAAGGCCACTGTGCAACTCGTAACAAACCCTTTCATAGGACCGTTAACAAACAGGTGAGTCATTGGGTCCAACAATAAAGCCTGCACTTCCCGCAGTGTCATCTGTCATTAATGAACGTCCTGTCAATGAACAAACTATATTAACTCCATGTGCGATAAGAAAAGATACAATTCTGTCATAATAAAAACAAAAGTGCTGGAAACCTCGAAAGTACAGAAGTGAGAAGAGACTTGTTATTTTATCTGGTTTAAACTACTCTCAAAGCTAGTCGAGCGTAGACCCTCTCATCTTTTCAAGGATGCTGACTGATCTGCTGAGAGTTTCCAGTTGCTAAACTGTCTGGCTCTTGAACTTACTCTTCTTAGATTTTGACCTCGCCCCTTGCACTGTGAAGGCCCACATGAGTGTGCAGGGCTGGGAGAGGGGTGTAGTAGGGGATCTCGTAGTTTGTTTATCAGATGTATAAATTAGACTGTAACTTCACTTGTAACTTTCTAATCAAAGAAAAATGTTCTTTCCAGAAGCACATACACATTATGTAGAACTCACTACACGCAATGCAGGGAAGCTCGATGTGTGCATGAGGGACAAATGGAGACACTGACTGGGTAGATAAAACAAGTGAATAGAATTGAATCATTTATTATTATGTGTAATCAATGTAAAAATACAGTGGAAATTGTGTATCTTCACCATACATTTATGGCACCATTCACATTAACTTAGAGTAAGATAAACAAAACTTGAGAGTCCAACTTTCCCTTCACTGCCGCAATCTCACTCAGGATTTTCCGACCCTTGCCATCCCTCCGCCAGAGTCCCAATCTGGGTTTTCCGCCCCTCGCCATCCCTCCGCCAGAGTCCCGCTCCGAGCTTTCCTACCCTTGCCATCCCTCCACCAGAGTCCCGCTCCGGGCTGTCTCACCATCCCCGCCTCACTGGCCCGATCTCACCGGCCCACTCTTGGTCTGCCACTGTTGCTCCAGCCCACGCTCAATCCACTGTCGCTGCAGGGCACAACCCACGCATTCAGTTTCCACCACATAGTTCCCAGTCAGTTCCATGACTTCTTAGGTAGGTAGTTAAAAGGGGTGGGGTGGATGGAATTTCTAAAGAGGGAGAGAGAAGGAGGGAAGGGAAAATAAAGGAAGAACAAAGAAAGTAAAAGAGAATTGGCGAGCAGGGTGGAGCTCCAAATGGAGCATCTTACACTGCCGCCGTCTTGCTGGAAAAATGTATGTTAGTCATTCTGTTTAATTCTATAGGTGACCTGAGAGTGACAGCCCCTGACATCAAGGCTTCATTTAACTGAGTGTGGCATCGAGGAGCCCAAGCAAAACTGGAATTAATGGCAATCAGGCAAAAACTCTCCACTGGTTAGGGTCCATACCTAATACATAGGAAGATGATTGTGGTTGTTGGAGGTCAGTCATCTCAGCTCCAGGACATCCCTGCAGGAGTTCCTCAGGGTAGATTCCTCAGCCCAACCATCTTCAGCTGCTTCATCAATAATCTTCCCTCCATCATGAGGTCAGAAGTGGAGATGTTCACTGGTGATTACACAATGTTGAGCATCATTTGCGACTCCTCAATTACTGAGACAGTCTATAATCAAATGCACCAAGACCAAGGCAATATCTAGGCTTGCCCTGAAAGATGGCAAATAACATCATGCCACATTGCGTACTTACTACGTACAGTTCTGGTTGCCACATTACCAAAAGGATGTGGATGCTTTGGAGAGGGTGCAGAGGAGGTTCACCAGGATGTTGCCTGGTATGGAGAGCGCTAGCTATGAAGAGGGGTTGAGTAGATTAGGATTATTTACATTAGAAAGACAGAGGTTGAGGGGGGACCTGATTGAGGTCTACAAAATCATGAGAGGTGTAGACAGGGTGGATAGCAAGAAGCTTTTTCCCAGAGTGGGGGACTCAATTACTAGTGGTGACGATTTCAAGGTGAGAGGGGAAAAGTTTAAGGGAGATATGTGTGGAAAGTTCTTTACGCAGAGGGTGCTGGGTGCCTGGAACGCGTGGCCAGCGGAGGTGGTAGAGGCAGGCACGATAGCATCATTTAAGATGTATCTAGACAGATACATGAATGGGCAGGGAGCAGAGGGATACAGATCCTTGGAAAATAGGCGACAGGTTTAGATAGAGGATCTGGATCGGCGCGGGCTTGGAGGGCCAAAGGGCCTGTTCTTGTGCTATAATTTTCTTTGCTCTTTGTTCTCTTTGTTCACACAAATGTGAGGCTATGACCATCACCAATAAGTGACAATCTAATCACCTTGACATTCAATGGTATTACCATCACTGAATCCCCCGCTATCAACATCCTTGGGGTTACCATTGACGAGGAAATTCAGCTGGACTCACCACATAAATATAGTGGCTGCACAGAAAATTAGAAGCCAGTAATACTGCGGTGAGTAACTCACCACGTGATTTCCCGAAGCCTGTCCACCATCTACAAGGCACAAGTCAGGGGTGTGATGGAAAACTCCCACTTGGCTGGATGAGTGCAGCTCTAATAATACTCAAAAAGCTTGATGCTGTCCAGGACAAAGCAGCGTTTTTGATTGGCACTATATCCACAAGCATCCACTTCCTTCGCTACCAACACTCAGTAGCAGCAGTTTGTACTATCTACTAGATGTCCCGCAGAAATTCACGAAAGATCTTCAGACAGCCCGTTACAAACTCTTGGCCATTTCCAAGTAGAAGGACAAAGGCAACGGTTACATGGGAATACTACCACCTGCAAGTTCCCTTCCAAGCCACTCAAACATCCTGTCTTGAAAATATATCACTGTTCTTTCAGTGTCACGGTGTAAAATCCTGAAATTCATCTCCGTATGGTATTGTATGTCTGCCTACAACAAATGCACTGCAATGGTTCAAAATGGCACCTCACTACTACCTTCTGAAGGACATTTAGGGATGGGAAATAAATGCTGGCCCAGCCAGTGATGCCCACATCTCTCAATTAAAAAGACGGTTCTTTGTGACATCAAGAAAGATCTCACCTGACTTCTCATGCACTTTTCCCGGATTTCTCACCATAGTTCATGCGATATAGGCCCGTACAGAATTCTGCCCATTGTGTTTTCTGAACTCAGACAAAATGATACTAGTGGTAAAGATGGTAATCTAGCTCAGTGAGCATTAGTTTCTACACAGGTAGTACCTCTATAATGGAATAAAAATGTGTCCAAAATGTAAACCTATAATGCATCACTAATGTTAGTCTGCATAGTTATGAAATGGGTCTATCCTTGATTCTGTGTGTATATGAACAAGATTGGGTACGTGAAAACATATATATTTATATGTGTGAAAATGATTAAACAAAATGTGTTAATCCTTGCCCATATGGTGTATTGTAAAGGAGAATTTATGTATGTGCAATTATAGCTCAGGATGTACCAATGATAGAACATAGAACATAGAACATAGAACAATACAGCGCAGAACAGGCCCTTCGGCCCTCGATGTTGCGCCAATCTGTGAACTAATCTAAGCCCATCCCCCTACACTATCCCATCATCATCTATATGCTTATCCAAGGACTGTTTAAATGCCCCTAATGTGGCTGAGTTAACTACATCGGCAGGCAGGGCATTCCATGCCCTTACCACTCTCTGAGTAAAGAACCTGCCTCTGACATCTGTCTTAAATCTATCACCCCTCAATTTGCAGCTATGCCCCCTCGTACTAGCCGACATCATCATCCTGGGAAAAAGACTCTCACTGTCCACCCTATCTAATCCTCTGTTCATTTTGTATGTCTCTATTAAATCCCCTCTTAGCCTTCTTCTCTCCAATGAGAACAGACCCAAGTCCTTCAGCCTTTCCTCATAAGACCTTCGCTGCAGACCAGGCAACATCCTGGTAAATCTCCTCTGCACCTTTTCCAATGCTTCCACATCCTTCCTGTAATGGGGCGACCAGAACTGTACGCAATTATCCAAGTGAGGCCGCACTAGCGTTTTGTACAGTTGCAGCATGACATCACAGCTCCGGAACTCAATCCCTCTACCAATGAGACCTAACACACCATATGCCTTCTTAACAGCACTATCAACCTGGGTGGCAACTTTCAGGGATCTATGTACCTGGACACCAAGATCCCTCTGCACATCCACACTACCAAGAATCTTTCCATTGACCCAGTATTCTGCCTTCCTATTATTCTTCCCAAAGTGCATCACCTCACATTTATCT
>JAHRHZ010000140.1:17319449-17382095 GCA_024137785.1 Ginglymostoma cirratum | reverse complement strand
CCCCCCCCAACCTACACTCACCTTTACTGGCTCCATCCCCGCCTCTTCGACTTGTCTGCCTCCTCTCCACCTATCCTCTCCTCTATCCATCCTCTATCCACCTCCCCCTCTCTCCCTATTTATTTCAGAACCCTCTTCCCCTCCCCCATTTCTGATGAAGGGTCTAGGCCCAAAACGTCAAGTTTTCCTGCTCCTATGATGCTGCTTGGCCTGCTGTGTTCATCCAGCCCCACACCTTGTTATCTCGGATTCTCCAGCATCTGCAGTACCTTTTATCTCTGAACCAATGCAATTGGCAGGTTTAACTTCCAGTTGGGCAAGGAGCTGGTCAGATAAGGTAGATCCATGCCCAGTGATGAGGGATTGTTGGGTGGATGAGCTGGACGGATGAAGTTTCTCAGGAGACAGGGTCAAAATGGGGAGGTATTTTGTAAGGTTGAATCTATCCAAGGGAAGTGTTAGGAGCTGCTTAATCAAAATGGGAAATGGAGTCAATCTCAGGATGTTGGTGGAGGGGGAATGGGTTTGGGGAAACTGAGGCTCAAGATGGGGGCTAGTGCAGAATCAGAAGCCTGGCAAAGGGGATCGCAGATGCCAGGTAGGCTTGCTGAATCTAGCAGGTAGGGCATAAAGCTGTTGACGCTCTGGATCTGACAGCCCTTGTCTGGATGTAACTAACAGCATTTCAAAGGTTCAGGAAACTCAACCATCCACAGTTATATCCAAAATCTGGATAACAATAGGGCTCACAGCCTTGTTATGTACTTAGAAGTTCTAACTCTCTTCCTTGGAGTCGATCGGTTGCTTTCCTACCTTCCTGTCTCCATTAAAAGTGGAGGTAGGTGAGTTCGGTTTAGTTTCACAGAAGAATTTGGATTTAGTTGCAATTCTTGGATTAAATACGTTTGGATAACATTGTTATATCTTTTTTTATCCCCACAGTGTTTGCTTTCTCGAAGAGTTACGTCTTATTGTTCTTAGCCAGATCTCTGCAGGGTATTGGTTCATCCTGCTCCTCTGTGGCAGGTAATGGAAAATTTCCAAAGTGACAGGGCAGTAACGCCGTCACTAAACATCCATGTAATTATCATAATACTTCGTCAGAGATGTTGACCTATCAATTATTTGATATTGATCATATTTCTGTATGTTTGATGTTTTATATATAATACACACATTGAACAACAAAATTGTTACATTTTCCAGTTGCTTCACAGCACAGAAAATCTTTATTAAAATAATGTGCAAATTTAATATTTTCTAGGATCACAAACTTTCTAATTTTCTTTTGGAGTTTGATTTCTCTTTATTTAGGAATTATGCAATATTTACATTGAGAATTCACTCTGGTAAATTCTGTACTTACTTAACAAAGGTTGACATTTACTTCACTGGGAAGTCATGTTGTATTACCAAGTCCTATAATGCTCTAGTATTTCATATCTTACAACATTTAAATAGACTGACAGGTCTTTTTTTTCCCTCGTACAGGTATGGGGATGCTGGCCAGTGTTTATACTAATGATGAAGAAAGGGGTAATGCAATGGGCATCGCATTAGGAGGTCTTGCAATGGGAGTTTTGGGTCAGTATCCATCTAAATGTATTATGTTTGCCTGCTTCAAGATGAAGACAATTCATAGCCACCTTACAAAATATAATGTAAATCAATGGGTCACAGTTTTCTAATTGCTCATACAAAGTAAGAGCAAATTCCAGAAGTTTAAAGTTTGTTTCAAAAGTCATCTGCTATTTCAAAAAATAGACCCTGCAAGATTATAGTGGCCTCTTTAGCTATGTAATGATTATCCTTAATTTTAATTAGTTATTGAAAAATGAACAGTATTGCTGAGAATTAAGATCGAATGCCAGATGTGATTCAGAATCTTCAGTACCTGAATTGGACTACTGACTGTATTTCTTTAGAATTCTCATATTCTGTCAATTCAAACCTTTAAGTTCAATTCACAGGGCATTGGAAATTATTTGGCCGAGTTAACTAATCCAATCACAACAAAAGTTCAATTGTCTCCACATTGCATCAGTGTGTATATTTAGAAATTTCCAGAAGTTGCCATTATGTTGTTGGAAATAACTTCAAAGAACAATGATTCAGATCATGCTATATAAGGCACAATTAAATATATGAAAGATTTTCACTTCCACCTACTCTGAGCCACTGTAAATGTTGATAACTCTCTACATGAAACTAATATTTTTCTTACAGGCCTCCTGATGTGCTGGTTAACCTTGCAATATTGCTGCTGATTTATCTTAGCTATATTGTTTACTAGCTATACTAGCTATAAGTGGGTTAAAAAGGTAGGTTTTAAGGAATGTCCTAAAGGTGGTTAGAGGAGTTAGAAGGTTAAGGAAGTATATTCCTGTGCTGTTGATTTACATGGATGAAGGAATGGGTTGAAATGAGAGAGGAATGGATTAAGGATCGCAGTTGAAGGAATACAGAGATCACAGAAGGTTGTAATGACTGGGGAAATTACAGAAGAAAGGAAGGTAGAAACCATAGAGGAATTCGACAAGAATTTGAAATCTTGTAAATTATTACTGCAGGTGGACAACATTGTCAATGCTCCCCTCTGTCCCTCTGTAAATTGTTCATTTACAGTGAATCATCAGATCATAGATTTCATATGTTACTTTTGGTGGTTTATGGTACAGAAGGAATTTTCTTTCTAATTTTACTGAGTGCAGGTATAATTCCTGCTTTTGTATTTGAAGAAACATCCCATATTTTCTTACAGACATAGTAGCAACTGCCGGTGCTAGAGAATCTGAGATAACAAGGTGTAGAGCTGGCTTCTTCAAGAAGGGTCTAGACCCGAAACGTCAGCTTTCCTGCTCCTCTGATGCTGCTTGGGCTGCTGTGTTCAGCCAGCTCTACACCTTGTTATCTCATATTTTCTGTTTTATTTCTAATGAGAACATATTCAATTTATTCAAGGTAACTATGGTGGCACAGCAATGTATCTTTATACCTTTGTGTTCTATTCGTGCATCTGCTTTTAATCCCTGAAACATATTATCTGTTGTGCAGTAGTGAACAAGTCTCGGCATTGAAATATAGAAACTTTCTTCTGAGACTCAATAATGGTGAGAAAATTAATCTTTATTCACTGCCTGTCCAATATCAAATATGTCTAAACTCTTGAGGACCAGCAGAAATACTTAGAAACAGGGAAAAGTGACTGGTTGGCTGGTCATGAGGCTATTTGATCCCTAGAGCTCGAGTATTAGATTTTGCTTGTAGCAACATGACCTCAAGCTTATTTGTAGCAATGGAGACAAAACATTTATGTACCCCAGCTACCCAGCAATAGCGATTCACTCCTTGGAGTCTGAGTGGAGAAATGGTATTCACATCTTTGGAAATGTATTTCTGATGATGGCAGTACTGGGAGATTGTCTATATGTTCTGATAATTCGAATTCACTCTGCCCATTCTCTGTTAATCTGGGAGAGGACTTTCCTTCTCAATTCTCCAAAGCTGAACTACTCATTATGTTTACTTGATGCACCATACAACTTTCCATAACTTTCCAGGTTTTCCCCAAACCTAATACCCAAATCCCTATATGGGGAGATACTTCTCACACATCCCTGGAGGGAGGACACATGATCTTGCACTGGATCTCATATCAACTGAAAGGTCAAACTCATTGTATTGTATAAACTGTGCAATCTAGATGTTGCCACATATGGTTTGAAGATTTAGTTTGTTCATCAACCTTGGGATGTTACTAAGAGCAAAGTTTGTTTTCATGTTTCCCAATTTGAAGTTAAACTGTGGTGAAATTTTGGAATGTGTACAAGCCTGTACTAATGTGAGAAATATCAGTTTGTGTCAACTCTAGAACAGTGGCATGATAGTGTTATGCAAACAGAATGGAGAGCGGGTTCCTGGGATATTTCGACTTGGAGAATTCTGAATTTTAGGTGTAGAATAAAATAAAATACTTGAAGATGATCAGAGAATAAAAGTAAGAGAGGGAGAGAACATCAGTAAGCAACTATAAAATAACATCGGCAGTACTCTGGAAACTGGTTCTGCATGTTTTGAGAATGGCTCTCAATGGCATCAGCTACTATAAGGTAGAAAGACAGAAACCATCTGCCATTGCATGTAAGGAATGATAAATGCACATTTTCAAAAATATTCCCATACCTTAGAGTAAGTGTCAAAATGTAGTTTCAGACAGGTAAACATTTTCACTTCATCTAGTCCACAACTCCATTGTATTCTTTTGGTACGTTACTAATAACTCAAGTTCCAGTTATTGACAAGACCTATCTGTTTAATTCTTCAAAGCTACTTAATGTTCCTTTCTACACGATCTGTGCTGGTAACCTGATTGAGCACGATACAAATAAATGTGTAACTGTATACCATTGGTGTTACGCTGTACCAACTATCCTCTCCCTGATATATTCCCCATTTACATTGCTTTTGGTGAGGTATATTGCTTGAACAAACTTTAAAGATCACATCAAACCCTGATAATTAAAAGAAACA
Organism: Ginglymostoma cirratum; assembly: GCA_024137785.1. Lineage (NCBI taxonomy): Eukaryota > Metazoa > Chordata > Chondrichthyes > Orectolobiformes > Ginglymostomatidae > Ginglymostoma > Ginglymostoma cirratum. The sequence goes on along the minus strand of JAHRHZ010000140.1, from coordinate 17,377,565 downwards.
TTTGGTTAAACATATATGAGACCCAATTACAGAGATTATAACATACTTACGGGAAGATAATAATCTCACAATCAACAACTTAACAAACAGGGGAACTATGTTATTTCATACATATGGAGAAGATTATAGGTTATGTTTAGAGCAAATAATACTTTAAATGATTTTTAATTATATCTTTCAATTGCACAAATACTTCATAAAGTTTTCTTTCAATTCTATTCGTAACTAAAACATAAGTCAAATAAAACTGAAGAGGCTCTATTCAGCCTAATTAGGAAATAAAAACCATAAAAATAACAGGTAAGGAATATTAGATATATGAAAAATAAAATAATTTTATTTTCGATAACTCAAATTCAGTACCAAACCCTCTCCCAAGTCAGATTTTTCACAATTAGATTTCAAGTATACAGCTGAGTGAGACTGTCAAATTAAAATCAAATCTGGAAAATCATTAATATCCGAACCTCAGTTTACCGCGTGCTAACGGTACGATGCTTGCCAATAGTCTGGACTGAATTCAAACACAAGACATAAGTGAGTCATCCACATTCTGTTGGCTCTGTTTTCTTCCTCATGCATTTGTTAAAATAAAATGGAGCACCTTATAAATCTTCCACATTAGTTTAAGTTAAGTAGTAATACATAAATACCTTTTCACATTTCATAGAATGTCTTTTAAATTATTTGAATTGAGATTATAGGTGAGCAAGCAGTCAAGGTGCTAACAAATGGCCTCTATGCCCCTGAGTTAGGCAAGGGGTTTATACAATCAGGCTGCTCTCCTAATCACTTCCTGGAATTCGATCATGGGTGAGGATAGCTCTAAACTAAAATGGTTTTCCAAAACTCAGGTTTAAGTTTTCTAACACCCTTCTTCTTTGATTGTGTAAATCTCCAGCAAGTGCAACTTTTACATTACTTCAAGTCTATTTATGGGGCCCAGGAGATTTAAATATGGGAAGTAAGATAATGGCCCTGATTTTAGCACTAGGGAGCTTTCTGCAGATTAGCAGCAGTGAGAGTTCGAAACATCATCTATTGATCTAAATTAGAGTTCCAAAATATCTTAATTGCTGGGCCCCAACTGAATTGGAAATAATCTTTATCTATAGATACCACCCACCAACAGTTAACAAGTTGATCTGCTGGCATTCTTGCTCACCTCTGGGTATGATGTTAGGGAGGAGATGTGTTCCCGATGGGGACGCTTATCTTTCTTTATAGTCTGCTAGTCCCACAAATCCAAGCAAAATTGTTCTTTCAGGCCCATGTTGGCTTGGTCATCTAGATCCTGCTGGGTTGACCTGGCAGGAAACAGACTGGCACTTACTGGCCCGGCCACGTAGTGAAAATCACAGTTGGGTGCCACTGATGTTAAAAAGGAAGATCAACAATTTTGGCTGAGTGCCCTGGCAGCCTGCTCAGGAAAACGGAAAAATCAGAACCTGCCAGTTCCAGGCTTGGTAAATAACGCTGTGAATTGACACTGAATCATTAAGGTTAAAATCATCCCCATTCTGCTCAGAGAGAGAAGTTGCAAAGGAAGTTTAAAATAAATGGAATAAAAGCCTATTAGCAAATTATACTTGGGTTTGCATAAAATTCGTGATTAAATAAAATGTACATCAACAGGGTTCAATCTAATGTGACTGTGAGCACTAGCATTATTGACAAAAAAGAAAACAGTCACCATATCTTTAAACTGCTGCCTTAAACGTTACATGGCATTGTTTCAGTTAGTCATCCTGTCATGTTGTGAGCCTAATTGTCACTTGTTAAACAATGATCTCTCTGCCTTTGTTCTGAATACATTGTGACTGTGTTCTAGCGGGTGAACAATCTTAATCAGGGTCATTAGTGCTTGTTAGGTTTTCAGAAAGATTAATGCTAATGCCTCTGCTGTATCTTTGGCATTTGACTAGATTACTTTTAAATTTTCACATTATTCTGGTATCACTCTAATGCAAGTTTCAAGTAGTTTAAATCACCTCTGTCAGATTGAGATTTTGAATACGGAAGATTTTTCACTTTTCAAACACAACCTTTATTACTGAACCAATTTTGTCTATTCCAAATATTGCTTCTCCATAAAATACATTAATGGAATGCTTCAAGCCACTTCACTATTTGCTCAAGAAAATATGATTCATCTATATAGTTCTCAAGTATTAATAAGCAAAATGGAGTCAGCAATGGAACACGCAATACATTTTTCCAGTTTGTTTATCTCAAATCCTTCAAAATCAGGTCTCATGCAGCCAGCTGTAGAACGAAGCTTCCTGTATTCTGCTCCAACCATGTGTCAAGCATAAACCTCTGCTGCAGTCCAAAGGTTTGTTTTTATTTCTGTCACCTGAATTTTCATGGGACACTCTTAATAAAAGGCAGTTTCCTTCTGCCTAAAATATTTCAGTTAGGGCTCTTCTACCATCACACACGGGTGTTCTCACTGCTGAAGTCGAAGCTTAATGAAAATCTCAGGTCACTGTGTTGAATTGGTAGCGTGTTAACCCACAATGCACACAGGGTTAGTTTTCTTTTAGTTTTGTTTTAATACGTTAGAAGCTTTATAACCAATTACTTTAAGCAATATTTATAGTGTCAATTGTATCACAAAACATATGTAAAATGGCTGAACACAAGGATTAATTCATGATAGAAATTAAACACTAACAAGACACAGATAAAAACAACTCCCAGGACTAGTTACGCTGCCAACAGTTGGATTTAATACCTCTGCCTCCATCAATAGAAATAGGATTTATCCCTCAAAATGAAACTTAAACTGTATGAAATAATAATCAGATCACTGCGTATCTCAGAATTAAATTTTGAAGTTTAAATATACTGATGATTTCCATACTATACATCATGCTTAAACATGACACATTACCACCTGAAATGTTTGTGCAGTCTATAGTGTGTATTATTATATCAAAAGGTAAAGTTTGTTTGATTTCAATGATAACCTCCTCACCAGTATTTGATTGCCATTTCCCGGTGTAATTGTTGAAATCACATAGAAACAATACCTTTTAGACAAACCACAAAATATGAAAGGAAGGTGAAAAATTTCAACAAAACTGACGGCAATAAGGACAAGCATTATGATAACTGCTTTCCAAAATAGCCTGAGGTTACTTTCTCTGCACTAAATCAGGATAGGGAACTCAATTTTCATTAAAAATAATATCAATTGACATCACAGTAAATATAGAAAACATGTTGGGTACAGACTTTAGAAGCCTGATGATTACATCTAAAACTACAAAGTAAATATCTGTGGTGTCAAAGTATGCATTATGGTGTCTGCAAATGGGGTCATGTTATGCTGTCTTCTACATTGGCTCTAGGTTGAGCAATATCTGGATTTTACAAGTTTCATGGGATGAGAGAGTTGGATGGCAAGTCATGGGGGATTTGAAAACAAGGATGAAAATTGTAAAATCCAGATATTGCTCAACCTAGAGCCAATAGAGAAGACAGCATAACATGACCCCATTTGCAGACACAATAAACAAACTCTAACCTCCTGCAGCCCCAACTTCCCTCCAAAATAACTGCACTCCTCTAATTCAGTCTTCTCCATTCTTGCTAATGTAATTGCTGTGCCTTCATTTGCCTAGGCCCCAGGTTCTGGAATATCCTTCCACCATCTCTCCACTTCATGTTCCTCTTTTAAGACACTACATAAAAACCATTCTTGACCAAACTTTTGTTCATCTGAACTAATAGCCCAGTACTTCTGATCTCCAGATCATTGGAAACCAGTCATGTGACCCACGATACACACTAGCCCCCAAAAAAAAGCCAATATGCTGACCTCTATGCGAATTTCCTGGGAAGGTTGACTTGTGACCAGCAAATATCATGTTTCCTGAAAACCACTGCAAAATTCTCCTGCTCTGAGCTAGAGTTGGAATGTTCGACAGTTCTCATATCATAGAATCCCTACAGTGTGGAAACAGGCCCTTCGGCCCAACAAGTCCACGCCGAATTTCAGAGCATCCCACCCAGACCCATCCCCCTATAAACCCACCAAATCTACACATCCCTGAACACTATGGGCAATTTAGCATCGCCAATCCACTTACTCTGCACATCTTTGGATTTTGGGAGGAAACCGGAGCACCCAAAGGAAACCCATGTAGACACGGGGAGAATGTGCAAACTCCACACAGACAGTCGTCCAAGGGTGGAATCGAACCCAGATCCCTGGCACTGTGAGGAAGCAATGCTAACCACTGAGCCACCGTGCTGCTCCTAAAAAGTTATCCAGGAAATGTTAGTCCACTTAAAACCTAGGCTTACTCCTAGGTAACTACAGAATTGACTACCTCACACTGACTACCTCCCAACCCAACCCCAATACTCCTACCTGACAATGTTAATATCCAACCAACCCATGTTCAGACCTAACTCCAACATCTAACTACCTTCCTTGACCAGATCCAACTAAGCCCACCAATCACCCTCACCACTAGGCTAACCACCTGAACCAAACTGACCAGCCGATGAACCCCTTTCCCACCTCCTCCCAACCGGATTACCTCCCCCTATCTGATCACCATTCCCAACACTTCCAGCTACCCAACTCACCCACTCACCCATTAACCAACATTCACACTGGACCTTTAAACTTTCCTTCACAGCAGCTGGTGCTGTGTAAAGGGCAGGACTGGGGCTTGGTGGGAGAGTTGCCTCATCTCGCCTCTCGTGCTACAGAACTGCAATGGAACTCTTTGATGGACATTGCATTGCACATTCCCGGAGAAGCTGGGCTCAGATGCAAAAGTCAGAGCAGCATCAGGGTGAGGAGAAATTCAAGCTGAAAGGCAATTTGAGGGTGATTGCTATTCCACCAATATTCGAATTGATATTTCTCTACATGGTTCGATGGCATGTTTTGTTACATTATGCTTCTGTGAATCATCTTCAGTCATTTTATTAGATTAGCAAGGCAGTGCAAATATCAGCTGTTTCTGCTGTTGAAATTAAAGCTAATATTACAAAAAGGCTTAATTATACATTTGTTTATGTGACAATTGAATGGACCTTTTTTGAGTGAATTTCAATCATCAGGTTTGGTAAAATATTTCGGGACATGATTGCTGTGTAAGGCTAAAAGAAATTTATTGTACTAAATAGTCATAATAAGTCACACACACAGCAAATATAATTCTTAGAAATGCATTTTGCTGTGTGATGTTTCATCCACTTAGTCAGTATAAGAAATCCATGCTGATTTTTCAAGTTGACCCTTTACAGTGGGCCCACCCTTTGGCAGTGTGATGTATGAATTTGTGGGGAAGACTGCTCCCTTCCTGATACTGTCAGCGCTGGCACTTCTGGATGGAGGTAAGTAAAGGAAAAGATGATTATTGTCAGGATCTAAAATCAATTTAAGCAGAATAACAACTCTTGCCTGCTTTAGCCCTACAGCTGTTTATCCTCCAGCCATCCAAAGCTCAACCAGAAGTAAGTACGATGTTTAGATTATTACAAAATGACAAAACACACTTTTTTAAAGTCATATTAGCACAGACTTTTAGAATATTAATACTTTTCTTGACTCATCCACTATTATATTTACTTTCTTTTGTGACTTTTTTTAATCTTTTCTAGAGTCATAAGGGGAGCTCACTGTTTGCACTTTTACGTGATCCTTATATATTGATTGCTGCAGGTACTTCACTGATTTTAAGGTTTCATGTATTTTACGTTACTTAATCCATATTTACGTAGAATTTCCAGAACAAAGACAAATACACAACAGTAATACTACCTTGCATTTATTTTGTGAATTTACTATCTTAGTTATGCCCACAATGTTTTACATGTTGGACAAAGAAAAATGGACACTAAATGGGAAGAAGGAATCAACAAATAGATTTATAGAGATGAGCTGAAAAAAAAAAGAGTCAAAAAGTCTTGCGTAACTGGTTGAGACCAGGAAATAGAGGAGGTTAGGCCATGAGATTTTCAGAAGGTTAAAGCAAAATAGTTAAAAAAGACTTCAGTAATGATGGAGCAAAAGGGACAAGGGGCATGATTTGCCTTCCCCAAATTTGGTGGGAGTTGTGGGGATTTGATCAGGTAAAAGGGTGGTGGTGGGCCTTCCTGAAGCAAGACTTCCCCGCAGATCTACCAAGTACCTGAGTGGTACAAGATGCAGTGGATCTTCCCAAAATCACAATTCTCACCAGTTTTCCAGCCATTGTCCAAAATCTAATTTGCCTCCACTAGGCTCCACAACGGAAGTAAAGAGTGGAATTGTTTCAGGGAGTGCAGAGTACAAATTGACACGTAAGGCTGAATCACTTCAAGGTTCAATCCCAAAACGACATTGCCTGAAATTCCAACATTGGTAATAGCTTTTCAATAAATCAGAATGCCTGAAGCCTATAACCATTTACAGAATACAAACCATATATTTGTTATAAATTTGAGTGTGATAACATTCTCCCAAGTTACCGACTGAAGTCATTGAGTCATACAGCATGAAAACAGGCCCTTTGACCCACCTCGTCCGTGCCGACCAGGTATCCTATGCTGAACTAGTCCCATTTGCTTGTGTTTGGCCCCATGTCCCTCTAAACCTTTCCTATCAACGTACCTGTCCAAATGTCATTTAAATGTTGTAATTGTAATCGCCTCTATCACTTTGTCTGCCAACTTGTTCCATGAACACACCACCTTCTGTGTGAAAAAAGTTGCCCCCCCAGGTCCTTTTTAAATCTTTCCCATCTCACCTTAAACCTATGCCCTGCAGTTTTGGACTTCCCTACCTTGGGAAAAAGATCTTGGCTATTCACCCTATCCATGCCCCTCGTGAGTTATAAACCCATGCAAGGTCATCCCTCAGCCCCCTATGCTCCAGGGAAAAAAGCCCCAGTCTACCCAGCCTCTCCTTACAATTCAAACCTTCCAGTTTCAGTAACATTCTTGTGAATCTTTTTTGCATCCTTTCCATTTTAATAACATCCTTCCTTTAGCAGGGCAACCAAAATTGTATGCAATACTCCAAATGTGGCTTTACCAATGTCTTGTACAGTTATAACATGATGTCCCAACCCCTGTACTCAATGCTCTGACGAATGAAGGCAGGTGTGCTAAATGCCTTCTTCACCACCCTGACTACTGCAATGCCACTTTCAAGGAACTATGTACCTGAACCCTAGGTCTCTCAGTTGGCAACACTCTGTAGGGCCCTACCATGAACTGTGTAAGTCATGCCTACTGAAGGCCCAACAATTGCTGTTTCCCCACCTGTGGCCCTTCATGTCTCCTGAGAATTGGCTACCTGGCCCTTGTAAAAGGAAATAAAATATTTTGAAAATAAATTTCACTTCGGCAATGTTTGCTCAGAGGAGACATTCAGGAAGTGCTTTAAGGATTAATAGAATGGCAAGAAAGGGACAATTGTTTGGGTGGAGTCAGTGAGGTCTCATGGATTTTAATTGCATCATTCACATTCCCATTTACACTGTGTGAATATGGATTATGCTTCCAGCAATATTTTGGGAAAGGCAGAAGAAGTTCAACCACACCACTAGCTTAATGTCTTCCATTTATACAGTGTCTTTAAAGTAGATGAATGTTCGAAGGGGGATCACTTATGACTAAACAGGTAAAAACCTGATTCTGAGCATAATAAGGATATATTGTAAAAGGAGGCAGATTTTAAGCAGAGTATAAAAGGAACAGAGGAGTGCAGAAATGTTTAGGGAGGTATTTCCAGAACAAGGAACCTAGACACCTAGAGGCATGACTGCCAATATTGAGGAAAAGCAAGGGAGGGATGCTTCACAGGCTAAAATCTGGGAAATAGAAATTCTGGAAGGTCATCGGATTAGAAGAGATTACAGAGGTTGGGATGGATAAGGCGTTGAAGTAATTCAAAATTGAGAATGAGAATTTTAAATTGGAGGTTTTGGACCATGAGCTTTATCAGTCAATAAGAACCTAGGTGACGGTTGAATGAGACTTACTGTATGAAAGATTTCTTTTGGATGATTGGAGTCTAAGGAACATGAGTGTGAGAATACATTTATTGACTCAAGTGATCCTTCTAAATAGTGAAAGTCTGGCCCTGAGTCTCAGCCAGCATTATAAGACACCCTTACTAACCACACTCATTACTCTATAGCATCTGGTCACAGAGTAATTGCATATAACTATAGCCAGATAACCTCAAAGAATTGATGTTATTCATTCACAGCAGAATATACTTAGCCAGATAGAGGGACTTTGATGTCCTCATATTAATAAGTGCTGGCAACTTGCAAAATAATAATTTATTGCATTTATTCAAAATTTACATCAAAGGTTATTCTATCATAATCTTTTGTGCAACCATTGATTTGAGCTTAGTAAACAGGATCGATGTGTTCTGTATTTCATTAAACTTGTTGAAAATTGAACAGGCTTGTTTGCTTAAGTGGTTTAACCTTTCAATGATAAATATTAAAAAGCAAGAATAGAAGCATATCATGTAATTATACCCACTGCTTGATTTGACAGTGTTCCCTTTTGTCAATCCTTCCTTTGTTAGAACTACTTATGATAAAGAGCACATTTTGCCAAATCATATTTTATTAAATTCATTTAGTGCATTCCAACCCTTTTACTTATAACTATATATTTCAGAATTAATAACTTAATTCTTGTTTATTAATAACTTAATTCTTGTTTTCATAAGGAGCCATATGCTTTGCAAACATGGGTATTGCGATGTTAGAACCAGCCTTACCCATTTGGATGATGGAGACCATGTGCTCCCCAAAGTGGCAACTGGGTAAATATAAAGCTATACCACTTTCTCACTTGAAATTCTGAGTAACCATATCAGAATCTTTTGGTAATCATGGGCAGCTACATTGTTAATGCTTCATGAAAATTGCTTTGGTTAGTGTTTTTAGCAGAGCTCTGAATAAAGGAAAACAAAGACTTGTATCTATATAGTGCCTTTTATGGCTACAGGATATTTAATATCTAAGTAGCATAGTCACTGTTGTAATGTTCGAGAAACCACAGTCAATTAGTGCAGGGCTGGCTTCCACAAGGAGCAACATGCCAATAACCAGCTAATTTATTTTTGAAATGCTGACTGCGGGATAAATGTTAGCTAAGGAATCAGGGATAACTTACCTGCTATTCTTTCATTTCATGGGATTTTAAAAATTTTACCTGAAGAGGCATGTAGGTATCAACTTAACATCTCATCCATTAAAAATAAGCATCCTGGCAGTGAAGCACCAATATACAACATTGGGGTGTCAGCCCAAACGTTTGTACTCAAGACCTGGAATCAGACCTCAAATCACAACCATCCGACTCAGAGGCAAGCACACTATCAACTGACTCATAGCTGACAGCACGAGCTAAACAATGAGACTGGGCTTATGATCTTACCCGAAATACTCAGCAGACGGAACCTTCATTAACAAACATTTTGCCACATTAAGAAATCAAGGCTGTCGTTCACTCCACAATGGCTTAGTTCAATTTTGACTTGTCTCCTATCAATTGCATTGTTTAACCTTTGTAAATTCTGACCTTTGAACAGATTTACACATTAATATTTGCTCAATCTACACACGTCAGACAATTGACCTGCATTGCATTTCATTTTGTGCATAGAAAGTAACAGTTATCCTTATATAATTCATGGCACGGTTTTTACATGATCAGCATTGAACCACATAAAAAAGTATTGATGCTACTACTGGTTAATGTTAAGTAAATATGCAGCTCAGAAAACATAGAAGAAATCTTACATGGTATAAAAGTAACTAGTTAAAAGGCACTTTTCAAATAGCTGTATCGTTACACAAATATTAATCTTGTTCTTTTGTTAGTCCAGCTAAGCCTACAATAGGAAATTAGAACAGCTTATTCATACTGCAACATTTTATTACCTCTACAGTTATCAATACCTGCTTCTTGCAGATTACAATTTCATTCCATTTGAGTGACATTAATACTGATAAGCTTTATTGGGTTTTCAGGTGTTGCTTTTGTTCCAGCAAGTGTCTCGTATCTAATTGGAACTAACATCTTTGGTGTTCTTGCACACAAAATGGGCAGGTAGGAAATTACCTTGTGAACCATTTATTGAGTATGTAGGTCTCACAATCTGTGCAATGGATTTTGATGATTTTAATAATAAAAACAGATCAATAGATTTCCAGTGGTTCCTGACTTAAAGTATATTTAATCATCTAATAGCCTATGGGTCTGCCTCACAGGAAATGAAATCACATAGGTTTATTTTATGAAGGAAAGTTTATGGGCTTAGCAGACAGACTAAGCCGTCTTTCAGACAAGTTATATTAAGGGAAAGTCAGTTTCTAAATACGAAAGCACTTGAATGGTTATCATCAGCAAATCCTGCCAGTATTCACCAGTTCTTATCTCTTCCTCAGGTGGTTGTGTTCTCTTCTGGGGATGATAATTGTTGGAATAAGCATTGTTTGCGTAAGTTAACAATAATAATGGGGTTATCAACTGACTTGCTGTAATGAAGTGAATTTGAATGTTCATTTCACTCACCTTTTACTGCATGTGGCATATTTTCATTTCTGAAATTGATTAGTGGCTTTTAAATTTAACTAAGCTTTTGGTACTTAACCTTAATTGCTGGTACTTAACCTTTCTTTTGATAATACACTACAAGAACAATTTAAGCATGATTTCATTGTTTTGAACACTAACAAATGGTATAAAAGCAACTGGTGAAAACTCAATTTTCAAAAATTTTGAATAAGACAATTTCCAAAACGTTGAATGAGTTTCTGGCACATGTACCCCTCCCCCCACCTTATAAGGGCAATTATATTTTATCATAACAGCATCATGTTAGAATTGAATCCAGAATGAGGATGGCAAATAAAGTCAAGGATAATCCAATTAATTCCCTCCAGTATAATTAAAAAAAAGTTGTTAGAATTGTAAAATATTGAAATGATACTGAAATGGAACTGCAGCATTTTTAAGAGTAAGTCCATCAAATATATTGAGAATTTAGAGAAATTGATTTTAAAGATGATTAACAAGTTTGTTTCATTTATGACAGGTACCACTTGCTAAGAATATATATGGACTCATCGTACCAAACTTTGGAGTTGGTTTTGCCATAGGTGAGCAAACCTTTGTTAGTAAGACAATGACTTCATAAGTAAAGAGTAACAGGCAGAACGGCATCTTGTGGAAGAGAATGTTGTTTGAAATTAAGATCAACTCCAGTAATTAATTAGTTAATCTTTAGCAGAAGTTGGAAATTCAGCTTTACAAAGTATCACAGGCTACAGTTATATTCATAAAACCAAAAGAACTGCTGATGCTGGAAATCAGAAATGAAAACAGAAATTGCTTGAACGCTCAGCAGGTCTGGCAGCAACTGTGGAGAAAAATCAGAGTTAATATTTTTGGTTCAGTGACACTCCCTCAGAACTGATGGTAAGCTAGTTAAATATTGATTTTTAAGCAGAAGATAGGGTGGTGAGAGTGGGTGAGGAGTAAACGATAGGTAGAGATAGAGCCCAAAGAGAGAGAAGAATGGTTGGACAGACAAATGGGTGGACAACGATCAGCCTGTGAGAATGAATAGCTACTTGTGGACAATTAGTGGCTAACAATGGGTGGTGTGCAATAGCAGACCATTTGATTACAAGGCCTGGTGTGTGGGGTTTGGGGTAAGGACATGAAAGAAGGTGCCTCAAACCATGTAACTGTTGAACTTGATATTGAGTCCAGAAGGCTGTAGAGTTCCCAATCAGAAAATGAGGTACTGGAAGAACATAGCTACCATCTGTTCTGAGGGGCACTGAACCTGAAACGCTAACTCTGATTTCTCTCCACAGTTATATTCATGTAATGCTAACTCTGATTTCTTTCCACAGTTATATTCATGTTAAAGTGGTTTTCTGTCCATGCCAATATAAGGTCAAGAATTAGAGAAACTATTTTATTCTCTACTATCTTCTGAGTGAGTGGAGCCCTCTGGATTTATTTGATTTTGTCTCAAATGCAATCTAACCTCAGTCATAGGGTGATATATTAAATATACAGGCCTCAGACGAGTACCTATAGAGTGCACTATGTATCTGGCAGCATAGCTTTAGTGCATTAATACTTAAAGTTACAATTGGAACATTTTGCCAATCACAAGATCTATTTTCATGGAATGAAGCAATTGAATGGCTTCACGGTTTTGATCTGTGCAAAAGATTGAGCAACAGGCATGTCAGTCCAAATGGTATGTTTTGTTCTTAGTCAACTGCATCAATTAACATTACATGATACATATTTCTCATATTGCTAGATAAAATCGATTTGAAAAAAAATTTAAAAGCTGAAGATGTAAGATTTCTATTTTAGCAATACAGGTGAATTGAAACCCAAGTTTCAACGTTAAAAAAACAATGTGCCAGTTCACAGTATTAACTAACTTGTACTATTGACACATTTCTGGCACAGTCTTGCTCTCTTCTAGGCCAGTAGAATTGTTTAATAAAATTAATTAATCGACATTTAAACAACACTTTATTGGTTAAATGATCAGTGTAAATTATATTTCAATACATCATTTGAATTTTCTGGAATTAATTCATAATAACATCATGCAATGTTATTACTGCGTGTTATGTTTCTACGTCTGAATTTTTCACTCCATTTTTAAAAGAATACACTCTGTACATTAAAAAAAAAAGTCTTGGCGCAACTCACAATTTAAACAATAAGTAAAGTATTGGAAATTTTCAGCAGACCAGCCAGAATCTGTGGGAAGAGAAACAAACTTAACATTTTAATGACCTTTCGTCAAACATATTTTTGTTGCTAGGTAATCATTAAGATGGCATAGCTACCTGACCTTAAGCCTGAAATATGATTTTTCAGCACATTAATGTATATTTTAGTAATTGTTTTATAACAATCACCATGATTGTTTTAAAAGATGTGCTTTGAATTATTCTAATATTTGTTGTTTGCAGCTAACTTGATCATGTCTAATCAATGTACTATTCCTTTTAGGAATGGTAGATTCTTCTATGATGCCTATTATGGGTTACTTAGTGGACTTGCGTCATGTCTCTGTGTATGGAAGTGTTTATGCAATTGCAGATGTGGCATTTTGCATGGGGTTTGCATTAGGTAAGTTCACACTACTGTTGGGAATTTAAGAAGTATTTAAAACTTGTTTGAAAGATAACAAATCAAAGATGTTGCATTAACTTTTAAGCACTTTTAAGTCCTCAGCTGTATGTATTGAACTTGAATACTGTTAATTGAACACTAGATGGCCTCAGACTGGAGCAATGTATTTTTATGTTGAATGCTTTGTCCAGAAAGAATATTCTAGAATGCCTGAAATGAAAGCAGTTATTATATTGCTGCACTGATTGAAGGATTATCAGACATTCTAACACTTCCCAACAAATGAGGTACCTTTGATGTGTAGTTGCTGTTGTTTCAGGGGTAATGCGGCAGCCATTTTGTGCACAGGTTTCTGAAATGAAGGAAATGATTAAATATTCTAATTTATTGGTGGCTGAGAATTAATTGCTGATCATGTACCTCTCTGATAACGCAAAGCAAGCTTGCTTGACAACATTCCAAGAGTAATGGAACTCTGTATTCTTATAGAACAAAAGTATGGGTATCCATATTGAATTATTAGCTGGAAGTTCAAACTTAGACATGATGTTTGTTGAAGGCTTTTAAAACCACTAACGCTGTGATCCTCAGTGGATGACACTGTGCAATCCAACTATTAATAATTATGGTAAACACTTTAGTTTTACACAAATAACCCATGTCGTCTGAAATGTTCAAGAAATTGCGCATAAATGGGAGAAGTTGGGAGAGAAAAAATATCAATGAAGCAAAACAATATATACATAGTATCCAAGATATGATTTGACAATTTTTGGTCTTTGGGCAAGATCCAAGAGTCCAATGACTTAAGTCTAGCCGATAGCTGAACAATTGCCCAAATCTCATCAAATCAGCACAACAGCTGCATATCAGTTTGAGAGGGGTTTGCAATGTAGTAGTCAGTGTAACTAGTGGATACTAGCGAGGAAAGCAATGTCACGCTGAATGAAAGATTGAGTGAAAAGCCTCAGAGATTAGTGTTGGCCTCCAATCTCTCTGCAATTTGGAAATAGCAGATGAAATTGATCAATTTTTGAGATAATACTAAATTAATGAGCAGTCAAGACTGATAAAGCTGTGACAGAAGAATGTAGAAAATTTGCCATAGGCAGAATTATGACTGATTACATTCACAATTTGGTGTGAGCAATTTGACATTGAAAGGGGGATAAAAAGAGACATACAGATATTTAATAAATGGTGCCAAAGCTGAAAATGGGAAAAGCTGAAAGAGATCCAAACTGGTAATGGAATCACAATTTAGGATGTTCAATTTAGGAAAATAACTAAGAAACCAAATCGAATGCTGGTATATTTTCAAAACAGTAAAAGTCTGTGGCATTTGTTGCTATCACAACAGATTTTCATGAAACATTCTTTTACTGCAGTCAGCCTGCTCATTAAAGTTCAAGAAAAGCATCAGAGCCCCAGAAGTAAACATCAGAAATAGCACATTGGCCAATTGCTCATACTGGAGAATGAGTTAGGAGGAAAGGTTAGACATCAGATCTGTCAGTCTTGAGAGGGAAAAAATGACACAGGAAAGGATTAGAAAAACTAATGTCTCAGGATCGCTGTGGTGGTCCAACAAGGTTCAACACAAGCTGGAAGAACAACACCTCATCTTCTGCTTGGGGACCTTACAGCTTTCAGGACTCCACATCGAGTTTTAACAATTTTAGAGCCTGAACACCTCTTTCCATATTTATTATCTACCCTCACACTCCAGTTTTTGTCATGACATAGTTTGCTTACAGCACAGCCAACCCATTTTTCAAGTACTTATAGTACCCATTTTCACCTATCCAGCTTCTCTTATTCCCTACCTTACAATCAACAATCCCTTTGTCTGCCTACACATATTTCCTCTCTCTGGGTTCGGTCTCCACCTATCCACTCAACTGATAGCTGCCATCAGTCTGATCAAGGGTCATTGGATTCGAGATGTTATCTCTCTTCTCTCCATAGATATTTCCAGACCTGCTGAGTTTCTCCAGTAATTTCTGTTTTTGTTGTTTCAGATCTCCAGCATCCACATACTTTGTTTTATATGAGAAAAACTGATCATGAGGACCATTTCAATTTACAGCACATTAGGAAAAGGGATTATAGATGAAAACAGTAAAAGGCAAATTCCAACATAAAATTTTAAAATGCTGGAAATGCTCAGCAAGTCAGGTAGCATCTGTGGAGAGAAAGAGTTTATATTACAGATGGATGACCTTTCATCAGAATAAATTCAGGGCTGCTGACAGGAAAGACCAATCATCTTAAGTTTCTTGAAATCACCCCTTGAAATTTTGTTTATGCTCCATTGTCTAGCCCAGTCTCTCATCAATGGGATCTGCGCACAATGATATAAATGAGCTAACCAAAGAAATTTTAGTAAGATTTACAGATTATAATTCAGGCAGATTTAGATTGAACCTCTGCATCAGATAATGAGAATCAGTTTCAGGTTTACATAGAGGCAGAGTAATTTCCTATCTTAATCTTTTTTTGAAAGAGCTGCAATATTGAACACACTTCCATTTTTTGGCAGAATACTTGTTACCAAAGATTTTTGGAATGTCTGTTATCTTCTCTTTTGTTGTTGATTATTGTAATGTCTGTATGACAATCATCATAAAATCATTATATGACTGGTGGAGCAGAACAGTATACTGCTGTTGAGACCTTCCAGTGGTCACAACGCTGTTACCATATTTCAAGCCCATCTGCACACCATTTCAGATGTCGCAGGCTAGAAACTGGCTCTTACACTGTGGTTGGGCACAGCTAACCCTAAGGAAATGGCCAAGAAAGGCAAGTCAGCTGCTTGCTTTGTGGTCCTGGAGGTGCAGGGGGGTGGTGGAGAGGAGGGCCAGCCTTTTTTCCGCAGAATGCCAAAAGAGACCATAGCATCAGACACAGCTAAACTGAACATAGAGAATCACCCAGGTTCTCCAAGGTCAAGAGAAACTCACTGCAGGTCAGTAAGAAGGTTAATGCTGTCCACAAGGGTCACACTCACAGGATCAGAATTCATCCAAACGCTGCTACTGCACAGAGCCCCACAAGGGAAGTGAGGGAAATCTTTCCGTGATTGGGAAATAATAGCAGTGAGAGAAGCCTGGGGATTGAACGTCACAGCTAATGGAATTGAGAGATGTGTGATAAAGGAGAAGAAAAGTAGAGATTTAAGAAAAAGTGATTTTGTCCAAATACATCACCACATTATTATATTGCCGGAATTTGTGAGGGTTTGTAGCTGCTTAGAGCAGCAGGGTGCCACACTGCAGTTACATTCTCAGGTTTCCATTGCACTTTTTATCAGTTAAAGTAGATTTTCACACAAAGGCCAGTAGCAAATTGCATTTCCATTTTTCCCGTGTTGGAAAAGAGCTGATGCCACGAAGTGTACTTTTGACCCAATTTCAGTTACATTTTAGACACAAAGCCTGAAGCCATGAGAACTAAAGTCTAGAGGCAGCCTCAAGTGCTCCTGTTAAACAGAACTCAAAGGAATCCATTTAAGGTGTTTGGGACTGATGTTGAATATACAACACAATGCAAACAGACGCATACATGCTTACCTGATTTCTGTGGCTTAACCATGTTTATTCGAACTAGAGAAAGGACAATCAGTGATCGCCTGATAACAGCTAAAATTATGACAAAAGCCATAGATGAGAAAAGACCTTATGGCCCATTGACTCTCATCTCTCATTTAAATTTACTCAGTTTGAATTCTGACTGTGTATTGAGTAACTCATTAAAAATAAACCAACTGCATGTGTGTAGATACTGGGCTTCTTTTTATTAATCAACTGAATTATTTCTAGTGTCGATATTTTTTTCCAAACTGTGAGCAAACAAGTTGAAGGCCACTGGCTACAGTAGAAGCAGTAGCCACTATCATCATTCTGGGTAATGTTAAAAGTGCAACTCAGTCAGTTATCGTTTCCTGCAATTGTAAAAAAGTTAAAGTAATGATTGGAAAGAAAATTATTACGTTTCCCCTACAATCATGTACAATAAATTATTTTTAATGCAATTAACTTGAGAAAAATGTTTTTGTCTTTAAAATCCTTGTATCGATGCAAGTTACAGTTTATAAATGCAATTAGAAATGATTGAAGGAATTAGAAACTGCAATGTTTCACTTGATCTACTTTCCATAGACACAGCCTGAATAGCCATGTCTGTGTGGTTTAAAGCCAGAACTCACATGACATCGGGTTATAGTCCAACAGGTTTATTTGGTATCACAAGCTTTCAGATTGTAGCCCCTTTGTTAGGTGCAGTGAGAGAGAAGAACACGCAGACACAGTTTATAGGCGTAGAGATCAAGCGCAGAGTGATCAAAAGATCATACAACTGGTGTGAGTGAAGTGCCAGATAATAAGTCTCTGCAGGTGTCCAAGAGTGTTAGATGGTGACTAAAGCGTCAACAGCTGAATAACCAGCAAAGGGATGACCTATAATCTGGCAGACAGATAATTACAAAAAATTAAAAATAAGGTGGTGCTGGACACAAACTAGATAACTAGAATAACATGATAGATACAAGAGTCACATGCCAAGGGTCTAACCAAAGTAATAAATAGTTCAAAACTGTATAAACGAATTAAGGTTGAGAGATCATAATTTATCAAGGTGATGCTGTCAAAACAGGACAGAAAGGAAGATTTTACAGATACAGAACAGTGTGGGGAGGGGGTAACATGTAGTACGACATAAACCCAAGATCATGGTTGTGGCCGTCTTCATAGGTACAGACCTTGGCTATCAGTCTCTGCTCAGTGATTCTACGTGTTGTGTATCTCAACGTCCCCCTGAAAGGATATTTACCCGAAAATTGGAGACCGAATGCCCTTGACCACTGAAGTGTTCCCCAACTGGGAAGCAACATTCCTGTCTGGCAATTGTTGCACAGTGTCCATTCATCTGTTGTTGTAGTGTCTGCATGGTTTCACCAACATACCATGCTTAGGGGCATCCTTGCCTGCAGCGTATAAGATAGACAACGTTGGCCGAGTCACATGAGTATCCCGAGGCACGGTACATTGGCGATACCATGCAGATGCTATGACAATGGGTGAATAGACACTGCACAACAATTGCCACACAGGCATGTTCCCTCCCAGTCAGGGAACAATTCAGCAGTCAAGGGCATTCAGCCTCTGATCTTCAGGTAAGCATCCTCCAAGGGGGATTTTGAGATACACAACAATGTAGGATCACTGAGCAGAGACTGGTAACTAAGTTCTGTACCCATGAAGACGGCCACAAATGTGATCTTGGCTTCATGTCACGCTACATGTGATGCCCCCACACTGTTCTGTATCTGTAAAATCTTCCTTAGTGTCCTGTTTTGACAGCGTCACCTTGATAAATTGTTATGATCTCTCTACCTTAATTTGTTTGTATGGATTTGAATTACTTATTACTTTGGTTAGACCTTCAGCATGAGGCTCTTATACCTATCATGTTATTCCAGTCATTTACTTTGTCTCCAGCTTCGCCTTATTTTTAATTTCTTGTAATTATCTCTCTACCTCACTTCATCGGATTATAGGTCATCCCTTTGCTGGTTACTCAGCTGTTGACACTTTACTCACTGTCTAACATTCTTGGACACCTGCTGAGATTTATTATCTGACGCTCCAGTCACACCAGTGGTACGATCTTTTGATCTCTCTGCCTATAAACTCTGTGTCTGTGTGCTCTTCTCTCACTGCACCTGATGAAGGGGCTGCAGTCTGAAAGCTCGTGATTTCAAATGGACCTGTTGGACTATAACCTGGTGTCACGTGACTTCTGACTTTGTCCACCCCCAGTCCAACATGGCACCTCCACATCAATTTAAAATTCTGATTGAAGATATTGTGTTTCAAACCCTGAGTAGAATTGACATGACTAAGCTGGTCCATATTATAAATTAATAGGTTAGGTCTGAACAGTTTGAGAGGAGAATGAGAGTTCAGTGGTTTAGTATGATAGTTAATTTTTATATTTATTTTTATTACTTTGTTAGAGGTTCTAATTTCAAAAGAGAGAGCTTTTTCCCTTATGTTACCTCAATACAACTTACAGCCAGTATAACAATTATTACTGCTCTCATGATGACACCATATAATTAACTGACATACACCTTGCTTAGTTCTATCATCACTAAACTTTAAACCAGCCAAAACCTACTTAAACTGGTGAAGAAAATGCTTGGGTTACACTTCCAAGGAACAATAACTATCTATCTCTAAATGTTTTCTGGATAGCATACCTTTTTTTTCTCCTTCTCTAATTTATTATGTCCTTTCAGGGCCTTCAACTGGTGGAGCCATTGCTAAAACAATAGGATTCCCTTGGTTAATGATAATTATTGGTATCATTGACATACTATATGCTCCATTGTGTTTTTTCCTTCGAAGCCCTCCTGCCAAGGAAGAAAAGATGGTAAGAAGCTGAAAACAATTCAGCAGTAGTTGCTTTAGATTGTTAAAATCCTGCACACAATAATACTTGAATTTATCTCATTTTAGGCTATTTTGATGAATCAAAATTGCACTGTTAAAACCAAAATGTACACAACTCAGGACCACTTTCAGAATGCCGCTGTGGTTGACGATAATGAGGAAGATTCTGAGAGTGATGAATGATTGCTGCCATATCATATTCTTTACAGTATATTTTCATGTACAGTATGCATTGCTTTGTGAAATGTCCTTTAAAATAGTCCTAAATGTACTAACTTTTTTTTTGTTCATTAAAACATATCAAAGCTGTTACTTTATTTACTCATGTGAGAATTAATTAGGATCATAGGGTATGGGGGTAGGAGACATAAAGCTGGTTGAGTAAAATTGAATGCCAGCAGCCTTATCACAACAATCGGAATGTTTATTCCATTTTTAATTTTTAATCAATGAATAGTTTTCAAAGCATTTATCAGTGTATTTTATATACACGTATCTATTAGTGAGAACAAACCCAGGTGTATGCACATATTCAAATACAAACTTTTATTGTTGTATGTTTGGTCAAAAGGTTTTCTTGCCCATATATGAGATTTGTACAGATTAATACATTTCTACAAATCAGATTTGTGGACAATTCATTTTATGTAAAAGTGTGGGCTATCTTAGCAGGCATAGTATACTTGTAATATTTATTTATGAGTAGTCACAGTCAAGTTCACAAGTCAAGCAACTAGCTGTCTGAAAACAGATTAATTCTGTTCTTAATTAATGAAGTTGAACCTTTAATTGACATTTAGATAGATGAGTAACAACATCTCCTCCTTTCCATAAAAGGTATCATACTCTTCACACTGATAAAGTTGCACATAAAGTGACTGAACATTTGGTTGTGACATGAAAAGTTTTTGGAGAGCACTGAAATGTGAAAACCATTAACTATTTTGGAAAGCAATCCTCAACTGTTTTTTTTTCCTAAAATCTATACGTTTACATTGTGGCCAATCACTTTTCTGTTCTGTAACTCATGTGCCTTCATTATATAAAATATATTTACATGGATTCGATATGTTGGCACATCTTTACTGATTAATACTCTATACATCTGGTTACAAGCAAACTTCACAAAAACATCCAGCCATACATGCAAGCATCATGATGCACTACAGTTGATAAATATTCAGAAACCATGCCTTAAATCTTCCTCCATGACTTGTTTCTGTCAACATTGTTCATGATTACTTAAAATAGACTTTCATAATTGGCTCTTATTGTTAAGAGACGAGACATTTTGTGGTACAGACGACGTCCTGTTCATGCAAATATAATCACTGTTCACAGGCAGATTGGACAGTTGGCTGCTTTGTGCGCTAAGAGATAGGAAAACATAAATAAAGATGTACAGAGTTTCTCCTGTTGACCAATAAATGGGTTTCTAATCTGCAATCAGATGTGTGTGTATGTGGATGTGTGTTCCTTCATTTCATGGAGAAATGTCTGTAATAAAAGTACTCTGAATAAAAATGGCATTGGTTTATTAATTTAGCTGTTATTTGGATTTAGGATATATCAAATAAGAGTTTGAAATGACCATTTGAAAATTATTATGTATTCTTCAACATTTTAATATGTTTAAGTTTTCAAAAGCATTAGCAAATAAACTAAACTGGTAGGAATTGCCTTCCTCATTTAGATTATGGACATGGCTGTTACATACAAACATACAGAGAAGAGAAACTGAAAAAAATGCACTTGGTCTCATCACATTATCCCAATGATTATGTCATTGATAAAAATAATGGCAGTCCAATCATCAGCTGTGATCCAGTAGATGCAAGAGTTGAAAAAAAAAGCCTGGATCAGAGAAAAGTTAACTTCGTTGAATTTCCTGTTTGAACCCCAAAAACAAATGCACCAGGAGATTTCAGTAATTGTGAGGTATATCATCATTCAGTACAGGAAATTATCCAGATCCCTTTTAGATAATTTTTGTCCTTGTCGAGGATGTTACATTGTAGCATTGCTGACCTTGGTTCTGAAATAAATCCAGTTCAGCAAAGCCATCAACTTTTTTTTCCTTGTATAAAAGCTTCCATTTGAAAAACTTAAAACAAGTACATTAAAATGTTTGCTTGCTGCTAACCCAAATCTTAATTTCTGTATCTTGGTGACTGTAAATACATGGAGTCTTACAGAGCTGTAAAGCCAGTTCAGTGCTTTTTGATCATAAGGTGGGTGGAGGTGCTCCATCTGATGCCATTTTCTCTATGAAAGCTAACAGTCACTCTATCCATCTACCAGCTCAAAATATAGAATAGCTAATTGAACTAGATCCCAGAGGACTGTTGCTACCTATCAAAAATATAACATAAGTCACCAAGTTCTAAAACAGAGTGGAGCACAAGTTAAGGAAATTTGTTGAGGAAAATATCTGTGCAGCAGCAGGAAGAGTGAGGTGTCATGTTCTTAGCTGAGACACTCAGAAATTGGTCAACCTTCATGCCACACAGCTTTTAAATATAGCATTAAGCAATCAATACAAGTTTTAATTTATTGTAGTGAATAATGACTTGTGATCAGCCAAAATGATTTGAATGTTTGTAAGGCTAAGATCGGTAGAATTTTTGAACAGTAAAGGAATTAAAGGCTATGGTGACTGAGCAAGTAAGTGGAGCTGAGTGCACAAGAAGATTAGCCCTGATCTTATTGAATGGAGGAGCAGCCTTGAGGGGCAGATGACCTGTTCCTCCTATTTCTTATGTTCTTAAAATATTTCCTTTGAATGGGGAAGCTGGTGGGGTGAATGTGTTCTAGCTGACCCTCTACCACCATTTTCAACAGCATAAAATCCATCACACTTCTATCTCTCTGCTGTTACGAAGATGTCATTTGAAATCAAACTGTTACATCTGTTTCTCTCTCAAGTACAACAAAATCTGCTAAGTTTTCCAGCTTTCTGTTTTTATTTTAGATTTCCATCATCTGTAGTATTTTGCTTTTATGTTATCACAAGACTCCTTATACTTTATCAGTTTTACTTGAAGGTCACCGATGGCCAGTGTAGGACTCGGAAAAGTATTACACTGTTGTTACTCTTAAAAGTTACTCTTTTAAGGTTGAATTAAGCAGTTGAACAGGCTGGGGACATGACATTTAACCATGGTGTACAATAAATAGGTGCCCAAATGAAAACCATTTTGTTCCATGGTATAAATATACCTCAATTGGGAAAATATGCAAAAATATTGTTAGATTTCATAGCATCATAATAGTTACAGTAGAGAAGTTTGCCCATCATTTCTGAAATGGGCTCTCCAATAAGCATTACAATTGTCATTTATCATTGTCAATTACTTGCCCTTTTCCCATGCCTTTGTGCATTGTTTCTATTCAAATAATCATACAATGTCCTTGAGTGCTTCAATTGACCAGGCCTCTACCACATTTCCAGGCAGTGCACTCCAAGTCCGAACCATCTGTGTGAAAAAGTTCTTCTTCACATCATATTTGCTCCATTTGCAAATCACTTTAAATCTGCCCTCTCATTCTTGATTCTTTTATGAGCAGGTACAGTTTCTTCCGATCTACCACTCAATTTTGAAAACATGTCAGGTCTCCTCTTAGCCTTCTTCCCTCCAAGGAGAATAGTCCATTCTTTCCAAACTATTCTGATAAGTGAAGTTTCTTATCCCTAAAATCAACAGCACACAACATTCCAGTTGAGGTCCAACAAGTCTCTTGTATAAACTCAGTATAACCTCCCTGCGCTTGTTCTCCATGCCCCTATTAATAAAACCTAAGATACTGTAGGCATTATTAACTGCTCTCCGCAGCTGTCCTGCCACTTTCAGTGATCTATGCACATATTCACCCAGGTCCCTCTGCTCCCAAGCCCCCTATGTAGTGAATCCCTTAATTTGTATTGTTCGTCTATGTTCTACCTATTGAAATGTATCACCCTTCACTTGAACTCCATCTGCATGCCTAATTCATCAACTTATCTATGTCCTTTTGGAGTTCCAAACTGTCCTCTTCAGAGTTTACACTGCTTCGAAGTTTTTGTATCGTGAGCAAACTCGAAATTGCTACCAAAGCATCAATATCAAGGTTATTAATGCACAACAGGATCGAAGAGATTTATTAGAATGGTATTACTTTAATGAGGGAATTCAATGCGGACAGACTAGAGGAGCTAGGATTGTTCTCTGCAAACTAGAGAAAATTTAAACGTAAATTGGACAAGATTAAGGAAAACCTATTTCTATTCGTGGATGGCACAATAATCAGATTTAAGTAACTGGCAAAAGAACCAGGGCACAGATGAAAGATTTATTTACACAAACAGTTTATGATTTACAATACACTGCTTGAAATGGTGGAAGCAGAGTCAACAGTAACTTTTGAAGTGAAATTATATAAACACTTGAAAAGGCATGTGCTATGAGGAAAGATCAAGGAAGTGGGACCAATTGAATAGTGCTTTCAAAAGACCAATACAAGAATGATCAAGTCAAATAGTTGTCTGTGCAATAAAAATTAATGATTCTATAGATAGTTCAAGTTAGCAATTAAAATTCATGGGCTTTTTTAAAAATTTGTTTACAATAAGCTAACTGATATGTTCTGTAAACTTGCAATATCAAACAAGTTAACATGCCCTATTGTACAAGCCCAATCAACAGATAAAATGATTGCGTCGGTAATACTCATGAAGGGTCAGAAATAGGACGTCCCTCTTATAAACCTTGGCATGGCTGGACGCATTTCCTTCTGGAGGAACCCAGCTACAAAGTATTAATAGAGATACTGACCCTTAAATTTTCTGGAGTACTTCAGCATTAGAGGGCCTTCTAATGTTAATTTGTGTTAAACACATGTATGAAGAAAAGATTATCTATATGTAGAATTAAATAAGGTTACAAAAACAAGAATGTTTCAATATCATATTTATTGGGCAGTGCTAATGTTCTAGACACCCAACTCTCCACTTTGCTCTGGTAGAGGTGGGGAACACTAGGGTTCAATTATCCAAACTGGAAACCTTGCAAATTAATTGGTGTTACTTTCTCTGCTTCAGTAACAACTTTTATTTTTCCTTCATGTGCAAAAATTACAAGTTGGTAAGTCAATTTGAATTGTCACATTCTATCAAAATTTAACTATCTGCAGGTCTGCGTAGTAAACCTTGCTGAATGTTTTACCATGCAATACATACTGTAGTATAAAGTCAGTAGACATCTCTTCATAATACACATTACTGTTTCAATAAGGACGAAAATGTCAGTGCATTTTTGCACCCTTGCACAAGTATTTGAGGTTCCAAATAGTCATCCCTTAAATTCCAAATATCTGTAAAGAAACAACATATATACTAGCAAACTCAGCTTTACTAAAATACCTTTAATAGACACAAAAGCTCACCACACAGTTTGCTATGTTGATACACATTTGGCAAAGAAATATCTATGCAAAGAACAAAAAGATGTGAACTTAAAGAATTACAGGTTTATGACATGATTCAAATTTTAAAACCTGGTCCCAAAAGAGACTTCAAATCCATCTTCCCAACATATTGTGGACACATCTGCAGAGTACCATCACCACAAGAATTAATGTAAATATATCTCACTAAAAAACTTCTGTAATGGGGAAGAGGAAGTCATAGAACTGGCTGTGTTGTTTGTTGACACTGTAGTCACATTAAAAGTCAAAATCACAAGACAGAAGAACAATTGCATTATTGCACAGAAGCAAGGAGGAAAATCAACAAAATAGTAAATTTGGTTCAGTACAATCATCAGGAAATTGAAATGAAATCATGAAAGGGATTCAGCATCATCAATAATTTGCTCATTTGATACATCAGTAAACGACTGAACATCTGTCTGACTGGCAATGTCAATTTCATCTGCTGTTATAGATAAGATGTCATCCGAAAGCTTTGTGACCTTTCTTGTTTGCTGTTCTGAAGATACACTCTCACTTAATTCTAAATCCTCGTACCCTGCTTTATAATGGATTGTAAGCAGTGTGAGAGCTTGAAGTCGTTCACCTGACTTTGAAAGGGCAGCAGACAGGAGCAGCTTCTTTCTCGGATCTGTGCTCTCTTTCTGTTCCTTGATTAAAGCATAATTGTGTTCTAGTTCCTGGTCTATTTCATTTTGTAGCTTGTCCAACATCAATTCCAGTTTTTGGCAGCGTTCATCTGTTGGTAATCCTCGATACAGATCCCGGCCAATCTCTTTAACAGCAATAAATACACTATCGTCAAGACCACCTTCTTTCTTAACAGGTAACTTGGTTCCCGTGCTAGCAGCTTGTCTTTTGGAAGGACTGCTGGCACTGTAAGTCTCTGTGTCACTGCTTTCATTGTCTGAGGTGTTTGGAGTGTGTTTTGGAGATGGCTCTACCAAATCGACACCAGGGTCAGCAAGGCGAGCTCTGGGTCCTGGCCTTAGGTTCAGCAAGCGTGAACTAGTATTAATGATATGTCGTGTTAATCCAGTAGACCTGTTAAAGGATGACTTTGACTCCAAGTCAACTCTTCTTTCTGGTGCAACTGAAAAGGGAGGCTCTGTTGCTAGACATTTGTCCTGGCACTTTTTATGGCAAACAAATGCACATATCATGCATTGAGAAGCCGCTTTGGTCCAGACTTTCTTTTTACAGTAATCACACCAAGTTGGGTTCTGAAACTGAGTATCTTGGAAATTATGCCTCTTCTCTGCGCATAACTTACTAAGATCCTCCTTACTGAAAGCAGGAATATCCTCCTGTAAAATATCTTCCTTTTCCTTTTCTACTTGAACACTAGCATTTTCTGTATCACCTTCTTTTAGATATGTAAAATTTAACGTAATGTCACCATAGCACAGTTTCTCATTGAATCCCTTATGAGTGCTTAGATTTCGTAGTGCAGTCCTACTGACAGCAGCTTTTGGTTCAGGAGCACTTAGCCTGAAAGTTGCCTGATACTCCAGTGAAGCTGTAGAAAGACATTCCATTGCTATCTCTTCAAGTTTTATACTTGCATGGCCTAAACAAATAAGTCCACCCGGTTTAAAGGGTTCTTTACACCAGATTGCGACATTGACATACTTATGGTGGCTTTCAACCTCAAAAACACATGTTGCCTTGTTCCACTTTCCAAACCTCTTGCGGTAGACAACCTCTGACGATTCCCAGATTTGGTTATCTTCTGCTCCTTCACGCATATTGCAAGTAGCTTCTGGAACTTTTTCCTTGCAATCTTGTTTATTTATAGCTGACTTGGATAGTGATGGATCCTCATTTTGGTCCCCAATTTTGCCTATACTCTTTTCCACATTTCTCTCTGCACTGTTGGTGGAAGGAATTGGTTTGTCAAGTTTTTCGGCAGCAACATCACCGGATTCAAGCTGGTATTGGGTTTCAGAGGAAGCCAAAGTAAGCTTAATTTGGGGTCTTGGGGGCACAGGAGGTTTATTTGTGGATCCTGATACTGGTTTACTAGGCTGTTGTGTATCAGGGATATCTGGACACTTCGACTGAACAGATTTAACCCCATCTTTTTGCTGTGGTTTCAGAGGAATCTGATAATTGCCCAAATTTAACTTGCGATTCAGAATAGGAGATATGGTTCCCAAAGGTTTTGCAGCAAGTGTAGCTACTGAGCGCTTTGGACTTTGATTACTTGGTGCAAAATCCTCCTTTATTATTGTGGGTGGTAGCTTGATTTCAGGGCATTCTAATTCTTCAAATTCAGAATCCAAGTCTTTAGCATCCGTACTGTCTAAAACACCTTCATCATCGAATGTTTGTGGACCAAACTGTGAGCCGAAGCCTGTGTCCTCAAGTTGGCCAAAGTTATCTTGGAGAGAACTACATTGTTGATTCTGATGTCCCCCAACAGGCCTCTCATAGTAAACCATTACTTTGTCACCAGCTTGCTTTATAAGCTTCCAAACATGCACAGAGGATGTCACCTTGACTCCTGTCGACAAATCAAAGCAAACCTGGATTAGAAAAATATTTTTAAAAAATACAAAACACTATTTTACATGACAAATGTTTATTGTGACATGGTTAAAAGATTTACTGAGAACTTAACTTTTCAAGCAAAAAGGAGAAAACACTTTGCTATTTAATTATATTTGGAGACAAGACATATAATGAAGACAGATGACAATCACCTATTACTTCTAATAAAATCTGAAATCCTTTTAAGTGCTTTCTATGTGTTTCCCAAAGTTAGGGCCTTATCCACTCTGCATAACACAGATCTAACTTAACATACAAGGAATATCTTTCTTTATTACTTCTAAGTGCTTTAAAACCAAATCACAATGATCAACAAAGTTATGTGGAAATACAATTTCAATTGTCCTTTCAACTATAAACTCTCAAGTGCTTTTTCTCCTAATTATTAATGACTTCTCCCCAATTCGAGGAGTTTCACATGCTATTTACTTTTAGATATGAATATTTGCTAATAGGATAAAATATTTTGAATTAGTGCAGTCAGAAATTTGCATCCATAACTTTACTCAAACACTTCTGAGCCAAATATTAAATGAAGGAGGAATAAAATTTACATGATTTGGATAAGGAACCTGTCAGTGGGGTAAAAAAACCCTGACAGACAATTCTGAGTTTTCTATCAAATAGCTAAGGGACGAGATGATGTGCAAAGATCAGCAATGACAATTTTCATCTGCTGAAACATCCAGAGGATATAAAAGATATTGTAGAAATGCAAATTATTTACTTTGTTCTTTGTGCAAACATGGTTCTTTTTACTAATTCAGGAACAATTAACAATTACCTAAGCAAGATAAGAACTTGCTTATCAGTTAGACAATGCAGTCTTAAAAAAATGACATGCATGTAGTTTAGCAGTGGACTAATGCTCTCTCGATTGTTTAACACAATTCTCCTGTCTTTTATGACTTCCAGTCTAGTTTCATTGCAACTAGATTACAATATTCTCAAGTTGCTAGATGTACTGGAATGTCAATCACTCGTACTGCAGTATCATCAGAGAAGTGTAACTAATAACCTGAAATCAGTTTCAAACAGTTTAAACATAAGGTTGGATGTTGAATTCTATTTACCTTGTTACAGTGCAGGAAACTGAATAGCTCTCAAATTATATAGATAAAAGTTTTTTTTTCTATTCATTTTTTGTGGGATGTAGGCATCGCTGGCTGACCAGCATTTCTTGCCCATCCCTAATTGCCCTTGAGAAGGTGGTGGTGAGCTGCATTCTTGAACCACTGCATTCCTCCTGCTGTGGGTTGAACCACTATGTTAGTAGGGAGGAAATTCCAGGTGGGTCTGTATCTTCCTCTCTTATTAATTTTGACTGTGTTTAGATGTTCTGTTGCAAACAAGTTGAAGACTCTGGATCTGTACTTGAGGGATTTTAAAAGGATGAGGGGAATCTGATTGAAACTTACAGAATACTGAGGGGCCTGGATAGGATGGACAGGGAGAAGATGCTTCCAATAGTAGGAGAGACCCAAGGGCATAGCCTCAGAGTGAAAGGACAACCCTTTAGAACGGAGATGAGGAGGATTTTTTTCAGCCGGAGGGTGGTGCAACTATGGAACTCACTGCCATAGAAGGCTGTGGAGGCCAAGTCATTAAGTGTATCTAAGACAGAGGTAGATAGATAGGTTCTTGATTAGGAAGAGGATCAAAGGTTATGGGAAGAAGGCAGGAGCATGGAGTTGAGAAACATTCAGCCATGATCGCATGGCAGAGAAGATCAATGAGCCGACTGGCCTAATTCTGTTCCAATAACTTATGGTCTTATGTGGAAATAAAAGTTTCAGTTAAGGCCTGTAACACTATTCAAGATTCCCATTTGAATTCTTAATGGGTTATAGTCCATCCCACCATTTTTTTGATACATCTATGAAAACCACCAACTTTTTTAGATTTTTGTTTTGTTGTTTCACCATGTACTGCAAAATGTTCTCAATACATTCCTGTATATGTGTTCAATATCATTTTTCTTGTGGGCTTAGCTATAGCACAATGATAAGATGTTCTACAAACATTTTCCAAAACAAATGAATTGAATGTAACTCCAATTACTGGTGGGAGCTAAAACTGAACAATCAATAAATAAAAATTACTTTGGGAAATTGCCTATCAAAAGTCTGCAGAAAGATCAAAGCATGTGATGTTATTACAAATGCACATATAAATGTAAGTTTAAAAAAGAACATAATGGAAGATCCAAATAATGAAAACAAATAGATCAGCAAAACAACGGGTGAGAACACCATCTGAAGCTGAAAGAAGCAAGCCAGTATGACTGCCAATTGATGTGATAATCTGCGAAGAATAGCAACCTCAGGAAATTAATCCTCATCACTTTTATGAGATGCACAGTTGAACTTCAGCAGCATAATTCAATGGGCATTATAAAACAATGGACATTCTGGCTAAAGCCATGTAGTGCTATATGACTCCCACTAACAATTCATTGTACTATATCACGTACATTTGAGTCTTCTATTCATATGTCCTCTTAAAAGAATGAAGCAACTTTCAATAAAGGTCTTAACCAAAATAATGAATTTATGGCATGGAGTTTACCTTACACGTTAATCACTAATGCATTGTATATCTGTGAGCTATAATCTCCACATGCTGAATGAACACACAACTGAAAAAATGCACAATAACTTTACCTAGACGCTTGGTATTAATTTAGAATGCATAATTTATTAATGTCTGATTAGACGAAGTGAAATCATTTTATCCATCCTGTCAATTTTCATGCAATTAAATCACTGATAATGATAAAAGATTTGGACAATACATATGATATTAGAAATACCTTGGGTTTCTTCTAAACAACTAAAGATTTTTCCCTGCTTTCTAATTATTCTGTATATGTTGCAATTAATTTTACCTTTAAATACATAATTTATATATTTCGATTTCAATGATTTCTTGAAATTCACCATATTATAGCAAGGGCACTATACTGGCATTTAACAAGGACTTGTTACATTACTGCATATATGGAACAGTCATTGATTTGAAAGTAGGGGAGTGTAAGTAGAGATAAAGAGTTACTTTGCTGGTTTGTTGGTTAGGGCAAGTGGTAATCCCCAGCGTTTTGAGTGTCTGGGCTTGGGGTGGAGGTTGGCGGGGGGGGGGGCGGGGTCATCTTTTGTGTATTTAAATAACATGGATGAAGGAATGGCGAGTTGCAGATCCAAGTTTGCAAATGACAAAAAATTTCAGAAGCACAAGTGGATGAAGTTAGATGTCATAATCTATGGTAGATATAATTCAATACAGGGAAGCATGAGATCATTCAGCATGGATCTGAGAATGCAAACAGGAATATAATATGAATGGTGAAAGACTTTTTTGTTCTATTCATTTTATGGGATATGGACATCGCTGACCGGCCAGCATTTCTTGCCCATCCCTAGTTGCCCTTGAGAAGGTGATGGTGAGCTGCCTTCTTGAACTGCTGCATTCTTCCTGCTGTGGGTTGACCCACAATGCTATTAGGGAGGGAATTCCAGGATTTTGACCCAGCAACAGTGAAGGAACAGTGATATATTTCTAAGTCAGGATGATCAGTGACTTGGAGGTGGTGGTGTTCCCATATCTGCTTCCCTTGTCTTTCAAGATGGAAGTTGTCATGGGTTTGGAAGGTGCTGTCTGAGGATCTTTGGTGAACTTCTACAGTGCATCTTGTCGATAGTACACACTGCTGCTACTGAGCATCGGTGGTGGAGGGAGTAAATGCTTGTGGATATAGTGCAAATCATGCAGGCTGCTTTGTCCTGAATAGACTCAAGCTTCTTGAGTGTTGTTGGAGCTGCACTCGTCCAGGCAAATGGGGAGTATTCTATCACACTCCTGACTTGTGCCTTGTAGATGGTGGGCAAGCTTTGAGGAGTCAAGAGGTGAGTTACTCGTCGCAGTATTCCCAGCTTCTGGTCAATGGTAACCCCCAAGATGCTGGTAGTGGGGGATTCAGTGATGGTAACACCATTGAATGTCAAGGGGTGTTGGTTAAATTGTCTCTTATTGGTGATGGTTTTGCTTTCTGCGGCGGATGTGTGGAGAGAATGCAAGCCAGGGTGCAAACGGCAATGTAAGGCTTTTCCCTATAAAAACTTACCTCATGCAGCAGCGGCCTTCTTGCTTTCAGCGGTGGGTGTGTGGAGAGAACGTGAGCCCGGAAGGAGCTGATATATTCCGGCATTGGCTAAACCCGAAACACTACACGTGTAGTGTCTCCCACCCATCCTCCTCCTCTGACCAAAAAAAAAAGACTATGTGGTGGGTCGGTAAGGTAAGGCTTTTTTGTTATTCTCCTGGAAATCTCGAGTCGAGGGAATGGAAGCTAGGGCAGTTGCATGCTCCTCTTACAGGATGTGGGAGGTAAGGATCACCGCTGGTGTCCCCTTTGACTGCACCTGCAAGAAGTACACCCAACTCCAGCTCCTCACAAACTGCATTAGGGAACTGGAGCTGGAGCTGGAGCTGGAGGAGCTCCGGATAATTCGGGAGGCTGAGGGGGTGATAGACAGGAGTTATAAGGAGGGGGTCACACCCAAAGTACAGGAAAAAGGTAGCTGCGTGACTGTCAGGAGGGGGAAAGGGAATAGGCAGACAGTGCAGGGATCCCCTGTGGGCGTTCCCCTCAAAAATAAGTATACCGTTTTGGATACTGTTGGAGGGGGGGAACCTACCAGGGGAAGGCCATAGTGGACAGGTCGCTGGCACTGAGCTTGGCCCTGTGGCACAGAAGGGAAGGGGGTTGAATAGGAGAGCAATTATAATGGGGGATTCAATAGCAAGAAGGCACAGACAGGCGGTTCTGTGAAGGCGAACGAGACAAGCGGATGGTATGTTGCCTACCGGGTGCCAGGGTTCGTGACGTCTCGGATCGTGTCTTCAAGATCCTTAAGGGAGCAACCAGCAGTCATGGTACACATCGGTACCAATGACATAGGTAGAAAAAGGACAGAGAATGTGGAAAACAAGTCCAGGACAAACAGGGTAGTTATCTCCGGATTACTACCAGTGCCACGTGATAACGAGGTAAGAAATAGGGAGAGAGTGCAGCTAAACACATGGCTACAGGGCTGGTGTAGGAGGGAGGGCTTCCATTATGTGGATAATTGGACCACATTCTGGGGAAGGTGGGACCTGTACAGTAAGGACAGGTTACACCTGAACCGGAACAGCACAAATATCCTGTGCGGGAGGTTTGCTTGAGTTATACAGGATGGTTTAAACTAGATTGTCAGAGGGTGGGGAACAGGATTTGTAATTCAGGGGATGAGGTATTCAGCCTTCCAACAGACACAACAGGGAGTGAGGTGGTTAACAAAGAAACATGGTTGATGGAGCGTAATTGTGGACACAGGGATGGTTTGAAGTATGTATACTTCAATGCTAGAAGTATCAGAAATAAGGTGGGTGAACTTAGAGCATGGGTCAGTACTTGGAACTACAATGTTGTGGCCATTACAGAAACTTGGGTAACTCAGGGAGAGGAATGGTTGTTGGATGTTCCGGGGTTTAGATGCTTTAAAAGAAATAGGGAGGGTGGTAAAAGAGGCGGGGGAGTGGTATTGCTAGTCAGGGCAAGTATAGCAGCTACTGAAAGACATTTCCAGAATGATATGACTTCAGAGTCAGTTTGGGTTGAGATCAGGAACAAGAAGGAAGCAGTCACTTTGTTGGGGCGTTTTTTTACAGACCCCCTAATAGTTGCTGTGAAGTGGAGAAGTGGATTGGGAGGCAGATACTGGAAAGGTGCAGAAGTCACAGGGTTGTAGTCATGGATGACTTCAAGTTTCCAAATATTGATTGGAAACTTTTTAGTTGTGATAGTTTAGATGGAGCGGATTTCGTCCAGTGCGTTCAGGAAGGATTCCTGACACAGTCTGTAGATAGACCAACATGAGGAGAGGCCACTTTGGATTTGGTGTTTGGCAATGAACCGGGCCAAGTGTTGGTAGGACAGCATTTTGGCGATAGCGATCATAACTGTTACTTTTACAATAGTCATGGAAAAGGATACGTACATACAGCAGGGTAAGGTTTATAATTGGGGGAAGGGTAATTATAATTCTGTTAGGCAAGAACTGGGTAACATAAAATGGGAACAGATGCTGTCAGGGAAGAGCACTATTGAAATGTGGAGATTGTTTAAGGAATGCATACTGCTTGTGCTCGATATGTTTGTCCCTAGCAGGCAGGGAAGATGCAGTTGAGTGAGGGAGCCTTGGTTCTCAAGAGAGGTCGAACGACTAGTTAAGAGGAAGAAGGATGCTTATATAAGGTTTAGGAAACAAGAATCGGAAAAGGCTCTAGAGGGGTACAAGTTAGCCCGGAAGGAGCTGAAGAAAGGGCTTAGGAGAGCTATAAGGGGCATGAGAAAACCTTGGCAGACAGGATCAAGGAAAACTCCAAGGCCTTTTACATGTACATGAGGAATAAGAGAATGACCAGGGAAAGGGTAGGGCCGATCAAGGATTGTAAAGGGAATTTGTGCACGGAGCCTAAAGAGATAGGAGAGGTCCTTAATGAATACTTTTCTTCGGTATGCACAACTGAGAGAGACCTAGTTGTAGAGGAGGACATGGTGAAACAGGCTGGGAGGCTAAGGAGGTCGGTGTTAGTAAGGAAGATGTACTAGAAATTTTGAGGAACTTGAAGATAGATAAGTCCCCCGGGCCTGATGGGATTTATCCAAGGATTCTATGGGAAGCAAGGGAAGAGATCGCAGGGCCTTTGGCGATGATCTTTTCGTTGTCGCTGCCCACAGGTATAGTGCCGGAAGATTGGAGAGAGGCAAACGTCATTCCCTTGTTCAAAAAAGGGAATAGGGATAACCCTGGAAATTACAGGCCAGTTAGTCTTACTTCAGTGGTGGGCAAATTATTGGAAAGGGCTCAGAGATAGGATTTATGATCTCTTGGATAGGCACAGTTTGATTTGTGATAGCATGGATTTGTGAGGGGTAGATCATGCCTCACAAATCTTATTGAATTCTTTGAAGAGGTGACCAAACACGTGGATGAAGGTAGAACAATGGATGTGGTATACGTAAGTATATGGTGTAAGTAAGGTGTTTGATAAGGTTCCCCATGGTAGGCTCATGCAGAAAGTAAGGAGGCGCGGGATAGGGGGACATGTGGCAGATTGGATTCAGAATTGGCTGACCCTTAGAAGATGAAGGGTGATAGTGGACAGATAATATTCTACATGGAGCTCAGTTACGAGTGGTGTACCACAGGGATTTGTTCTGGGTCCTCTTCTATTTGTGATTTTATAAATGATTTGGACGTAGGAGTAGTAGGGTAGATTAGCAAGTTCACGGACGATACAAAGGTGGGTCGAGTTGTGGATAGTGCAGAGGGCTGTTCTAGGTTACAAACAGACATTGATAGGATGCAGAGCTGGGCTGAGAAGTAGCTGGTGGAGTTTAACCCTGAAAAGTGTGAGGTGATTCATTTTGGAAGGACAAACTTGAAAGCAGAATACAGGGTTAATGGAAAGATGGTCAGTGTGGAGGAGCAGAGGGATCTCGGGGTTCATGTCCACAGTTTCCTGAAAGCTGCCACCCAGGTGGATAGAGTTGTTAAGAAGGCGTATGGTGTGTTAGCTTTCATTAATAGAAGGATTGAGTTCAAGAGCCGTGAAGTTATGCTCCAGCTATACAAAAGCCTGGTTCGGCCACATTTGGAGTATTGTGTCCAGTTCTGGTTGCCTCGTTACAGGAAAGATGTAGAAGCATTGGAAAAGGTGCAGAGGAGATTTACCAGGATGTTGCCTGGAATGAAGGGAAGGTCTTACGAGGAAAGGTTGAGAGAGCTAGGGCTTTTCTCTTTAGAACGAAGGATGAGAGGTGACTTGATAGAGGTGTACAAAATGATCAGAAGTATAGGGTGGACAGCAGGAGACTTTTTCCTAGGATGGAGGTTGCAATTACGAGAGGGCATAGTTTTAAAGTGAGTGGAGGTAGATATAGGGGAGACGTCAGAGGTAGGTTCTTTACTCAGAAAGTGGTAGGGGGGTGGAATGCATTGCCGGAGAGGGTAGTGGAGTCGGCCTCATTAGGGGCATTTAAGCGGCTACTAGATAGGCATATGGATGATAGCGTAAGGTGGGGGTTAGATAGACCTTACAATTAGGGTAAAAGTTCGGCACAACATTGTGGCCCGAAGGGCCTGTGCTGTGCTGTACTATTCTACATTCCATGGTCATAGCCTGGCATTTGTGTGGCGCGAATGTCACTTGCCACTTGTCAGCCCAAGCCTGGATATTGTCCAGATCTTGTTGCATGTGAACATGGACTGCTTCAGTATCTGAGGAGTCACGAATGGTGCTGAAAATTGTGCAATCATCAGCAAACATCCCCACCTCTGATCTTGGAGGGAAGGTCATTGATGAAGCAGCTGAAGATGGTTGGGCCTCGGACACTACCCTGAGGAACTCCTGCAGAGATGTCCTGGAGCTGACACGATTGACCTCCCACAACCATGACCATCTTCCTATGCGTTAGGTATGACTCCAACCACTGGAGCGTTTGCCCCTGATACCCATTGATTCCAGTTTTGCTAGGGCTCGTTGATGCCACACTTGGTTGAATGAAGCTTTGATGTCAAGTGCTGTCACTCTCCCCTCACCTCTGGAATTCAGCTTTTTTTGTCCATGTTTGAACCAAGACTGTAATGAGATCAGGAGCTGAGTAGCCCTGGCAGAACCCAAACTGGGTGTCAATCAGCAGGTTACTTCTGAGCAGATGCTGCTTGTTAGCACTGTTGATGACACTTTCCATCACTTTACTGATGATTGAGAGGAGACTGATGGGGCGGTAATTGGCCAGGTTGGATTTGTCCTGCTTTTTATGTACAGGACATACTTGGGCAATTTTCCACATTGTAGATACCAGTGTTGTAACTGTACTGGAACAGCTTGGCTAAGGGAGTGGCAAGTTCTGGAACACAAGTCTTCAGTACTATTGTCGGAATGTTGTCAGGGCCGGTAGCCTTTGCAGAATCCAGTGTCTCCAACCACTTCTTCATATCACGTGGAGTGAATCAAATTGGCTGAAGACTGGTATCTGCAATGCTGGGAACCACTGGAGGAGGCCGAGATGGATCATCCACTCGGCACTTCTGGCTGAAAAATGCCGCGAATGCTTCAGCCTTATCTTTTGCACTGATGTGCTGGGCTCTTCCATCGTTGAGGATGGGGATATTTGTGGATCCTCCTCCTCCAGTGAGGAACTATGCAGGAGCAAAGGGCTTTAGACGTTCAGGTACACAAACCACTAAACACTAGCACTAACACAGTGTGGAAAAGGTTCCATGAAATGTTGGCCTGGAATTCAAAGTAAGGAAAAAGAGATGCTTCAGTTATTTAAAGCCTTTGAATGTCCATTTGTGGTTCTACTCTTATGGTAGGACAGCAAGTCTCTGGGAAAGTTAGCTTTGGAAGGGTGCAGTGAAGATTCACCAAAATATCACAGCTAGAACAATTAAATTATGAGTTTATAAACTTGTTTTGCATTCCCTTAAGTTTAGAAGGCCAAGGGTGTCAAAATAACTAGTAGTCAGTGGCCCTACATACCAAGGGCTAAAGCAGTTGAACAAGGCAGCTCAACACCACCTTCTCTAGGATATTTAAGTATGGGCAATAAATACTCTTACCAACACTACCACCACATGAAAAAATTTAAAACAAAACCTGTTTGATCAATTAAGTAATTGGGTGGATTGAAAGGAAAAACAGGTGGGATGGTGTGTGGAAGAGGCTATGAAACTGAATAGTGGTCAGCACTGCTGCCTCAAAGCGCCAGATACCCGGGTTTGATTCCGGCCTCGGGTGACTGTCTGCATGGAGTTTGCACATTCTCCCAGTGTCTGCATGGGTTTCACACGCTCTTCCCGTGTCTGCGTGGGTTTCCTCCCACAGTCCAAAGAGGTGCAGGATAGGTGGATTGGCTATGCTAAACTGCCCATAGTGCCCAGGGATGTTTAGATTAGGTGGGTGAGACGTGGGAAATGATGGAGTAAAGGAATGGGTCTGGGTGGGATGCTCTTCGGAGGGTGTATGTGGACTTGTTGGCCCGAATGGCCTGTTTCCACACTGTCGGGATTCTATGATTCTATAAAAAGGTATCTTGGTTTCTGCCTCACTAACTGGCTTGGATCTGAATTGAAATTGAGAGCACAGTATTGTTACTTAAAGGTGAACATTGGAAACTAACAGTTCTTTCCAGACAGAAAAATGTAATTGGAGTTATTTTGTAGATGATTGGTGGAAACAAGTGCAAAGTATCAGGGTATTAATTCCCACTGATGTTTTGTGAAACTGAAGCTCACAATCAATGAGAAAATGTAATGGATATGTCAACACAGGTTATATCTTTACCAAGACAAAAGCAAGGTATTGCCTTGGCACTGCTGCTTCCTAATAGAAGCAAGATGAGGGCCAGAGGCTCAGAGCTTATATGGTCAACAACTGGATGCGGAGGAAGATGTAGAAATTCTGTAAAATCTATGGACAAAATATACAAGAAAGATGACTTATTAAATGCACGTGAAGCATAGTCAGACTTAGGTGAATTTAAAAAGCTGATGCAAATTCTAGAGATTTAAAAAAAATGTACTCATGGGATTTGGGTGATGTTGACTAGCCAGCATTTATTGCCCATCCCTATTTGCCCTTGAAATGATGGTGGTAAGCTGCCTTCTTGAACTGCTGCAATTCATTTGTTGTAGGCATTTCCATGATTTAATTCTAGCAACGCTGAAGATTAATATATTTTCAAGTCAGGATGCCAAGTGGCTTGACGGGGAATCTGCGGTTGTAATGTTCCCATGGACTTGGTGCCTTTGTCTTTCGAGAAAGTAGTGGTCATGAATTTCAAAAGGTGCTGTCTAAGGAGCCTTGGTGAGTGCATACAATGAATATAAAGACTACATGGAAGACCACAAATATTCTATTTGGAGATTCCTAATTCAGTGCTTGTCTTTAAATTGCTGGGCTTTGCCGAGATGTTAAACATGGTCAGAGTTAAATTTTAAAAAAGAAGCACACTTTTGGAAGAGATGTCAGAGCCTCAAGAAGTCCTGTGAAAACATTCATTCCTTTCCT
The DNA here is from genome assembly GCA_024137785.1 of Ginglymostoma cirratum. NCBI lineage: Eukaryota > Metazoa > Chordata > Chondrichthyes > Orectolobiformes > Ginglymostomatidae > Ginglymostoma > Ginglymostoma cirratum. The sequence continues at coordinate 17,338,806 of JAHRHZ010000140.1, read as the reverse complement.
GGCTGACATGGAACATTCAACAGTAATATAAAGAATGGAGGATTTAATAATAGCAGCAATCTGAGGCTAGCCCATGATAGGCTGAAAGTGTCAAGGTGAAAGGAGAATCATAATGAAAGGGAGTGAGGATAGAGGTACCTCTAGCAAATGCAAACGATTAGAATTAGCAAACCACAACAGAAGAATGTACTCCAAGCAAGTCTGGAATATGAACAACATGTATGTAGATACAACTTAAGACATCAATACGCAAGAATTGTCCCACATCGAATAAGACGGTTGTCAAAACTACCCATGACACAGAATATTCATAATGTTGGAAGATGATGATGATGATACTGTTCAGCCAAAGAAGACTGTACTAGTGGCAAGAAAGTTCAGTCTAGTAATGAAAGCTGTGGTTTTGGATTCATTTCCAAAAATGGTAGTTTGGTTGAAATACTCTAGATTCTTTAAATAATAGAAACCAAAGTTAGTTTAAGGAATTTACAAGTTGTACCAACTTCAGGTTTAGAGATTACAGCATGCTGAAATCACTGAAGAGTGTGATTCCTGTAAAATGGTTGGGATAAACCACTTTACTGGCATAGATGTAGTGTCAAATGAAATCTCCTTGTTGAGCAGGCATATGGAAAGGCTCAAATGAAAGTAGACATGGAACACAATTGGCATTTGCTTTAGATTTATAATTTACATAATTTGGACATTACTGCATTCATTCAATACAGCACAGCTTCTTAAATCAAAAAATGATGATGTTATTGGCATTAGGAGATAGGAGTTTATAGGGAAAAAATGTTAACTATCTTGAAACTATTTTGGCACTGTGTCCAATCATTTTCTATTGGTTAATAATCCTACTAAAGAACACAGGAATAAGGGATGAGAAATACACTAAACTTGTAAAAAAGTCAGAAATAAATGTGATATATGTTAAAAAACAAAGACACTTTCATGGATAATATTGAGCCTCCCACTAGCAAGAGATTTTGACAAAGTTTCAGTATTGGACTTGAAAGTATGGGTTAAGGAATAAAAAAACATCTTGCATTTTGTAGATGTGGCATTGAGATTTAGTGAATTTATAATAATAAATCATAAAGAGAAGAGTAATAATGGACAAGATAATGCAGAAATGAATAGGTGCTAGACAGGGAGTATCAGCTAAATTTGTAAGTAAAAATGGGAGAGAGAGACAGAGAATCAGGAGGCAAGATATGTGGATTGGAAAAATTAGGAAAAGATGGTAAATGGAATTCTGATCAGAGGAGGGGATACCTTAAAGTAGTTGTCCATAATGAGATAGAAGGGTAAATAGACCTCGTAGTTTGACAAGAACAAGGACTACGGAGGAGCTGGGCATACCACAAGTAGAAGCCCTTATCACTGAAACATTTCGGTAAGTACAATCAAATGAAAGGTTATTTTGATATAGGATGCTGAAGAGTTAGAGAGTGGAAATAATTTGCTGTATACTAACTTAGGGGTCAGCCAGCCTCATCAGACAGATGGAAAAAAATTGAAAAAAAAAGTGTTCCTTGATAGAATACAGAAGGCCAGACTAATGGCTTGAAATAGAAGGGAAAACGTGGTAAAGACTTTAGATTGTCCTATTGCAGAAGAAAAAATCTTGAAGGTCATTTCAGTTCTTTCAGTAGTACACTTCTGGGAATTAAATCCATCTATATAAAAGCTGCAGTTTTACACGGTGAACATTTCAAAGGAAAGCATTTACAAACCCTGTAAAGAAGCAGGTGATTTTATTTTCTGAGATAGTAGGAACTGCAGATGCTGGAGAATCTGAGATAACAAGGTGTAGAGCTGGATGAACACAGCAGGCCAAGCAGCATCAGAGGAGCAGGAAGGCTGACGTTTCGGGCCTAGACCCTTCTTCAGAAATGGGGGAGGGGAAGGGGGTTCTGAAATAAATAGGGAGAGAGGGGGAGGCGGATAGAAGATGGATAGAGGAGAAGATAGGTGGAGGGGAGACAGACAGGTCAAAGAGGCAGGGATGGAGCCTGTAAAGGTGAGTGTAGGTGGGGAAGTAGGGAGGAGATAGGTCAGTCCAGGGAGGACGGACAGGTCAAGGGGGCAGGATGAGGTTAGTAGGTAGGAGATGGTGGTGGGGCTTGAGGTGGGAGGAGGGGATAGGTGGGAGGAAAAACAGGTTAGGGAGGAGAGGACGAGCTGGGCTGCTTTTGGGATGCGGTTGGGGGAGGGGAGATTTTGAAGCTTGTGAAGTCCTCATTGATACTATTGGGCTGCAGGGTTCTCAAGCAGAATATGAGTTGTTGTTCCTGCAACCTTCGGGTAGCGTCGTTGTGGCACTGCAGGAGGCCCAGGATAGACACGTTGTCTGAGGAATGGGAGGGGGAGTTGAAATGGTTCGCGACTGGGAGGTGCAGTTGTTTAGTGTGAACCGAGAGTAGGTGTTCTGCAAAGCGGTCCACAAGCCTCCGCTTGGTTTCCCCGATGTAGAGGAGGCCACAACGGGAACAGCGGATGCAGTATACCATATTAGCAGATGTGCAGGTGAACATCTGCTTGATGTGGAAAGTTTTCTTGGGGCCTGGGATGTGGTGAGTGGGGAGGTGTAGTGGCAGGTGTAGCACTTCCTGCGGTTGCAGGGAAAAGTGCCAGGTGTGGTGGGGCTGGAGGGGAATGTGGAGCGGACAAGGGAGTCACGGAGAGAGTGGTCCCTCCGGAAAGCAGATAAGGGTGGGGAGGGAAAAATGTCTTTGGTGGTGGGGTCGGACTGCAGATGACAGAAGTGTCGGAGGATGATGCGTTAGATCTGGAGGTTGGTGGAGTGGTACGTGAGGACGAGGGGGATTCTGTTTTGGTTGTTATTGCGGGGAGGGGGTGTGAGGGATGAGTTGCGGGAAATGCGCGAGACACAGTCGAGGGCGTTCTTGACCACTGAGGGGGGCAAGTTGCGGTCCTTGAAAAATGAGGACATCTGAGATGTACGGGAGTGGAATGCCTCATCCTGGGAGCCGATGCGGCAGAGGCGAAGGAATTGGGAACAAGGGATGGCATTTTTGCAGGAAGGTGGGTGGGAGGAGGTGTATTCTAGGTAGCTGAGAGAGTCGGTGGGCTTGAAATGGATATCGGTTTCTAGGTGGTTGCCAGAGATGGAGACAGAGAGGTCCAGGAAGGAGAGAGAGAGGTATTGGAGATCGTCCAGGTGAACTTAAGGTTGGGGTGGAAGGTGTTGGTGAAGTGGATGAACTGTTTGAGCTCCTCGTGGGAGCACAAGGCAGTGCCAATACAGTCATCAATGTAACGGAGGAAGAGGTGGGGTTTCGGGCCAGCGTAGGTACGGAAGAGGGATTGTTCCACGTAGCCTACGAAGAGGCAGGCATAGCTTGGGCCCATGCAGGTACCCATGGCCACCCTCTGTGTCTGTAGGAAGTGGGAGGAATTGAAAGAGAAGTTGTTGAGGGTGACGACGAGTTCGGCTAAGCGGATGAGGGTGTCAGTGGAGGGGGACTGGACCGGCCTGCGGGACAGGAAGAAGCGGAGGGCCTTTAGGCCATCTGTATGGGGAATGCAGGTGTATAGGGACTGGACGTCCATGGTAAAGATGAGGTGTTGGGGACCGGGGAATTGGAAGTTCTGGAGGAGGTGGAGGGCATGGGTGGTGTGGTGTCACAGAATTAGGTAGGGAGTTCCTGGACCAAGGGTGAGAAAATGGAGTCCGGATAGGTGGAGATAAGTTTGGTGGGGCAGGAGCAGGCGGAGACAATGGGTCGACTAGGGCAGTCAGGTATGTGGATTTTGGGAAGGAGATGGAAGCGGGTGGTGTGGGGTTGGGGAACAATGAGGTTGGAGGCTGTGGGTGGGAGGTCACCTGAGGTGATGAGGTTGTGGATGGTTTGGTGGTCGGGGATGGGGTCATGATCAAGGGGGCGGTAAAAGGTGGTGTCGGAGAGTTGGCTTCTGGCCTCGGCGATGTAGAGGTCAGTGCGCCATACTACAACTGCACCTCCCTTGTCTGTGGGTTTAATGGTGAGGTTGGGATTGGAGTGGAGGGCTGCACGTTCTGCGGGGGAGAGGCTGGAGTGGGTGAGAGGGGTGGAGAGGTTGAGGCGATTGATGTCACGACGGCAGTTGGAGATGAAGGGGTCAAGAGAGGGTAGGAGGTCTTGGGGTGGTGTCCAGGAGGGGGGTGTGTGTTGGAGGCAGGAGAAGGGGTCAGTAGAGGGAGGGTTAGGCTCACGATTGAAGTAGTAAGCGTGGAGGCGGAGGCAGTGGCGGTGGAAAAAGTGCTCAATGTGATTTTATTTTCTATTCATTTTTGGGATGTAGGTATTGCTGGCTGGCCAGCATTTCTTGCCCATCCCTAGCGGCCCTTGAGAAGGTGGTGGTGAGCTGCCTTCTTGAACCACTGCAGTCCACCTGCTGTGGGTTGACCCACAATGCTATTAGTGCGGGAATTCCCTAACTGGAAGGGAAGCTATGGAAACAAATCTGCTTACATGTTGAATGATACAGCGAGGGTATGATATTTCTCAGTTAAGTCCATCTTGCTGAAAGTAGGTTGTACTCAAGTTAAAGCAAATCCATCAATATTGTACCAGTATCAAAATGAGAAACTGGCAACCTCTTTATATTGCATGTCAACGATTCTCTGTGCAGAGGTTCTACAAAATACAAAGAGAATTTCAGATTGGATATGTCAGATTTTGAGACCCTTGATATATATAAGCAGAATAAGTCCAGAGTCACTTTGGATTGACAAGTCTTTCTTCGACTGTGTTAATTGCATTCCCAACAAATTAGTCTCAAAAGAGATAATTTTTGTATTAAAAGGAAGAAACAGATCAGTTTAGAAGTTTGATTGGTCAGTTAAACTGATTGCTCGCAGTCTGGATCTACGCTAGTTACATTGTATTGGAACTGAGGGCTATGATAAAACATGATAATGTTGAGGAAGTTGAGACAGCAAATAAAACATTAAAGAAATTAAATTCAGAAAAAATATCCACTCAAATTTCCAGCCTTGGGTGCTCCAGAAGATATGAAGTTGGTCATTTTTAGCAATGCTATACATGCTAATCTTCCAGATGGCTATTCTATTTCAACACGGTTAATCATATTGTTGGTGGAAAATTATAAATGTTGTCTGTTGGCCTGGGAAGCCAAGAACACAAATAAGGTAATTACGAGTACTTTAACTGCTGGAACACTACTGGTATTAAGAAGCTACAGATTCAGTAGTGTATAATTCCAATACCTGAAAGGAAACCCTATTTAAGGGCAATCTGACAAAAGTTTGCCCATAGAATGTTATGTAGATAACTGTTCTTTTTGTGACAATGTATGTTTGACAAAAGGTGTCATTGAGAAAAGTTTGTGGATTGACCATGCTGGCATAGTGGCGAGGCTACTTTTGGAGTACTGTATACAGCTTTGCTATAGGAAGGATATTATTAAATTGGAAAGGATACAGAAAAGATTTACAAGGATGTTACCGGGACTGGAGATTTTGAGTTATAAGGCAAGGCGGAAGCGTAGGAGGTTGAGGGGTGACCTTATAGAGGTGTATAAAATCATGAGGGCCATAGATAAGGTGACTAGCAAAGGTCTTTTCCCTAAGATAGGGGAGTTGAAAACTAGAAGGCGTAATTTTAAGGTCAGGGGAGAAAGATTTAGAAGGAACCTAAGGGGCAACTTTTTCACACAGAGGATGGTACGTATGTGGAATGAACAGCCAAAGGTAGTAGTAGATGCCGGTACAGTTACAACATTTAAGATACGTTTTGATAGGTACATAAATAGGAAAGGTTTAGAGGGATACAGGCCAAATGCAGACAAGAGGGACTAGTTTAGTTTGAGAAACCTGTCCGCACGGATGAGTTGGACCGAAGTCTTTGTTTCCGTGCTGGATGACTATGACTCAAAGAAAATGTCCAAAAGAAAAGAAATTTCCAGAATAAAGTGGGTTGATGCAATTTATCACTTGCCAGACTATTTCACAAAAAAAGGTCCTTGCCCCAAGAAATTGTTGGAGATTTTCGAAGAGGTACTTCAGGTGTTATGAAGTGTATAAAGAAATAAATCCATTTTTGTTTGCATTGCTTTGTGATTGAACAAATTAATAGTATTTTTTGCTCAAAGAAGGAAAGAGGAATATGGAAGGTTGTTTGCATTACATGGAATATGAAAAAAACATAATTTAGTTGTTGATCAGTTCTACTTTAAGATACATAATATGAAACAAATATTTGGTATACTTTTTATTAGTTTTATTCAAGGATTGGTGGTATGTTTCAAAAGTTCCAATTTAAATAAGAGGGAATCTGTTCTTATAGCAGTAGTTAATTAACTAATTAATACCAATTACTTGCTTAACGGGGTAGATATAAAAGGACAGACAGGATTTACTGGTGGTGATTATTAGGTGTAAAACAAATGCCATGGGTGATTTTGTGATCATAGAATCCCTACAGTGTTGAAGCAGGTTCCTTTGTCCCAGTCAAGTTCACACTGACCTTCTGAACAGCATCCCATCTGGACCCCTCCCTTATTCCTGTGGCCTTGCATTTCCCTTGGCTAACCTAACCTAAACTAAACATCCCTGGACACTACAGGCATTTTAGCACAACTAATCCACCTAACCTGCACATTTTTTGACTGTGGGAGGAAACTCGAGCATCCAGAGGAAATCCACACAGACACAGAAAATGTGCAAACTCCACACAGATAGATGCCTGAGGGCAGAATTAAACCCAGATTCCTGGCGCTGTGAAGCTGCTGTGCTAGCCACCGAGCCACCACACTGCTCCCTATTGATACGGGATAAAAACTTAAATTGTAAGAGCACATCTGAATATAAAAAGAAATAAAAGAAGAGATTGGTGGGATTGATGTACGGAAGGAGCTGTAAGACTAACTAAAAGGTCTCTTATGGTGCAGTGGGTGTGAGCCTACCTTTGAGCCAGGAGGCCTGCGCTCAAGTCCTACCTACTCCAAAAGTGACTTCAGAGGAACCCAGGACTTCATCAGACCTGGAACGTTAGCTCTGATTTCTCTTCACCGATGCTACCAGAACTGCTGAACTTTTCCAGCAACTTCTGATTTTGGCCCTAGATAATGAATATCCCTTCTTTTAAAAAAGGAAAGAAATCAAAATCGGTTTACTTTTGACAATTGTTGGCGACTGAAATCATATCCTGTTCACTTCTTACATACTGTCAATGCTTTCAAACAGTTGAAACTACACTTGGAACAACATTTTTAAGTGGTTCAGCCTTCTACAATATGAAGCATTTATCTGCACACTTTTGACATTTGCCAGAAATTGAAACTGTTCATTTGCTTGATGGTCTTGCATTTGGAACACCTACAGCACTTCAAGTAACCAGTAATTTAAATCGTGACCAGATTTTTTGCAAATTTACAAATCTAATTCTTTGCCCTGAGTCCTCAGACAGCCGAGGAGTCATTTTAAAGTTTGGTCATTTGTTGCAAAATTAAACAGAAGCTGGTCTCTATTTACTGTGGATGAAAAGTGGGTCCAATATACTGGCTTACAATGTTTTAGAAATAAAGTACACTAGCATATTTTTCCCCAAAAAAAACCATTACAAGAAAAGGGATTAAAGTTGAACAACCTTTTGTTTCTATGCTTAATGGATACATCGAGGAAACGGGCTCGAAGGGAGCAGGATTAAAATACGGTTCATTTGTTCAGAATGCTGAAGTACATTGGGTTAATCATTTTGCCTACAAAGGTTAATTCACCTCCTTTGCTCAACTTGACATCCTACTCAAGCTTAAATATTTAGTGCTTAATTGATTTTAACCTGATAATGTTCCCATGATAACTACAATGGATCTAATTACTAAAGAAGTAACTGAGTTAAGTCATTAGCATAAAAGCAGAGAACAATTTCAACCAATGTTTAAAGCTTACCATTTTTAATCTTTGAATCATATTTTAATTTAAATCTGCATTAATGCATAATCTAAAGCGCACAATGAATTAAAACAGAGGCACAAGCTAAAGAAGCCTCCCTCTTAACCACTGTTCTGATCAGCATTAGAATCGTCTCAGCAATCCATAAAAAGAAATTACTGAACTGCCTTACAGCCCTCCTTTGTCCATAACCTATTTTTTCTCCATCTGCCTGAGCATTTATGTTTGTCTGTGTGCGAGGATGAGTTTATAAGGGGATTAAAGTTTTAATTTGCTGTGTTATATGCTGACAGTTTATCTGTAGCTAGAGTCTAATTACTTATTTAAAATAAAAATTCCAGTTAAGTATAGAAACCTTGTCTATGCTTTCTGTCAATCTGGGTCTGAAAATCAGGTAAATTGGGAAATTTTGTGTACTTATTTTTAATGTTAAAATCTTTAACTTTTGTGATGACTCTAGCCGTTGTGGAGCTTGATTTCCAATGTGCTACCGAAGTGAATCGTGTCAATGATGACCCATGTGCAAGAGCATTTTTTGGTGTGATATCAGATATCACGACTGAGACGGTCTTAGTTTTTGACCCTGATTAGCACCAAATTAAATGGGGTGTCCAATAATAATTTTCTGTGCCTTCGAACTAGGGAAAGGCTGAGGAAACAAGCAGCCAAGACTTTGGCTCCTGTACCATGATGGAACCATGCCACAGGGGACACTGATATTCTTCTTAGAGTGCCTTATTAATGTCCTTGCATGAGCTGAGGAGGCAAGTGTTGGCAGATAATTCCATCAGACTTTTTCAGGAGGGACAGGAAAGCATCACATCATTTAAATACATAGCAAAACACTACAGATGCTAGAAATTGGAAATAAAGACAAAGTCCTGGAGAAACTCAGCAGGAGGGCTGGAGGGTGGCTATTGTTGTGCCTTTATTTAAGAAAGGCTGTGAGGAGAAGTCTGGGAACAATTGGTCTGTGAGCCTGACATCAGTGGTGGTTTAGTTGTTGGAGGTGATTCTGAAAGGTAGGATTTACATGCATTTGGAGAGGCAAGGACTGATTAGGGATAGTCAGCATGGTTTTGTGCAAGGGAAATCATGTCTCTCAAACTTGATTGCGTACGTGAGGAAGTAACCAAAAAGACTGATGAAGGCAGAGTAATGGACATTATTTATATGTACTTTAGTAAAGCCTTTGACAAGGTTTCGCATGATAGACTAGTTAGTAAAGTTAGATCACATGGTATTCAGGGTGAGCTTGCCAAATGGATACAAAGTTGGCTTGATGGAAGGAGACAGAAAGATTGTTTTTCAGTTTGGAGGTCTGTAATCAGCGGTGCTCCACAGGGATCGGTACTGGGTTCACTTTTGTTTAGTGTTTATATAAATGATTTAGGTGAGAATATAAGAGGCATGGTTAGTAAGTGGCATAGCGGACAGTGAAGAAGGTTATTTAAGATTACAAAGAGATCTTGATCGATGGGTCAATGGGCTAAGGAGTGGCAGATGGAGTTTAACTTGGATAAATGCAGGTATTGCATTTTGGTAAAACAAACAAGGGGCTCAGGTCCATAATTCTTTGAAATTTGTGTCACAGGTAAACAGGGTGGTAAAGAAGGTGTTTAGCACACTTTCCTTCAGTGCTCAGACCTTTGAGTGTTGCAGTTGGGATGTCGTGTTGAGGTTATATAGGACATTGGTGAGGCCTCGTTTGAAGTACTGTGTGCAATTCCAGTCACTCTGAAGGATGTTATTAAACTGGAGAGGGTTCAGAAAAGATTTACGAGGATGTTGCCAGGAGTGGAGTGTTTGAGTTATACAAATATGCTAGATAGGCTGGGACTTTCTGCAGTGCAGGATAGGAGGTTGAGGAGTCATCGTAGAGAACCATTAGGGGCATAGGCAAGGTGAAAAGCAAGGGTGTTTTTCCTAGGATGGAGGAGTTCAAAACCAGGGGGCATATTTTTAAGGTGAGAAGCGAAAGTTTTAAAAACGACATGAGGTAACTCTTGTTTTAAAAACATAGAGAAAGTAGCTTCTGTGTGGAAAGAAATACTAGAGGAAGAAGTGGTGGATGCAGGTACAGTTACAACATTTAAAAGACATTTGGATAAGTATATGCAAAGGGCAGGTTTGGAGGGATATAGTCCAAACTATATAGGCAAGTGGGACTAGTTTAGTTCAGACTTATGGTCAGCATGGACTAGTTGGACTGAAGGATTTGTTTCCATGCTGTATGACTCGAAGTTTTATAGCATCTGCGGTGAAACAAACAAAGTTGACATTTCACCTCCATGACTTTTCTTCAAACAAATAGTCATATTGGACTTGCAATATTAACTGTTTCTCTCTCCACAGATGCTGCCAGATCTGAAATTTTCAGTACTTTGTTTTTATTAGCATCAAAGCTTATCCTGATCCTGAATTTTGCGCATGTACACTTTTCAACAAGATGCAACACATTGGGAGTAGGAGTGGGAATTGTTGCTTATTTTACTTCACCACTCCTTTGTACAGTCCAGGTCTTCTGTTCAAACTACATTCCTGGCTTAGATTAACTAGACCAGGAGCTAATGTGGTCTGTATGGTTCAGTATCACACCAACATTTAATCCAATGGGCAAGCTGAACCACTTTCTAGCGATTTTTCTTAACCCCCTATCAATTTTGGCTAAACGAACGAGAAGCAAACTTCAGTTCTCAGTAATATTGTTCTAAGCTACCAGAAATCATAGAAGAACATCCTACTAATGTTGATGCTTTACTTGCCACATAACCAACCCTCGTAGGAACATGCAAACAAGAGTAGGCCATTCAGCTTCTTGGGCCTGTTGAATCATTCAATACAATCACGTCTGACTTGTCACACCATGGTAAAGCAGCTGAGATCAGCAACTTGTGAGCCCACATCCCACTGCCCCTATTGTTGTTCCTTTTGATATGCCTGCTCATCAAACAGAGCATTTTCTGAAGCACTGTAGAGAGATAGAAGCCCATAGTGTTGACCATTGGTTGCTCATATTCACAACATTATGACAAACGGTGGACTCCTCAACTATAGCAACTAATAAAACACCTTGAAGGTAATGAAACAACTTTCTAAGGTACTTCACATTAGCAGTATAAAGCAAATAATGACACGAGCATGAAATATTAAGTCTGTAGACCAAAGGCTTAGTCAAAGAAGCAAGTCCTAAAATGTGCCTTAATACAGAAAGCTGATGTGATCGAGGTATAGGAAGGATATTCCAGAGATTAGGACCAAGGGAAAAGAGATGACATAGCCCACACATAGAGGAAAAATTAAATGCAGGAGATGCACACAAGGTCAGAATTAGAAGATTGCACAAACCTCAGATGGTTGTGGTGCTGGAAGAGGTTACTTAGGTAGGGAGGGATTGATGCCATAGACACACTTGAAAATAGGATGAGAATTTTAAAATCAAAAGGTTACTTCACAAAGAGCTAATGTAGGGCAGTGAGTACTCGGTTGATAAGGGAAACAGGGCAGGAATTACAAAGTGGTAAGTTGTTTCTCTTTTAAATTGGACAGTTGACTTGAACAAACAAAGTTAATTCCAATAGTTGCTACAGATGAACGATGTGTTGCACCACGTATAGAGGAAAAAAATTACAGCTGCATTTGTGCAGTGACAATTGAAGTTATAGTGCATCGCCTGATTTGAAAATGTGCTAGTTATGGATGAAAAGATTATTCTGTTTTTAAAGTAAAAGGCAGGATTCTGATTCAAGGTCATTTAGAGATGTGAACTTGCAATTTAGGTTCAGATGAAGAAAATAAGGCAGACTTGCAAATGAAATTCATGAACACTATTATTTTTATGGTGGCACCTGCTACACAATAACTCCCATATTGGCCAATAAACTGACAAGACCCATTGTAATGGAAATTGAATTGAATGTGGTGAATGGAGCTGCATACATTTATTTTTTTTTAAAAAACAAAAGAGCGATTTTCTACATCAGACCACAGTTTTGTTTGAAACCACAGGCAGCAGAGCACAACCACATAAACAGAGGGCAAATCAACCTTTAAAAGCAGTCGCATTAATGTTTGCGACACTGAAGTCAGGTGGTTAAAGGATCTATTGCAAGATCCTCCCTCTGCCTTTCTCCTTGATGGTGTATAGTTCACAGATTTTGGCACCTGACATACAACAGCAATGTTTCAGAAGAGTATATTTGATAGGTGTACACCTGGCTTGATTCAATACTATGATGAAAATACAATCGAATTGAAGCATATTGATCTTTATCTTTTATCAAGTGCAATAACTACAATACAGGCTTCTTTCACTACCCCACCTTATCCATTCAAAGACAGGAGTTGAGGCATACTTTCTATTGTGTAAATATTTATAAAGCCAGTCTGAGTGATGAACGACTAGGTATCCAATTACTTAGTCAATAATCTGAATCTCTGTACATTATACCAGTGGAAACGTTAGAATCTAAATTTGAAACAAGGAACTTTCAACAGAGTTTATTGTAAACATTTTTTGTGTTTGAGGATTCAAGGAAGAGATTATTTAACTCTGACATGAAAAAGGTACAGTATATATCACAAGTGCAATGCAACTAATATTCCATAACATTCTTAGAAATGAACCTGCAAACTGAAGAAACAATTAAACAAATTTTACAGAACACCTATCTTAATCAAATTAGCTGAAAGCATTTAAGGACATAGTTGAGACTGGCTGTAATACTCCTCAGTCACTGGACAGCTTCAACATTCATGATAAAAGCTCAGATATAAATACAGGAAGTCACCTGATAACCTACGGACCAGAAAAAGTCAGTTCTTCAGACAAGAGGCAAAACACGGGCAAGAATGGAAGATAATAAAATCAAAACATGGTAGTTTAAAAATTAAAAAAATGTAGATTTTATGATCTAATAAATAAATCAAAACAAGGGATGAATACTGAAGAAGGGTTTAGGCCCGAAACGTCAAGCTTTCCTGCTCCTATGATGCTGCTTGACCTGCCGTGTTCATCCAGCCCCATGCTTGTTATCTCGGATTCTCCAGCATCTGCAGTACCTTTTATCTCTGAAGGGATGAATACTTAATATTTTGTGCAAATTGGAGTATGTTCATTGTAATAGGGTTAAAAATAAAAAAGGACATGAGCAAAAAGCAGAATTCTAGTTTCTATCCTTCTATCCTATATTATTTTTGACAAGTGACTCATCACGATCTCCAATAGGTGAGCAAGATTGGGGACATCTACATCAATACCGTTTTCTCTGCTTAAGAGAACACAGACCACCTTGCCAATTTAAAGGACATATCACTTTAGAAAACAAAAACACAATACAACATGAATTGGTTGTGCTTTTGATCCCTCCTCAAGCTTTTTGTATGCTTAAGCTGTCAGCATCCTTCAGACATTAGACAAAAGTAGCAGATCTCTCAGGGCTTCACATGGAAATTCACATTACAGAGAAGCAATAAAATAAATGGATGTGACCTGTAGCTTTTAGAGTTGGTGAAGCTCTGCCTCATACTAGAAGTGTGCAGTTGCCACTGTAACTACATCATAGAATGATGATGCATAACTATGGGGTGTGGAACATACATGACAAAACTAACATCAGCATAGAAATGCACAAGACATATTAGGCATAAAAATTCACTTTTGGGACAATAGTGACATTGACAATGCCCCATTTATATCCATCCTTGGGACAGTTTTGATGATTGATTTTGCAACTGGTTGGTTTACAAGACCACTTAAAAGGGTATTAACCATCAACTTGTAGAGTCCAAGTGAGGAATTGTGTGAAAGCCAGATAGGTAGAAGATTTATTCTTGAAAGACAATGAATCAGTTGAATTTTAATTACTTTTATGGCCACATGGTTCTCAACATTTAAAATAAGAGCAGAAGTTAAATTTATTAATTATTCAGTGAAATTTCAATTGGTCTACTTCAAAATGAGTGCCTCAATATTGCTTACAACATTGCAAAAACATGTATGAAAAAATGGACCGCATGATAACCTTCTATTTCAAGCAAGTTCATTGAATATCTTTGATTAGCTCTTTTGTATGGATATCCACAAAACAGTCAAGATCAAAGGAAATATTGTTAGAATACAGAACAACCTGCTGCAAACCCAACTAGGGGGTTTCAGTCTTTTCTATACAAGCAACTCTTCTGAAAATATTGACTCAGGTTAAGGATCTCCCTCTGGTAACTTGCAAAGGACCATTATCGGAAACCTGAAGAAAAGCAATGCTAGCAGTGTAGATTTTACTTGTTTGTATACAGCAATAGTAACAATTAACTAGCAAATCAAGTGTTACAGGAAAAAAAAATTCAAAATGTTAGCTGGAATTCTGGAGATTTTATAGATTCCCTCAAAGGCCTATGGCTCATGGACCCAAGATATAATATAAAAGCATCTCATCCGTTTATGTTACAACTTATTTCTTTATGATACGATGAGTACACAGAACATGCCTTTCATTACTCATTAGCTTCAAATTGACAATACTCCATGTTAACACATTTCCCCCCCCCCCATAACGTCAAAAAGCTGAAAAAACAATGCTGCATTGACTTCACCTCAATGTCATTCTCAACCAAGATCTCAAGGATAGATGTGCCCTCTCTGCCTTCTTTTCAATACATGCCTTTATCTAACAATACTGAACAATTTACCTGAAATGTTAACTCTATTTCCTTCTCTACAAATGCTCTCTGGTTTTCACAAATTCCACTTTTTAAAAAATCTGAACTAACTATTGGTTCCTAATTACGGTATTCTCGATGTGCTCTGGTCAATTTAACAAAAAAAAAAATTAAAAATGAACAATTGAAGGGGGCTCTCAATTGTGCAAACATCAATCCAACTTACCTAACTATGTTAGATAGACAACAGTGAAATATGAAGTGTAGCACAACAAATTATATGGTAAATTGCAGGTATAAAATACAAAGCCTATTGTGCTATCCGGATTCATGAGATAACTTCAGAGTCTGGATTCAGTTTACGACCTGTACGATCCAAATGCAGGGATTAATTCGCTGGGTTTCACTATAAATACATAAACCAAAAACGTCCTCACCTCCAATTGCAATGAGACGATCTCCCTTCTGGAGGTCAGCAGCTGCAGCTGATGAGTTAGGAGTCACAGTTTCAACACTAACATGTACTGCATCTCCATCACTGCCTTGGATTTGGCGAAAAGTCAGTCCAACGCTCTGTGAATTTCCCTTAATTAACTCAACCTAATGAAAAAGACAAAATTAATTACACAAAATATTACAGCTAGCTTTTTGAATAGAACTTGCAAAAGTGTTTTACTCAAAGTTGTTAGGACAACTGAGCCTTAACACTCAAAATTAATTGTACATCTTCACCATTCATGAATTCACTTACTCTCCCAAAGCATTCTCTGCACCATATCACTCATTGTGGCATTAATCTGCAGTTGTCATGGGATACAACAATACACAATAGATGAGTTCACCTTGTTGTATCAGAGAAATATAGAACAGATGTCGAGGCTTACTTTTGTTTTGATCTTAGCCATACCAAATGATCTAATCCCCTCCCTCAGACTAGTAGGTACCCATAAAGTCACATCTTGTCTAATGTCATTTTTAAATCTGTATAATCATCACCTTGCAAATTACATTTTTTGATTCTTTAGTTTCTAATATTGGTTACATTGTGCCAATCAACATTTCAAAATAAGCTATTGTTTTTTCACTAAAATTAGCTTTTGTAGTAAATACCATTACTTTTTCGCCAAAATGACCGCTTCATGAGAGAATAGGCCTTTTGGGGCTGAATACTTCTGTTTTCCTGCAGTAACTGAGAATCAGCTTGCTTTGTATCTCTAATAATTGACCATATCACCAGAAATAAGTTTTACGCTCCAGGAAGGACAATAAAATAAACTTTTGCCATTAGTTTTTACCGAATTCTCACAAAATAACAAATCTCTTAAATGCGTCTATTGAAAATGATGTCACAAAGTCAGTCTAATATCAATTTGCAGCAGGTTGCTTTAAACTGAGGTTGATTGTTTGGTGCTGTTAATGTACTTCATTAATATCATTTATAATTATTAAAACAATGTTTGCAGATATCAAAATCTAACCCAATTGACTCCAGCCACGAAACTGGAGGATTTCCAGGAATCTATCCCCCAAGAACTATGCCTTTTGTTGAAGATTTTGGCTACTTATCTCTAAAACCCTTTCTTCTTGCAGATCATATTAAATAAACTTAGATTATAAAAGGCAAAATATCCTTTTTGAAAACAAAATTTTACAATCACTAAACGGTCAAATGTTTCCTTGAGGTGGACATTTTCTCAATCCTAGGAAGTTGTTTAATATCTATACAAAAAATGTGGCACAATCTGGGCATTAACACATTGCACCAAAGAAAGTTTAAGAGCTTTGTTCCTTTGTATGTTTTCCATAGAAAGTCTTCCTCACTATTGCAATCAAACACATTCGGAACAACAACAATGCTGTTCATCCCTGAGGATGTGTATCAATGTCACAGATGAAATCAGCATGAATGACAAAAGAACACATCTATACAGAAAATAACAAAATATCAAGCAGCACCAGGTCAGGAAGAGAAATTAAGGAAAGGCTAGGCAAGAATCTTCAACACATTTGCATTTATGCAAAGCCTTTTTCCATAAAACATCCCAATGTGCTTCTTTAAAGCATTATCTACAATTCAAGATACTGAGCCATTTGAGAAGTTTGGTACAGTTAGTCAAAGAATCAGCTTTCATGAAGCATGTTAAAGGAGGATCAAGAGGCAAAAAAGGTTTCGGAAAAGAACGAACCTAGATCCTTGCCCTTTAAAGGAACAGTTGTCAATGGTGACACAATTGAAATCAGGGGTTTGCAAGAGT
Source organism: Ginglymostoma cirratum (assembly GCA_024137785.1). NCBI lineage: Eukaryota > Metazoa > Chordata > Chondrichthyes > Orectolobiformes > Ginglymostomatidae > Ginglymostoma > Ginglymostoma cirratum. Next base: position 17,321,970 of record JAHRHZ010000140.1, on the reverse strand, counting down.
TCAGAAATGGAGGGGCACAGTTATCGCAAAAAGGTTCTAGATTGTACGGCTGGGAGAGTTTACAAAAATAAGGTTTGAAGTGCCACAGACAAATTTGAAAATGTGGATGCAAACGTTAAAACTGAGTCGGTGTTTAGCTAGGAGGCACTGTATGTCAGCGAGCACAGGAGTAATTAACAAATAAGACTAAGTGCAAGTTAACATATCAGCAGAATTTTGAAACAGCTTAGGCTCTTGGAAGACGGAGGTGCAGCCAAGAGTGTGTTGCGATAGTCCAATCCAGCAACAATATAGATGTGGATAGGCCTTTCAAAAACAGAGAAGCTGAGGCAGGCATGGAGTCAGGCGATACCACAAATAGATGGTCTTAAGAATGAAGTGGATGCGTGGTCAGGAACATCTCAGTACCAAATAGCATACCAAACTCGCGAGCAGTGTTGTCCAGATTCAGAGGGTTACCAGGTGTGGGGGTGGGATCCGTAACTAAGGAACTAACCAAAGGCATTGGCTGTGGTACTCCCATTGTTTAGTTGGAGGAAATTGCTGCTCAACTAGAATGAGATGTCAGACAAGCATCGAGAAATTTAGAAGCGTAAAAAATAGAGTAAGGTGTTGCTATGTACAGTCAGCGTACATGCAAAACTATCACAATACCTTCAGATGATGTTGCCAAGGCAACATGAATGTATATGTTATGAAGAGATGGGCAAAATCATTAGAGGTGATTCCGTGGCTACAATCTGAAAGATAAGAACATTACCTGGTGAATGAATTGTCATCCAGTTGGATGACAGTGGAGAAACCCTGGAGAAGGATGATGTGGTCAACGGCTGCAAACAATAGGGTGTTTATTAAGACGTCATTAATGACACTGGTCAGAGCCATTTCTGTATTGTGAAAGGGGAAAAAACAATTGAAGAAATTCACATGGAATTCTGGGGAAGATGGGCGTGGAATTTAACATTCTTTGAACTTTCACCAACAAATATCAAAATACTTGTAGATAGCCCAGAAACTCTGGGTTCGCATCACATTAACTTGCAGATATGGGATAATTTGGCATTCTCCTGATACTTGAAGGTGAAATCTGTTGAAACCAGCTTGCGAATAGCAGCACCAGAGAGCTCACCACTTGACTGAAAACAGACAATTTATTCAGGTAGCTACTCAATAAATGGCATTTGAGAAAAAGTATTTGCATATTGGTCTATGAATTAAACACAGCACAGCTACAGTAGCCCCAGCTTTCCAGTATCATTCCTGGTGAGCTGGGAGCTTGTTCTCTTATTCACTCAATTCTGTAATCGCATTAGTGTTGACTTGACTTCTGTATAAAGCAAAACAGCTGCCTAGATACATTAATACTTTAGTTCCAACCACAGAGTGTATCTGATGAAGTATTAATGATCTCATCCTTTCATAAGGACACAAGATGAAAAAGAGAAAATAACATTCTGATTTGCTAAGTCGAAATAAAAGCCAAGAGTTGTTTAAAATAGCGGATATGACTGATCACTGTTTGACACAAGTGTCAAAAAAGATAAAATACATATACACTAAGTGTAGATGCTGAGGTGTCGATTAGAATCGGAGGGCTGCCACGGTAGAGTGTGGCCCACAATCAGTGGAACAATGCACTGCATCAGTGATCCATCAAACTCCATCTGGAACAGAGCAACCATCACCCTCCACCAAGCCCCCTCAACCTGGTCAAACACCAGACAATACAAAAGCGATGGTGAGAAAAGAGAAGAGGCTGCGGCTGGGACAGTAAGTATGGGGAGCAAGTCAAATAGTTAAGGCAGACAAGAGCTTGGCAGAGAACAAGGTAAGATTGATAAGTTAAACTGCATTTAGTTCAATGCGAGAGGCCTGACAGGTAAGGCAGATGAACTTAGGGCATGGTTGGAAACGTGCGACCGGGCCATCATAGCTATTACAGAAACGCGGCTCAAGGATGGACACAACTGGCGGCTTAATGTTCCAGGGTATAGGTGCTATAGGAAGTTTAGAAAGGGAGGCAATAGAGGAGGGGGGAGTGGCTATACTTAGGGAAGATATCCCTGGGATCTATCCAGTGAAATTATATGGTCGGAATTGAGAAACAATAAAGGGATGATTATCTTTGGGATTGCATTACAAGAAATTGAGAAGCAATTAGGTAAGGGGAAAGATTTAAAAGGGATCTGAGGGGTAACTTTTTCACCTAGAGTGGTGCATGTATGGAACAAGCTGCCAAAAGAAGTGGTGGAGGCAAGTACAATCACAACATTTAAAAGGCATCTACATGGGTATATGAATAGGAAGGGTCTTAAAGAGATATGGGCCAAATGTTGGCAAATTGGACTAGGTCAGAATGGGATGTATGGATGGGTATGGATTGGCGGGGATGTGTTGGGCTAAAGATAAAAGGTACTGCAGATGCTGGAGAATCCGAGATAACAAGCATGGGGCTGGATGAACACAGCAGGTCAAGCAGCATCATAGGAGCAGGAAAACTTGACGTTTCGGGCCTAAACCC
>JAHRHZ010000140.1:17266629-17314449 GCA_024137785.1 Ginglymostoma cirratum | reverse complement strand
TTCCTGCTCCTCTGATGCTGCTTGACCTGCTGTGTTCATCCAGCCCCATGCTTGTTATCTCAGCTAACGAATGTTTATTTTGTTTTCATTTAACATTACCTTTATGTGGATGTCTTTTTAACTCATAAGAATGTACCTTTGTCTCAAATGTAGATTAAAAATAACATTCCAAAAATCATGCAGAAACACTGAACAACAATGACGATTTGTAGCAACAAGCACTTCAACTTTTGTGGAAAGGCTAAGGAAGCTGAACTTGTTTTATTTGTTAAAGGAGACCTTGAAGTGATTGAATTGAAGTTTCCAAGCTTATAAACGTAATTTTCCAAAGTCATCTGGGTACTTATTGCCTCTACCAAGATGCTGAAATATTAGGGGGCGTACGGTTAAAGTTAGGAAGTCAGAACTAAGAGGAGGAATCAGGCACTTCAAAATAATAAGAGTTTGCATTAAATGCTGAAGGCCATTGCCAGCAAGTAAACAAACATATTTAGACAATACCTGAATGCACTGCCAGAGGCATGCGATTGGGAGACATATAAAGAAAGTGAGTACAGTCGTTGGAACTGGTCTAAGAAAAAAGGACCAATGTATCTAGTTTTGTTCTTGTTTCTAAGATTGCTCACTCTCTCACACTGGGAAAATGGAGATTTGCACGAAGTACAAGGGTCTGCAAATATTCAATGGAACCCCCATGACACTAGCATTACAATCAGCAGACAGGAGAAAAGGTGAACATGGGCAAGAGTGTGGACATGGCTAAGAGGATTTAATAAGAAATAATTAGAGAGTATGGATAGCTAACATATAAAGATGCAAAGATTGAAAACAGTAAAGCAATACTACATTAAAATATCAAGGACTGAATTTTTATTCTGTTGTGAATACGTGTTTTGTTTGTTTCTGGAGGAAATCAAATTTTTCTCAACAATTCCAACCCCACTGCGCTTCCTCTAACCTTACTTAATAATCAGGAAGCAAAGCCAACTTCTTCCCCTCACATTAGTGTGGTATGGTTTACCACTTTAAATCAAATTTCCTCTTACACACCATTTATTCTGGTTTTGGAAACCCATAAAAAGCAACTAGGTTTGAGTTTTTGTGAAGGAAACAGAAGCTTTCCAGAGAGTACGTAACATCCTGAAAGGTTAAGTATAATATGTCTCACACTATCAAATGTCACATTTAGGTGCTGTATTGCAAAGTAAATATCCTTTTAATGCAGTTATCCATCGTTGGGACCCACCTTTTAAAAGGCAAGTTTTAACTGACCAATTGCATATTGGTTCACATATATTACAGTATTTTTGTTCACGTAAAAGCACTATGCTGCAGTTAAAAATGTTACAAAATACTTTCAACCTGTACTGTCATTTTTTTTTTAAAACAAGAAACAAAGAACTGCAGATGCTGGAAATCTGAAACAAGATCAGAAACTGCTGGAGAAACTCAATGGGTCTGGCAGCATCTACAGAGAGAAAGCAGAGTTAACATTTCAGGCCTAATGGTCCTCCTTCAGAGCTGGGCCTGAAACATTAATTCTCCTTTCTGTCCACAGATGCTGCTAGACCTGCTGAGTTTCTCCAGCAATTTCTGTTTTTATTTGTCGTATTTTCTCCTGCGACTTAAATTGCACTGGCTGTTAAATATCCAGGATTTTGATATTTAAATAATACCAATCTTGAAGAAAGCCTTACACTTGCTCTGTTACATTGATTGATAGGCACTCAAAACTGAAATGAGAGTCTTCTGTGCTCTCTTTTCTAGACACTACATTATTGTTTGGATAATTGTGGCCATTCTGAATGCTTGGCTAAATTTCAAGTGTTTCTGGATTGCAGCATGAGAATGAATGAATTTCAAGAAGTTACAATAACTGACTACCCACCTTTGATGTGGTTTCTGGTTCACTAACACAAGTTAATGAGATTGCAGGTACTATAGGCTTTTCTCACCACTTGGCAGAACACATCTTTTCCTCGTATCAACACTACAGAGATTTTTATTCAATGGTGAGGTGTTCATTTTAAAAACATTTCAACTTAAAAACATTTCCATTGATATTGCATTCAGTATGCAGAATATACATTGTACGAACAGGATCAGTGGTATGAAGGATATATGGAGCTGGCATGGACAAGCAGGAGGTAAGGGGGTGAGAGGTCAGGTTTACTGTGTACTGTATTGGAGAATCAATGTGGGCCTTCTAACTGGTTCGCCTCTGCACTCCATATTCTGCAGGCATTCCAACATGGTTCACTATGAACACTACTCTGGTGTGATAAAGCAAAAATATTGTGAGAAAACAGACGTTATATAGTGTGCTTGGTTTGCAAGTAATGAAAGCCCACTGGTTGGATGTTCCCGAGTGCAAAGGAAGATTTGGATCCTGGTATCAAATCTAAATTACAATTCAATCACTTCAATAAGTCATCTGAATATATGACCACCACAAACAATAACTTTGCAGAGAACATTTACCACTCAGCAAAAATTCAGTATAACAAACGTGCGGCTGAGGAACATCCTGAAAGGGGCTCCAGTTTACAGAGAAATTAGAATAAGAAGGGTAAAAAGCACACAAATAATCAGACAGATAAATATAGCCTTTCATACACTGTCTTGCACAAAAATGTTCTGCCATTACATTTTCTTTCATAAGCACCTGCAAGTTCCCTTCCAAGCCACTCACCATGCTGGCTTGGGTATATGTTGCTGTTACTTCACTGTCACTGGGTCAAAATCCTGGAAATCCCTCCCTGAGGACATTGTGGATCAACCTGCAGCATGTGAACTGCGACTGTTCAAGAAGGCAGCTCACTACCAACTTTTCAAATGCAGCTAGGATGGGCAATAAATGCTGACCAGCCAGTGATGCTCACGTCCCACGAATGAATTTTAAAAAAGTTAAATCACTTAAAGGATATAATTACCTGTTGATTTAAAGAAACAACAATGTGTTCTTTCATCAGTCACATGCGATTGATGATGATTAAAAGCACAGATGCTTCCTGCATGATTTCTATATCCTTTAAGTGATTTAACTTTTTTAAAATTCATTCGTGGGACGTGAGCATCACTGGCTGGTCAGCATTTTCAATATCAACTCTCACTTTTAAATTTGTAGAGAATAAAGGCCAAGTCTACTCAATTTCTCTGCACTGGCCATTCCTCTCATCCAAGGAGCCGGTATTATGTATTTTGTTTTGACCCCTCTAGGTCCTTCCTTAAATAAGACGACCAAAACTGTGCATTGTACTCCAACTGTGGTCTCATCAAGTCCATATAGATTGGCAGCCACACTTTTTTATTTTTATACTCCAACTCCTTTGTAATAAGTCTAAAATGCCATTTACTTTCTAATTAAAGCTACAGGGTAACTTTCTTGTTTGTATACGCACCCAGATCCCACTGAATATGAATGTTTCTCAGTTTCTTACCATTTAATAAAAGTTCTGCTTTTTTAAATTCCTTTCAAAGTAAAGAACTTTAACTTTTCTTCCGAGTATAGCTCATCTGTCATGTTGTTGCTCATTTACCTAAACTGTTTAAATCCTTTTTACATACCTTTTGTGTCTCCCTAGACTTAGTTTCTCACCTAAATTTCTATCAGGAAATCTGGATACATCACATCCACTTCCTTTATCTAAATTGTTAACACAGATTGGAACAGTTAGGACCCAAGCACCCTGCATTACATTGTTAATTAAAACTGAAAATCTGGAAATTACCTGTTTTTATACCTATGCTGTTTTTTTGTTTGTTGACCAAACCTGAATCTGTGCTTGCATAAGGCCTTATTTCTGTAATAGTATTTTGTATGAGACCTTATCAAATGCTTCAAACATCAAAATATACTATACTTACAGGTGAGCCATTATCCACCTTATTGGTTATATTGCAATAAATTGTAATTAATAAAAAGGGCTTATCAATAAACAGAATCTAGAAGTGCGTTATCAATGCTCTTAAATATGACAGTATAGCCAGCACCAAATCAGTTGTTCTAAAGAAAAATGATGAGGGAAATACTTTACAGATAATCATCTCCTAAAAGAACTGAGCTACGCACGAAACAGGAAGAGCCAAATAAAAAAAATGCTTTGCAGCTACTCCTGTCAAAGAAATAAGTGTTAATTGCTAATTTAGAAGCTTTTCTGTAATTAGAGGTAATAACATAGCAGTGCTTGTCACCAGGATGCCAGATGTCTTGGCCACAACGAACATGACACTGTGTCCAAAGAACAAAAAATCACATTCTCTACTCTAAGATAACAAGGCGTGGGGCTGGATGAACACAGCAGGCCAAGCAGCATCATAGGAGCAGGAAAACTTGACGTTTCGGGCCTAGACTCTTCTTCAAGGCCCGAAACGTCACGTTTTCCTGCTCCTATGATGCTGCTTGGCCTGCTGTGTTCATCCAGCCCCACGCCTTGTTATCTCGGATTCTCCAGCATCTGCAGTACCTTTTATCTCTCACATTCTCTACTCTGTTTAATTAGATCAGTTAGCACATTGGTGCACAGTTTATTCTTTCTTTATTTTTGCAAGTATCCTGTAAATATACTAACTCCAATTAGTGGGAATGCTAAAATGTTCTTCATTAGATAGAAGATAAATACAAAGACAAAGTATTGTGTGCTAAAATAATGTAACACAATAACAGAAATGGTATGACACAAGGAATGAGCAAGTTAAAGAGACTGTATCACTCTTATATCAGACATAAACACACTCCGAACATAAAACTACTCTAAAACCTTATAAACACACTACTTCAAACAAGTTGCTTCATGAGGGAACATCTGACTTTTCAATAGCAGATTTGCTTCCCGTCAGCTGCTACTGTTACAAGCCGCGCCTCTACATTACCTAGTAATTCCAATCTTTTCCTGGTCATGTGATGCAGAGAAAAATGGCAGTTGTATATGCTACAAAAGGCATGTGGGGTTTGGATTTTGTCCAAAGATAGTATATGGAGTTTGGATCACATTTCTGACCCGATTTTGTTTGATTTTCAAATTGAACATCCTCATGCAAGGCGGGACTTCATTTACACAGACAGACGAGAAACAGAGATTGTTCTCCTTAAACAGCAGAGTTTAAAGGGAGATTTAATACTGGCACACAAAATTATAAAGGGTATTGACAAAAGGAGATCAGGAAAACAATGTTCCATTGATAAAAGGTTCAGTGAACAGAGGGCACAGATTTAAGGTTAAAAAACAGAACATGCATGAAACACGGAGCAGATCAATGTAACATCTGTGGAGATCTATCAGATTGCTAATAATTTGTCAGGACTGGAATCCAGTTCTGAAGAAAGGCCATCGATCTGAACTGATACTGGTAGATCTGCTGAGCATTTCCTGCACCTTGAACATTTTCCTTTCTTGCAGATGAAAAGCGAAATGAGTTTTTGATACAAAAGATTAGTTACTATCTACAATGAATTGTCCGAAAGGGTGGTGGCAAACAGAATTAATAGTGACGTTCAAAAATGAATTGGGTACAGAATTTGAAAACAAAGTTTTCCAAATTTATGGGGCAAAAGACAAATTTAATAAATCTTTATAAACAGCTAGTACACGTGAGATGGGCCAAATGATTTCCTTCTGTTCTCTAATTCTACATTTAATGGCAGAGATGGTTGGTGGGGCCAAATGGCCTACTTTTGCTTCTAATTAGTAAGTTCGTAACTGGGTGGATAGATGACTGTATAGAATTTGGATACACTAAACTGACACCAAAATGATAATGATGATGATGATGTAAACTGACTGCAAATCAAGTGACTCAAGATGTTTTGGATCTTTCAGATTAATGTCCATTCACAGAAAATGTATTGTTTATAAAGAAATTATAACTTCCAGTTAATAGACTGACTATTAAGGTATTCAGCTAAAATCATTATTCATTAAACACTATTTATAGGTGACATAATTAAAACTACAGAATGAAATGCCCTCTCCTTGTTTTTAGCACCACTGTAAAAAGAAATCCAACATCAGGCATACTTACACTGAATTTCTTTTTTTAAAGACAATGTTCCTAGATTAATTTCAAAGTGATTCCTAGCTCCCAAAGGTTTGCTTCTATTAATTCCCCTTTATAGTGTGGCATCTTCTACCCCTAGAACCGTCCAACGCATTATTGGACAGCCTCTCTTGAATTAGGTGATACTTCCAGCTTTGTTTAACTCCTCAAAAATTTGTTTTTTGTTAATCTAAACATGAACTTCCACCCTCATTCCATATGGTGTATCAAGGAGACATTCAGCTTCTAGCTGATCTCTGTCTCTGTACTGGACTCTAGAAGATTAACTTCTGTGATATACAGTGATACTTTTATGAAAACCAGTAATCCAATAGCGGTAATGACTACATAAAGATGGAAGCACACACCTAAAAAGCAGCAATCTTACAATACTCAGCTTCAATAATTCTGAAGAGAAGCAGGAGATATGATCTTTGTAAACTAATTCTTCCATTTCATTTTAACATTCACACACATTGCCACAGTAGAACTCAATTATAAGAATAAAGTCATTGTGTCACACACTCATGACTGGCAGTTATTCTGTTCAGCCTTTATCCCATACAATATCGAAATACCTTTAAAAGACACACTGTTTCATGATCACACTGACCATGCAAGAAAAATCACAGCAGGAATCAAGTCATAAATCAAGTCTGACTTGAAAATAACCAGTACAGGAGAGAGGACTGACGTAGGAAGAAGGGTGACTTCAAACACATGCAATTTAATTCTCATCACTGCACAGCATGTGGGCACTAACATATTTCCTGTTGCATAAGCTCCACTGTAAACACATTAAAACATGACCTAGTTTTTCTGCTTGTCACAGACTCCATTTTACCCACAAAGTAAAACTCATAACTGCAATATTCCACAGACATTTCCACTTCATCTCAAGGGTCTTACTCAATATTTACTTCAGCACAGATATTGTTATGAATGGTGGACACTAAGCTTTAACTGATAGCTTCAGTGTAGTCAAGTGGGTAATTAAAAGGTTATAGTGTTTAACACTGAAGGTTTAAATACTACGCATGATAAACAGCTACTTGTGTATCACTACTACATACTTTATTTTGACAGAGAGAGTTCCTTGAACAAACCTTCGCATTTACATAGATTCAGAAAGCTAACGTAGGCTGTAGCAGATTGTTGTAAGAAATGTTATTGCATAATAGATAGAGGCAATAAGGAAATTTAAGACGTTATTACAGACCTATTAGAGTTTTCTTTGCAAGAAAATGTTTCAATTATGAATTTTTTTTTTATTAAGCACCAGGTTGTTAATTCCCTAATCTGGTACTATCTGATCCAGCAACTTCTGTGGCTCAGCATGAACCCTGCAATACTTTCAGTTTTCTGAAGAACGTGCAGTGCTTCTGGTTTTCCAGAATCGTACTGACAGGTAAACAGATCATTTGTATTCCCTAAAATAACTGATTTTTGTCTAATTTTATGGAGCACAGTGCTTTTTAAACCTGCTCAAAAAACTCTCACGTTGACCCCAACAGGTCATAGACAGTATGGAAACAGACCCTTCAATCCAACTTGCCCACGCCAACCAGATATCCTAAACCGACCTAGTACCATTTGCCAGCGTTTGGCCCAAACCGCTCTAAACCCTCCTTATTGATGCACCCATCCTGATGCCTTTTAAATATTGTAATTGTACCTGCTTCCACTACTTCCTCTGGCAGCTCATTCTATACATGTACCACCCTCTGCATTAAAAAAATTGCCTCCTGTGTTCCTTTTAAATCTTTCCCCTCTCACTTTAAACCCATGCCCTCTAGACCTCCCACAGTCTAACAAATTCAATGGTCCAGCAAAGACCCAGTTTCGAGTTTACAGAGGTACAAACCATATTACTAAATGAATGCCAGCAAATAAGGACCATTGGAAGGGCATTAGTTTGTGTTGACACAGTCTTGGCTTTACACAACTGTACACTATGTCACATAATACTATGTGCAAACTCCCAATGTAGGAAAAATGAGACAACACTAAATAAAAACCGAAAAAACTGTGGACGCTCTAAATCAGGAACAAAAACAGAAGTTGCTAGAAAAACTCAGCAGATCAGGCAGCACCTGAGAAGAAAAATCAGAGTTAACGTTTCGGGTCTGGTGACCCTTCCTTGGAACTGATGGTGGATAGGAAAATGTCTGTTCATGTGCAGAAGATAGGATGAAGGAGGGTTGAGGAGTAAACGATAGGTGGACTGGAGCCCAAAGAGAGAGAACAGCAGTTGGATAGACAAAGGAGTTGATAATAATCTGGCTAGGAGAGTGAATAGCTGTTAATGGGAACAGTTAGTGACTAACAACAGGTAGTGAGTAATGGCGGACAATGTGATATCAAGGCCTGGTGTGTAGGGTAGGGGGCTAGGACATGGGAGAGTCTAGGCCCTAAAATTATTGAACTCCATATTGTGTCCAGAGGGTCCCCAAGTGGAAAACAAGGTGTTGTTCTTCCAGCTTGCACTGTGCTTCACCGGAACACTGCAGCAAGCCCAAGACAGAGATGTTGGCCAGCAAACTGGGTTGTGTGTTAAATTGGCAGGCAATTGAAAGCTCAGGGTCTTTTTTGCGAGCAGAACGTAGATATTCTGTGAAGCGGTCACCGAGTCAATGCTTCGTTTCCCCAAAGTAGAGGAGACCACATTGTGAGCAGCAAGTGCAGTAGACTAGATTGTGGGAAGTACAGGTAAAGTGCTGCTTCACCTAGAAGTTATGCTTGGGCCCTTGGATACTGTGGAGGGAGAAGGTAAATGGGCAGGTGTTACACCTTTGGCAGTCACAGGGAAAGGTGCCGTGGGGGTGGGGGGTGGGGGTGTTGTTGGGCGTGAGGAAAGAATGGACGAGGATGTCACAGAGGGAATAGTCCTTGCAGCAGGTGGACAAGGGAGTGGGGGGGAATATATGTGTCTGGAGGTGGTGGAAATGGTGTCTGATAATCTTCAGGACGTGGATGGTCATGGGATGGTACATAAGGACAAGGAGAACCCTAGCGCTGTTGCAGGAGGGAAGGGAGGGGGTGAAAGGAAAAGTGCAGGAGATGGGTCGGACCTGGCTGAGGGCCCTGTCGATAATGGTGCTGGGCAATCCCCAGTTGAGGAAGAAGGTGGACATTTCGGATGCTGCCTTGTCAAAGTTGGCCTCATCTGAACATATGTGACAGAGACAGAGGAACTGAGAGAATGGAACGGAGTCTTTACAGGAAGCAGGGTGGGAGGATGTATAGTCCAGGTAACTGTGGGAGTTGGTAGGTTTATAGTGAATGCTAGTGGCCAGTCTATCCCCAGTAATGAAAACTGAGATATCAAGGACGGGAAGGGAGCAGTCAGAGATAGACCAGGTGAAAGGGTCACCAGACCCAAAACGTTAACTCTGATTTTTCTTCACAGATGCTGCCAGACCTGCTGAGCTTTTCCACCAACATTTATTTTTGTTGTTGAAAAGGAGATTATAATATCCAAATGGCAGTCCTCCTGCATCTATTATATAAAAAGCAAACAGTTTGACTTAATTGAGTATGATTCCTGTAGTCTGAGTGAACGTGCATAGTGGGTGTTCAAAATCAGCCTGCTCCTATTATATACCAATAGGCATTTTTAATGTCAATTAATATTAGATTTGAATTAATAATCAACTTCTCTAACTACAGAATTTGAAATCTTATGGTATAACTCAGGTTTGTCATTTTCTTCTGAACAGCCAGTAATAATGCCAGGCTCAAAGTGAACTTTGCTGCAATACCTACGAGTGTGAAGTGCAACAGATTTCCTTGACAAGATTCTCAATGGTCAACAGCTGGAGGATGTGTAAAATCAAAGCTCAGCTTCAGGTATTGTGCCTAAGACTAGTAAAGTGACAGGATAAGGAAATAACAGATTTTCATAGTAATGTTGATTAATGGCTGGGAGTGAGTAAAGGGACGAGATACAATGGCACTGGAGAGTAAAAGGACTGGGATGTTGCTATTTAAACAGACCTGCCTTGCCACTTTATAACTGTTATTCATTTATTTTATCTTTGTTATTCTGCTTTGCAGTTTCCACATGTCTAATATGAGCAAGTGCTATAGGCATGTACATATTAGTGCCACTAAGAGTTGTATAGTCCTTCTAAAATTGTAATGCCTTTGATTTGTGGCAGCATCTTGCCATGATCACTACGGATCTTGGTCCAGGATCCTTTCAGACAGCAGAGAATACAGGGCTGAATTCAAATCAAAATTCCAGACGTGAACATGATCTATGCTCATACCTTGTACCATTTACATTGTTGTAGAAATTAGGCAAGGAAGACAAGCCCTGGGCAACAGTATGTCAGATGTGGATTCTGTTGAAAATGGCTCTAAAATACAGCAGAATTATAGATACTCTGAATTTTCCCTGCCCAACTGCTGGACAGTTAATACCGATTGACAATCTGTATGTCACTTGCTCAGTCAGCATAGGATGGTAGCCTCATACTCACTGAACGCTTCCGTAAACAAGAGCAGTCTCGACCCAGGGTCGGAGAGCAAAATCATCTCTCAAAGTGGTGTACGGTGTCCCAGCAGTGGTCATTTTATGATAAACAAACTATTAAGCATTGTTGAATTGATTTCTTTCTTGAACAAGCTGCACAAAATTAAGGCTCGATAGGTCAGTTTAACAGAATGCATCTGTAATAGTAAGTACTTCTTTATGTATTCTACGCACATTTTCATCCTCCTTCAAATATTAAGCCTGCATTTAAACATAATTTTGTTAACTTTGAAATGCCTAACATTTCATCAGAAGAATATGAGGATATAACACAAGATAACGTTAAGAGGGGATTGTGTGTTTTTTGGATTTTTTTTTAGAAAAGCTGCTCTTTAAAATTCATCTCATTTTCAATGTGTACCAACACTGTTATCCTAAGATTACTACAAGCTTGGGTCCCAATTCGCAATTAAACAACAATGATTAGCTGATATGGTGAACACATCATGACATGCAGCAAGCACAATTACGGGAAGCAATAACCTTTTGCAGGCCTGAAGAGCAAACACACCACAAGCTAATCATACCTTTCATCTCAGAATTGGACCTTAACAAGCACTCCTGGCTATAGCACTGAGACAGAGCTCTTGATCACAAGCCAGGACTGATTCAGAATGCTGATGTGGAGATACAGAAAGTTATTTTCTCAGAATGCACAAGTTGTCACATCACTGTATATTTTGCAGGTAGGAGAGAAACTGATAATTAATCCGTTTTCAACACTTGGAAAAAGAAAATCTGAGTACTGCCAAGATGTCTAAATTTAACAAATATTTAGTTTTATTAAAAAATTTCCTGAATTTACCAAGATTTCTCTTCTCTACAGTTTGCACAGAATATCATGCAGACTGTGCCCAATTGTTCAGGCAATTTTATGAATTTACTAAAACATGGATGTAGGAAATATACACAATCAATGCATGACACACAAACCTATTTCAACGTCATCTAAGCAATGGTGGGGAAAATCAATCAGGGACTAGTGTGCACATTATTTATTTTCAGGTTGCATTATCTTGTTTTCTTAGTATGCTGATGCAAATATTAAAAAGTAGGTCTGTCAATTTGTGCAAGGTGAGAGCCTGTACACAAGCTCCAAGGTCAAATAAAAACAGGAGGAAAGAGGAGGATGGCAACGCATTTAGCAAATCATTCTGGAAGGTGATATGTTGAAGCAATTTGATTTCGGAAATGTCTCATTAAGAATCTCACAAAATGGGTTAGGATGAAAGCAGCTCTTCTGGTTAGGATATGACCAACTGTATAACTCCAGTTTCGTATGTCTGTACCTTTTGGTCTCAGATGTACATGAACACCAGGCAATTTAAGCTAAACTTCTGTGATGCAGTTTCAAAAACACTCAAGAAGCATGACCCCAAAAGCCAAAACAGCCTACTTGATCCCTTGTAATCCCCATTCAGCACTTTAAACATCTGGTCCTATCAAGTCAGATGCTTTTAAAATGTCATCATCGCAGGAAGACCTTTTAAATCTAATATCTAAGTCTTGATGTGCCATTTTTTGCAGTGCAACATAAAAACAAAAGTAAATTGTTCAGGAAAACGTATTCAGGACAAAATGGAGAATTGGTTAACAGCATTCTCCATTGCATAGCTTTGATAAAAGTTGTTAATTCGCTTTATGTAGGACTCAACAAATCTTGCAACTTGCTTAATTTAGCTAAATTACTTAAAGTGCCATTATTGGAATAGGGTTTGAGACACCACTGTTCAAAAGTACAGACTCAAATGGCAGAAACCTTTGAATTTCCAAGTTACTTTTGCATGTGCAGACTCCTGAAGTTGATACAATCCATACTGACAATTTCATATTATTACCATAAGAAATTTAGGGCCATGAAATCCAAATTCTCCGTTTTGGCAAAGCCTAAAATTTTGGAAGAAAAACATTATTTAGTGAAAGAATTGAGTGATTTTAGAGGACAGATGTAATGTCGTTTCTTCAAAATATGGAAGTATTTCAAATAATTTTGTTTAAAATGATATTTGATACATTAATAATTTACTGAGAAAAATGGATTTTTTTCAGGAAGCTTTCTGATTTTTTTCCTTTTCTTCCCACAAAATCAAAGTGTGACAGACAATCTTGGATTCAATGTTAGGATTCTCAACTGACAGTGACGAGGTAAGGAATCAAATGTTCACATTGTAGTTCTCATTAAAAATGTTTACATTGGAATTGTGATGCAAAATATTGACACTGAAATTACATGTTAAACACAGGACATTTTTATAAACAGAAGTTATTTAAAGAAAGATATTTGTGGGCTCACAAAGTACCAGATAAGAATGTGACAGACTATAATCAGAATGCATCAAAACATAAGGTGCTTTGTGGAGCCAAAACACGGTTTTAATCTGCACTAAGTAAAGGAAAGTAGAAAGGTTCAATGATTTGGAACATTATACCCTGTAACAACACAAAAGAAACTGCTGCTGTTTCTTCAAATGTGAAAAATGATAAATTATCTGTGACATGTGAAGAAGCAAAATTGTCCTACAATTATCAAAAATTGCTGCTACATTTTGACTAAATAGCAATTATAGGAATTGAATGGAAGAATTAAATGTGTTGGAAGCTCAAGAGACTGTATCAAGCTGTGCTTGTAATGTCAGAGCCAGGTAAATAGCAAATCCCCACCACATGTATGATCATTTTAAGAAAACAGATTACTGAAAACACTGATGCCAACTCTCACTCAAGAGCTCTTAACCGCTGACATCCTTTTAGTCTTCACTTGCAGCAACTACAATATTTTACCTCATGAAAGCAAAAAGAAAATGCAAAATATTGATTCATGTCATTTTGACATTCTTGCAGACATTTTGGTCTGAAAGTTAAATTGCATGGGTGGCTACAAATAAGCTTTTAGCAGCACCTCTGCAGATGTAAAGGACATAAAAGCACACAGTATAAAGGGAATCACATTGTAGCCTTTGAAACCTTGTTTAAGTGTAAGCACTAGTTTCAGTAGTCATTTTCTGCAGTGTAGATTATTTTAATTATATTATATGGAAGAAAATAAAATGTGCATTAATGCATCCTTGATGGAAGTCAGCAGATTTCTTTCAAGTTTGTTTTTAATTTGACACCTCCTTCATAGACAGCTCCAAACCCACTATGAGCACAGGAATTCATTTAGCAGTGACACAGGACACTGCCCCCTCAGTTGTTTGTGGCAAGGAGTTTGAAAGACTCAACCCTCTGAGAAAGAAATTCTTCCTCATCTCAGCCTTATATTGGCACCTCTTTATTCTGAGGCCACACCCTTTGGTTTTTGACTCTCCCATGAGATGATACAGCATCTCATCATTTACCCCATCAAACACCTTAAGAATCTAATGTTTCAATGGGATCATCTCTTATTCTCCTAAAGTCCATTGAGTACAGTCTCAACCTGTTTAATCTTTGCTCATAAGACCATTCTTCCATACCAGGGATTATCTTGGTCAACCTTCTCTGAATCACCTCCAATGAAATTACATCTTTCCTCCATTAAGGCGGCTAAAACTGCTCTTAGTTTTCCAGATGAGGTGGCACCAGCACAGTGTCCAGTTGCAGAAAAAATTCCCCATGCTTATATTCCAACTCCTTTGAAATAAAGGCCAACATTCCATTAGCCTTCCTGATTCCTGCTGCACCTGTGTGGTATTTTGTGTTTCGTGCACAAGTACCTCGAGTCCTTGTGTCGTGCAACTTTCTGTGAGTTTCTCCATTTAAAACAACATTCTGTTCTCCCTTCCAAAGTGAATAATTTTCCCACATTATACTCCATTTGTTAACTTTTACTCACTTACTTAACTTGTCAATACCTCTCTGTAAATTGTAAACTCTGTTTGTATCCCTCTCACAACCTGCTTTTTTTTGTTGTCTGCAAATTTGACTCCAGCGCATTCACTTCCTTCCTCCAAGAACTAATATATATTATAAACAGTTTTAGTCCTACACTGATTTCTGTGAAAGCCCACTGGTCACAGGTCATCAGTCTGAAGAACCCCTTATCCCCACTTGCTGTTTCCTGCCCATGAGCCAATTCTCTATCTATGCCAATAAACTACCTCCAACCTTCCTTCTGAAGTCCAAATACAACATCTACCAGGTTCCCCTCTATCTACTCTGGTTGAGACTTACTCAAAAAACTCTAATAAAATTTCTCTTTCTAGAAGCCATGCTGATTCTGCTTGATGAGGTTATGGTTTTCCAAATGCTCAACTATTACTTCCTTAATAATTGATTCCAATACTTTTCCAACAATAGATATTGGGCTAATCGGCCTTTGGTTACCTGCTTTTTGCCTCCCTCCCTTTTTGAATGAGGCGGGGGCACATTAGCAGATTTCCAGTTCTCTGGTTTTCTTTAGAATCCATGATTTTTGGTAAATTACAAACAATACATCCACTATCTTTCCAGCTAACTCGTTTAGGATCCAAAGATGCAAGCCATCAGGGCCAGAGGACTAATCTGACTTCAACCACATTAGTTTGTCTAATACTACTCCTCTAGTGATGGTGATGGTACTTAATTGCTCCCCTGTATTCTCTAGTATCAACAGAATGCTTGGGAAGAATCTTCCATGTAAAGACTGATGAAAAATATTTGTTTAACTCCAGTCATTTTCTTGATCCTCAAAACCATCTCTCCAAATTCACTTTCTAAGGGGCCTGTGTTCACTTTGACCTCTTGCTTCCTTTTTGTACGACTTAAAGAATCGCCAGTTTTTATATGGTTTACTAATAGTTTTTTTTCCTATCTTTTAAGTCCTCCTTTGCTAGATTCTAAATTTATTCCAGGCTTTAGGGCTATCATTGACTTTAGCCTCCTTATATGCTTTTTCTTTCAACTTTAATCTCTCCTGAATTTCCATGGTTAGCCATTGGTTTATTCTGCTGTTAGAATCTTTCCTCCTTACTGGGATGTATTTTTGCTAAGAGTCATTAATTATCTCCTCAAACGTCTGCCAATGCGTGTTTACTGTTATTTCTGCCAATCTGTCCAGTTCACCTTAACTAATTCTATTTTGATTTCAATGTAATTCCCTTTATTTAAGATGACCTAAGTTTCTCACTCTCAAACTAAATATTAAATTTTATCATGTTATGATCGCTACTTATTAGGGAATCTTTTACTGAGACCATTTATTAAAGCTGCCTCATTACCCATTACAGAAATCCTGCAACCTGGTTGGCACCATTACATATTACTGTAGAAAACTAATGAACTCTCTATGAATTCATTGCCGTAGCTACACTTTCTAATTTGATAAACCCAAAGATTAAAGTCATCGATAATTATTGCCCTCTTCTTTTACATGCTCCTATTAATTGTTGATTTATAGCCTTTCCACAGACCAGCTACTGTTTGGGGTCAGTACACTACTCATACTAATGTCATCTTTCCCTTGCTTTTTTTTAAAACCTCCACCAAAATGGCTTCTATATCATCTGAGCCTAAATCATCTCTCACAATTGTCCTTATTTTATTTCTTATTAACAGTGCTACCCCACCACCTTTTCCACTGCTCCCGTTTGCCTGACCATGCCTAAAGAATCAGTGTGAAAGAAAAGCTGCTGCCCTAGCTGGTAACATGCTAAATGAAAAGGTGATGCTGATGCACTTTTTTTGCCCATTAGATGGAGCAAGGGTCCAGGGTCATATCATGTCTTAGTTAACATGAAGGCACCTACCACAGCTACAGAGATTCTGGTGAAACTAAAGAGAAAGACCAATGCAGAAGTACAAATAGAGGCAGCTGTATATTCACCTGGACTGGAGTCAGAGGAGCACAGTCACCTGGCATGCAGTTATTTTACAAAATGGAATATCTGAAGCATCAAGAATCCAGATCGGGCAGCAAGTAATTGAGAAAGGGAAGTTAATTCTGGCAAGTAAGGTAATTAATGAGATCAAATGCATGTATCGAGGTCGCTTGCTAGCTATTGGCAATAAGCTGATCTTGCCACCTACGAAGGGAAGACCATAGCTTCTCAACAGAGAGAAGCTAAGAACTCCCAATGCTGGAGTCAGAGATAACAAAGTGTGGAGCTGGAAGAACACAGCAGGCCAGGCAGCATCAGAGGAGAAGGAAAGCTGACGTTTTGGACGGGGAGAGGTTCACTTGCACATCCACTAATGTGGTTTACTGCATCCTCTGATCCCGATGTGGCCTCCTCTACATCAGTGAGGCCAAGCGGAGGGTCAGGGACCACTTTGTAGAGCACCTGTGCTCTGTTCATGATGAACGACAACACCTTCCAGTCACAAACCACTTCAACTCCCTCTCCCACTCCCTGGACGGCATGTCCACTCCCTGGGCCTCCTCCAGCGTCACAATGATGCCACCCGGAAACTGGAGGAGCACCTCATATTCCACCTTGGGAGCCTACAACCCAATGGTATCAATATAGACTTTACTAGTTTCAAAATCTGCCCACCCCGGCCTCATCCCATGACCAACACTGCCTCTCATCCCCGCCTCCTTGACCTGACACAACCTGTCCGTCTTCTCTCCCACCTATCTGCTCCTCCCACCTCACTGAACAATCCCACCACTGCCTACCTGCACTCACCCATCACCATCCCACCTACCTTCCCCAGCCCCACTCCTCCTCTCTATTTATTTTGGAGGTCCCTTCCCCCTCCCCAATTTGAAGAAGGGCCCTGACCCAAAACGTCAGCCTTTCTGCTCCTCTGATGATGCCTGGCCTGCTGTGTTCCTCCAGCTCCACACTGTTATCAACAGAGAGAATCTGAGTTTGGGACTCTCGCTCAATTAACTCATTCTGTTTGCCATTATTCTTGGAGATGCGACTCAAAAATCAGGCTCATCAGCCACACAAGAACCCATAAAACCCATGACCAGTGGCATGGAATCTCCGAGGTGACAATCATACTTGTTAGCGAGTGATTACCAATGACAATGATTCACCCCACCTTGGAATGGAAAATCATGCCCAAGATGATTTACAGAAACGTAGAGTATAGCGTGCAAACAGATTCTTCAGTCCAACTTGTCAGTGCTGTCCAGATATCCTAAACAGATTTAGTCCCATTTGCCAGCATTTGGCCCGTATGCCTCTAAACCTTTCCTATTCACGTACTCATCCAGATGCCTTTTAAAATGTTGCAATTGTATCTGCCTCCACCACCTCCACTGACAGCTCATTCCATACATGCACCAGCCACTGAGTGAAAAGTTGCCCCTCAAGCCCCTTTTAAATTTTTCCCATCTCACCTTAAACCTATGCCCTCTAGCTTTGGACTCCCCTACCCTGGGAAAAGACTTTGGCTATTCACCCAAACCATGCCCCTTATGATTTTACAAACTCTACAAGGTCAACCCTCCAGCCTCTGATGCTTCAGCGAATAAAGCCCCAGCTACTTAGCCTCTCCCTAAAGCTCAAACCCTCCAATCCCAGCAACATACTTGTAAATCTTTCCTGCACCCTCTCAAGTTTAACATCTTTCCTTAGCAGGGAGACCAGAATTGAATGCAGGATTCTGAAACTGGCCTCATCAACGTCCTGTATAGCCGCAACATGATGCTCCAACTCCTTTACGCAATGCTCCGACTAATGAAGGCAAGCCTGCCAAAAACTTTCTTCACTACCCTGTTTACCTGTGACTCCACTTTCAAGGAACTATGCACCTGCACTCCCAGGTCTCTTTGATTAGCAACACTCCCAGGGCTCTACCATTTACTATATAAGCGAACCTGGTTTGCCTTACCAAAATGCAATACTTCATGTTTATCTGAACTAAATGCCATCTGCCCCTCCTCAGCCCATTGGCTCACTGATCAAGGTCCCATTGTACTCGAAGATGACCTTCTTTACTGTCCACTATATCACCAATTTTGGTATCATGTGCAAACTTACCTCCTATATTCACATCCAAATCATTCATATAAGTGATGAAAAACAGTGAAACCAGCACTAATCCTTGCAGCACACCATTGTCACAGGCCTCCTGACTGAAAAACAATCCTCTATCACCACCCTCTGTCTCCTACCTTCAAACCATTCCTTGCAGTAAATTTACATTCGTGTATAACTCATACGGCACTGTATTACAAAATTACGAAAAGTGCCTTTTAGCATGGTAGGTTACATAGCCTTAAGGCTGCTCAACCTACATAGCCAAGGTAAAGATGATGTGAGCAATTTTGGAATGTAATACGACATGTAGCGCAAGTATTGCAGAAGCATTGCAATTGTAAATTTAAATTAAATTTCTTTGTAATGCAAGCAAAAGCTGTCATCCTAAATTGTGTTAAGTGTGCATGTGGTATATTACTAAGGTTTGCTTGTCAGCCTGTGAAAATCTCAGGTGTTAACTGTAGTTTTGGAGGTCTCAGTGCTCTTGTCTGTGGCTTGGGATGGGGAGAAGAGGTGGGTACTGAAAATCAACCAGCTGTCCTCCTAACATATGTGCTAAGTAAATGTAAACATCAGGTCCAAACATGATTAACTCAGCTTTGGCATCCATCGCAGGTAAATGTGTCTTAATTGGACAGCCCTATCTGAATCCACGGAACTACATCAAGTAGTAAATAAGGGCTTTCAGAAGAATAGGAAATCAAAAACTGAGAAGAAAACATTAAATTGGAGCATAATATTTAAATTATATCTTAAATTACACAAGATAAAGCTAAAAGACCTTATCGCATTATTTTGAAAAGATTTCCTTGGTCTGGTCAACATTTAACCCTCAATCAAAGCAGCAAAAGTAAATTATTTTTCTCATTACTATATGTGGAACCTTGCTGTGTGTAAATCGTCTGCCAGTCTTGCCTACATTACTACATGATTAGGTCAAAAAAAATGCACTTTTAATTTGCTACGAAGCACTTCCAGAAGTTTTCAGGCTATGGAGAGCATTATATAAATGCAACTTCTTTCTTTCTTGCAAGATAATTAGTTGTTTCTCATTTGATTAATCTATGTCAAGCTCTGGGCTTTATGAGCAATTCTTTGCAGTGACTGAAATGAATACTGCTTCATCTGACAGTGGGCGCTTATAGCTGAACTATCTGGCACTTGGTCAGAAATCACACATCAGGTTATAATCCAACAGGTTTATTTGAAAACATAAGCTTTTGGAATCTTACTCCTTCTTGAGGTGTTACAGAGAGGTAGTATCAGACACAGAATTTACAAGTAAAAGACAAAAGGGTCATACCACTGCTGAAGATGTACTAAACCAAACCTAAGATGTTATCTGTGAGAAGTCAATTTTAATTGATTAATATGTATATGTAAATCCCCAAATTCCTTTGAAGTCACTGTCCTGAGAGAACTATATCTAGCACTTGCCACACATGCAGAATGGAGG
The DNA here is from genome assembly GCA_024137785.1 of Ginglymostoma cirratum. Classification (NCBI taxonomy): domain Eukaryota; kingdom Metazoa; phylum Chordata; class Chondrichthyes; order Orectolobiformes; family Ginglymostomatidae; genus Ginglymostoma; species Ginglymostoma cirratum. The sequence goes on along the minus strand of JAHRHZ010000140.1, from coordinate 17,294,525 downwards.
AGGAATATAACATGCTACCTGAAAAAGATCTGAAGCACAATGTGTAAAGAGTTATACCTTCGATAGTGTGTTGAGGTCAGTTGCCCAACATATTTACAACATTTGTTTCTTTCTTTCTCATTCTCCCCTAAAACACTCTTCTGCTTGAAACTGCTGACTCTTGCAAGGCTGGGTTCAATGAGTACTTTCAGTGCTTCAGGCCAATGTCCTTCCTTCACCTGAGCTTCAGCAACAAGTGTTGGCAGGCTCTTCAATAAGTTCACACGCTGAACCAGTTCTCAACTGAAGAACAGGCACACGTACACTTCCAGCAGGGGCCAATAAGGTAATCATCAGGAGTGGGTCACAGGTTGACTGTTTTCTCTTCTTCAGCCAATGATATTTAGAGCATTTCACATTTAAATACAGGCTGGAATAAAGTCTTGTATGGTTTACATCCGAACATTTTTGGTGCACAAGCCAGTGAAAGAAGATCTTAGTTTAATTGCTTTCGACTTGACTGATGCTAAAAGGACAGATCCACAATGTGCTTTTCTGTTGCAAGTCACTGAAACTTATGTCTTTGAATTGAGGGACATCGTACATTTTAAAAAAAAAAGGAGAATTTTACAATCAGTGGTTGGAAGCTAATTTCCTCAAATGCTATATGCCAGATCAATTTAAGCACGGTTATAGGGTACAAGTCACCTGCAGGCAAATAAACAGTGCTACACTGTCACTTCCAATTACCAACAATAGTCTGATGACCAGTCTAGGGCCAGAATTTTATAATGTTACCAGCCACATTGATAAAGCCACACTGAAAAGGTCGAAACATCCCAGTTGTGATTAAATATCAGGATGTTGATCTGCATATTTCTACCAATTTATCATCCAAGGTCCACACATTCAGATTAATACCTTCAGCACAGATTTGCCATTAAAGTGACAGAAATGCTACTTAACTCCAGTTCTGCACAGTCATTTATTGATGAAACTGAAGACAAACAGCAAGCAGCAGCTCAGACAAGCTGATGAAACCATTCTCACAAATAGTACAATAAAACATTAATAGAAAATTTGTATCTAAACAAATTAGCAAATACATTGAACAAACTTGGCTCTATATCATTTTGGTTTATTCCAAACTACAAAATTAGTTAGTACGCTGGCAGTTTTAGGTGTGGCATCATTCTTGGTTCCTTCCTACGTCAAATCAGAAAATTCAGAGAGATACTGATACAGTTATCTGTGTACAGGCTACTTTCAGAACTATGCAGTTAGTCCCACAGTCAAACAAATGGCCTTGTTAAACATAGCAATGGTTGGCTTTCTTCCCATCTTTGGGACTAAAGAGCACAGTGACCAGTACTGAACAACAATAAGAACACCGCTTAGGAGTAGGGAGGAGATTAGTTGTTAACAGTGCTAGTTGAAGTCTGATCCAATGCAACATCCATGCAGATCGCTTCTAATTAAAAGACTTTACATGGAGGAGTTCCAGAAGCTGCTTTTACAGCTGCAGAAAATGTAAATAACTTTATGTCCTCCCTGGGAGAGGATAAGGATCTTTCAGTGGAGAGAGAGAGAGAGAGAAAAAACACCACGCCATTTATTCAATCTACTCAATAGACTTGTAGATGCAAAATTGTTTAGAGCAAGCTAACTTTCCAGTAGGTAAACCATCTTACAGTACATAAGGTAGTTTGCTCCAACAATTATATTTTGAAGTCACATGGTACAGTTTCATCCTTTTACAAATGTTGCGTATTTTGGCATACTAGACATAAAGCAAGCAATTTCTCTGGCACCCTCACAGGACTTAAAACTGTAATGGCAGCCCAGAAATCATATCATGCAAACTTTGCTTTAGGTGCACTCAGTCTTCAACCCAGAGCAAGTAACTTGTACTCATTGCTGCAACAACCTGAGATGTTTGGAATCATGCATCTGCAAAGAAAAGTATCCATCAGCAGCTTCATAAAACACTACAGGAACCACAGAAACAGCGGTGTGTTGATTTCCGACACTTAGGCACTGTGTAGCTGCCTGCCTAGGCCATGTCTGCTATTGCAGTTGTACACAAGGCTTCAGTCATGGCTTCTCAAGATGATTGTTGCCAGCGAAGAGGATCACATAAGAGGTTGGTTTAAAAACACACCAAGACATTATTCTTCAAACAATATTTAATCTTCACTAAAAAAGTTGGACCATTATATTGCAATGTTTGCTTTCTGATAGGAAAACACAGCTATAACTCCCTAACATAAACGGACAGTCTTGTGTGCAAAAATGGCTCCAGTTTGTGGAAATAATTAAAGATTAATTACATATGTTCATCATAAAGAAGTTATTCAGGACAGCAATCACATTTGCGAGATCCACATTAACACCATTTGCTACACACCCTTCAAATCTCTCTAAATACAAGAGCCAGAATGAGCAAATTTTCTGTTCAGAACATAATTTCATTCAGTCCTCTTTCCCCAAGCTTACAATCTGAAAGAAAAGTTGTCACTCTCTCCTGTCTTAATATGATTTCTTTAATCACAACTCTAGGTGAAAATAGACAGGACACCTGGTCCAAATTTTTACCAAGGCCTCATATTGGGGCTTTTACACGAGCAAGTTATCCACTGACACACTTCTTGTGCAGGAAAAAACACTTTAATGCTCCTTTGGGTTCTCAGTACAGGTGGAATTGCAAACAAAATCTCAACCAATTTACAACAGTGAAGTACAACAATTCAATAATGAAGTATTATTTTGAAAAGCAAGGATTCACAATCAGATGATTTAAAATGGTTCAGACTGGCGTACTGGTAATTTCATTGAACTAGTAATTCAGACACCCAGGCTAAGGATCTGAGGACATGTTCAAATCTCACCACAGCAGCTGGTTCAATTTAAATTCAATTAATAAATCTGTACTGGAAAGCTAGTTTCGGTCATGATGACCCTAACAATGATCATTGATTGTTTGAAAAACATTAGGGAGGCAGTGGTAGCAATGTCCTGGACAAGCAATCCAGGGATCCAGCCTAAAGCTGTAGGAACAAAGGTTTGAATACCACCATGGTAGTTGCTGAAATTTGAAGTCAATATAACTTTAGAATTTGTAGCCTAATGGTAACTGTGTAACCATTGTTGATTGTTGTAAAACCCCATACAGTTCATGAATGTCCTTTTGGGAGGGAAATCAGTCATCCTTACCTGGTCTGGCATATAGCTATATGGTTGACTCTTAACTGCCCTCTGAAATTGTCTGGCAAGACTCTCAATTATAACAAACTGCAACAAAGCCTAAAGAAAGGAATGAAAATGGACGGACCACCTGACATTCATCAGAAATGATGACGACAAGCATAACCCTGCAAAGTCCTCTAACCACCTGGTCAAACATGGACAAAGAAACCTCTGGCTCATTACCATTTCCCAACTCCCCACCTTGACTGATGAATCAGCATTCCTCCATTTTGAACATGGCTAGGCTGAAGCACAGAGGGCATAGGATGTACTCTGGTTGATGAAAAATGATTACCACCAATACTGGCTCAATACAACGACTATTGTCAAAGGTCACAGCTACTAAACTGCGAAAGAACCAGAGACGGAAAAAACCTACTTGACCTCATCCTCATGAATCTACCTGCTGCAATGTTTCAATGATGACAATTTTATCACAATAAACACTGCAGAGCTTTTGAGGAGATAAAGTCCCTGGTTCACACTGAGGATGGCCTCCATTGAGCCATATAACACTATCCCCTATGCTAAATAGGGCAGACTTTTAACAGATCCAGCAATTCAAACTTAGCATCTGAGAGATGCTACAGGACATCAGCAACAATGGAATTGTATTCAATCACAATCTGTAACCTCATATTGTGTTCTCTATCATTACCATCAAACTGGGAGCTCAACCCTGGATTAAAGAAATGTGCAGGGCAGCATGCCAGCAGCAGTACCAGGCATACCACAAATGAGCCGTCAACCTGGTGAAGCTTCAACGCAGGACTTCTTGCATGTCAATTAACAGAAACAGCATGCAATTAATGCAACTGACAGTGATCCCACAATCAACAGATGAGAGCTAAACTTTGCGTCTTGTCACATCAAGCTGTGAATACTGGCTGATAATTACAGGAGGTCAACACTCCATAAACATTCCCACTTCCTATGTTGGAAGTATAAAAGAGAAGGTTGAAGCATTTGAACAACCTTAGCCAGAAATGCCAAGTGGATGATGCATCTCAGCTTCCTCCAGAATTCCCCAGCATTACAGATGCCAGGCTTCATCCAACTAATACAATTCGTTCCAAGTGATATTAAGAAATAGATGAAGACACTCGATACTGCAACATTTTGACAATAGTGTTGAAGATTTGTGCTTCAAAACTAGTCACACCCTTTGCCAAGCTGTTCAGTACAACAAACAATGACATCTTACCAAAAATATGGAAAATTGTGTGGCTACGTCCTGTATAAAACCAGGACAAATCCAATTTGACCAATTACTACCTTATTGCTCTCAACCATCAGTGAAGTGATAGAACCGTCACTTACACTGCTATTAAGTGATACATACAAAGGAACAATCTACTCACTGATGCTCAGTTTTGGTTCTGCCAGGGCCACTCAGCTCCTGACCTCACTACAACCTTGGCTCAAACACTGACATTAGTGCTGAACATGAAAAGAGGCAGCGGCGTAGCAGCAATGCCATTAGCTGAGTAATCCAAAATCCCAGGTTAATGCTCTGGGGAACATAAATTCAAATCCCACCATACCAAGTAGTGAAATTTGAATTCAATGAAATTCTGGAATTAAAAGCTAGCCTAACAGTGACCATGTTATCATTACCAACTGTTGAAAAAACCCACCTGGTTTACTAATGTTCTTTGGGGAAGGAAAGCTATCATACTTATCTGGTCAGCCCTATATGTGACTCTAGACTCACAAGTTAACTGCCCTCTCAGCAATGAGTGTTGGCCCACCCAGCGACACCCAAACAAAGCTTCAGAGGTCAGAGAGTGACTGCTCTTGACAACCAAGACAGAATTTGACCGAGTACGGCATTAAAGGAGACATAGCAAAACTGAAGTCAATGGGAATCTCTTCTGGTTAGAATCATACTTTGCATAAAGGAAGATGGTTATGGTGTTAAAAGGTCAATCATCTCAACCTCAGGACATCACTTCAAGAGTTTCTCAAAGTAGTGTCCTAAGCCCAAGCATCTTCTTTTGCTTCATCAATGTGTTTCCCTCCATCATGTCAGAAATGGGGATGTTTGGCACTATTCACGACACTTCAGGTAATGAAGCAGCCTGTTTCCATATATAGCAAGGCTTGGACAACATAAGGCTTGGGCTGATAAGTAGCAAGTAACATTCATTCCATAAAAGTGCTAGGTAATGACCATTTCAAATGAGAGAATCTAACTACTGCCCTTGACATTCAACGGAATTACCATCAACATTCCTTCTAGAATAAGACATAGAACTGCAGGTGCTGGAAATCTGAAAACTGAACAGAAATTGCTGGAGAAACTCAGCAGGTCTGGCAGAATCTGTGGGGAGAAAACAGAGTTAACGTTTTGAGTCTGGAGACTCTTCATCAGAACACTAATAACCACTATTGAAACCCTCATTGTCAACATCCTGGGCGTTATCATTGACCACAGACTGAACTAGATCAAGCATATACATACTGAGGTTACAACAGCAGGAAAGATACGAGGAATTCTGCTGCTAGTAACTCACCCCCTAACTTTGCAAAGTCTATCCATGATGGCCTCAAGTCAGGAATGGAATGGAATACTCACCACTTGCCTGGATAACAGGGTCTCTAACAACAGTCAAGAAGTTGACACCATCAGGACAAAGCAACCCACTTGATTAGCACTACATTCACAACCTTCAACATTTATTCCCGTCAACGCTGACACAAAAGCAGCAAGTGTCTATCATTTACAAGACACAGTGCAGAAATTCACCAAGGCTCCTTAGATGGCATCTTCCAAATGCACAATCTCTACCACCTAAAAGGGTAAGGGCCACAGGCACCACCACCTGGAAATTTCCCTCCAAGTTACACACCATCCAGTTTTGGAACTGATTATAAAGCAGCAGTGATACAGAGTCAAAATCCTGAACTCTCTTCCTAACAGCATTGTGGGTGTCCCTACAGTCCAAATATTGCAGCAGTTCAAGAAAGCAGCTCACCACCACCATATCCACAGAAATTAGGGATAGGCAAAACAAAAATACTGGCCTCATCAGTGATGCCCACATCTCATGAAAGTAGAAACAGTGTTTATCATATACAGCAGTTTGATACAAACAAGGCAAGATGAAGAATATATTCTGCAATGGAATAACATGTCAAATGCATAAGATTTAATTTGCTACTTTAAAGCCTTTTTCAAATTGAGTCTGAACTGGATAGTTTTATTGGGAAAGAAACATACAATGAATACTTTACATTTTAAGCTGTCAGGTTCAATTCCAGACGACAATAAACCAAAAAGTATGCTAAAATACAAAGAGCTTCAGGCAATTGTCAATGAGTCTGATGAGCAAAGGATAACTTAGTTACAATAAATCCGACAGTTCTCACATTGCATCTTTGAGATACAGTAAAAGACTTGACTTAGACATCTGAGCAGTTCCACTACCAATCATACAATTAAACACAAAAAAGACTGCAGAAACGATTCATCTTCAAAGAGTTCAAAAGCCTTTTCTACACAAAAACAGGAAGAACAACCAAAAAAAGGGCCTCGTGCGTTGCCATAACAACCCAATCTGGTCCCTGCATATTTCACCTTTCATTGTTATAAGCATTGCTCATTTAATATTTAAATTAACTTAGATTCAGAAGCAAAAGGAGAATAAAACAGCTTCAAAAACTGCAAATTAAAACACATGCATTTTGCTGGTGAAAGAATCTGTTCAACTACAATTTTGGTATGTGTTTAACAGTTAACATCTTTTAAATGATCAGAATTGTACATTGGAATGGCAAGTTAATGTTCTCTGTGATATGATACGCATTAATATATCCAGTACCACTGAAAGAATATGTGACAGCATAAAAGTTGCACAGACTTTCAAGCTACGATATTTCTTTGATCTTTCCCATTGAAACTTTTTGGACAAGTTACTTTTAAATGATAGCTTTTCTAAAGCTAATTCTGTCTATAAGAATGACCCCAATGTTTCACCTGCATGCCATTTCAATAACGCACCTCGCTAACATTACCATCCTGGGGCTGCTACAGTCATACAGGTCGACAGCATGGAATAAGTGCCGGTGGCCCACCCTGTCTGTGCCAGTATTCTAACAAAGCTCAAAGCATGATGGAGGACCACCACCTCATATTTCTGCTTAGGCACTTCACAGCCTCTAGGACTCAATATTGAGTGCCACAAATTCAGAATATGAGCTCTGTACTCCAGTTTTCTTACATCCCCCACCCTCCTCCAGTGTATCGTCCTAGGGCAATACGGTGGCTCAGCAGTTAGCTTTGCTACCTCACAGCGCCAGGTACTCGGGTTTGATTCTAGCCTTAGGTGACTATATAGAGTTTGCATGTTCCCCCGGTGTCTGCCTAGGTTTCTTCCCACAGTCCAAAGATGCTAAATTGTCCGTAGCATCCAAGACTGTGCAGACAAGGTGGATTAGCCATGGTAAATGCAGGGTTACAGGGATAGGGTGGTGGGGGGTGTGTCTGCATGGGATGCTCTTCGGAGAGTGGGTGCTGACTCAATGGACTAAATGGCCAATTCCCGCACTGTAGGGATTCTATTCAATGATCTTGTTAGCCTCTTTTTGGCTTTGTGTTCAGTGGAGCAGATGCATTTTCCCCTTTTCGTAGCAAACATTAACACCTATTTTACATAGCCATATTTTCTTCACCACCATTATCAGTCTTTGCCTTTTGCTCTGGGCACACTCACCAGCTGTTCCACTTGCTCCTCCTCCTCTGTCACAAGCATTAAAATGACCTTTCTCCAGCTCCGTTTAGTTCCAAAGTCAAACTGTACTTGAAACAATAACTTTGTTTCTCTCCACATATGCTACCATACCTGGTGAATTTCTCCAGCACTTTGTTTTTATTTCAGATTTCCAACATCTGCAGCATTTTGCTTTTGAGTATTTAGACACATTGTTTAAAAATGACAGATGATCAGAAACAATATTAAATAGGTCCGCTGGAAGACCCTAGCTTTGGGTATTTGTTTGAAGCTGTCTGGAATCAGCTATTTCTTCTAGTTGTGAATTTAGGGAAACAAAATGGAACAGAAACACAGAAGAGAACATTTGTTTAAAGAAAAGGTTGCTCTGGTAAGCTTTTATCCAGACACAGTGTACAAGAGTGGTTGGAAACTGTTTTAAGTCGAGCAAGACAAACATTGATATGTGCAAGTGCAGTGTATCTGAGATTTGGCATCAACATGCAAAGTCGAGTTAAACTAAACAGACCAAGGCAGTCTGATCACAACTTGCTCAATACCTTCATTGGCTTAATTGCTGTAAGGGTTTCGTTTCATTCAAGTTTGAACAGGCATTAAAGAGAACACACTGCACTGTCCAGACTACGTTTTCATCCAACTGAGTTAGTGCTGAAACAGAAAACACATGGAGTCCACTTATAGGAGCAAGTGTAAAGTCTGGACGTGAGTAGGTATTTACTGCAGTATGAATTTTTAGTACTGATTTTCTGACCTATTGTTATAGCCACTGATGTCTTTTCTACCTATTTTAAGTGGTAATACCATTGCGTTCTGCTGTTTGAATATTTGATCAGTGTCTTTAAATAGCATAAAGCATATTTCTTTCAATCGATTTCACTGAATGAATTAAGTTTTATTATTAATTACGAATTCATGCCTATGCCCCATTTTGAACTGGTGCTTACAACGGGGAAAATTACAAGTGCGTATAATCAGCAAATTTGATCACACACACAGCTCATCTCAAATATGCCTACACAATAACATTAGAAGCAAAATTTCACTATAACACTAATGATTATATAGGAACAACCTTATCCTAATAACAAACCAAAATACTCAGTAGCCAGGACTTTATTTGAAATTTCAGCCTTGATCTGTGATGCAATGGAATCTTCAGGTGCTTTACATGAGTTAGATTTCATGGTATCATCTTGGTTACAAGATCCTTCCAGCAAAACATCTTCCTCTTTTTCATCATGGTCAGACTCTCTCACTGTATTCATACATTACCAATGCCAAATGAAACAATGGTTTTGCAAATGAAGAATGGAAATCAAACCTTAAGTCCGTGCCATACAAATTCACCAAAGTCATTAAGAGACTGAATCACACTCATTTGCTTGGTGCAATGTAACAGCACATGATATCAGTGCCTTACCTTTCTGGATTTCAAATAAAATCAAATGGTTTCAAACTGCTTTAATAAAACCAATTAAGTGTAGCAATAACTTGTTTTTCTATTAACTTACAGATGAGATATGGGAGCACCGGACCAACTGCTAGTTAACCAGGATATGCAGCGCTGAACTGGGGTCAAGATATTTCAATTTGTTTAAATCATTGGTCTCAAAGCAAGGACCTACAAACATTTATTACATATCCTCTTTACCTTCTTCTGTCCTCTGCCTGAAGGCGCATCCTGAATCTATCCCAGCCAGAACAGGGATCCAGTGCTGCCAGTGTCAATCTTATTCACACTGTGCATCCAACAAACTGAGCCAGCCAGTACCCCAAGGAGTCAGAATTGCTATGGCAGTATGCACTTTTACATGCATGTAATAGTCCAGAGCTATTAACTGTGATGGGATAGGATCCAATTTTGCTTCATCATACAGATAATCAGAAAGTGCTCCCAACTGTCATTATCTGTTTTTGGCTTATGTTGGAAGAATTTACAGGTTGATACTCAACCTCTTTGACCAAGTGATTGCGTGCACTTTCCCTGGCAATCAAGTTCTGGTGTGGGAACCAGAACTTCTGCCTCAAAGGCTAAGATGCTACCCACCACGTCCCAAAACCCCTTTATTATATATCAACTTTAGTATGCAAAGTGATTTTATTAATAACTCATTGTACAGCACTTTCAGTGCCCATCATTGCTATAGATGACACCGTAAAAAGAAATGTTCAGTTTCAAAAGTGTCAGGCAGAAGATGACATTTTGTAATAAGCGCACATTACTATGAGATTAAGCAATTTGGTTGATTATATTGCAACAATCACTCAAAATTATTTCAGTCCGACTATTTCCCTTACCACTTAAATTTAAATAAATAAAAGTTTAAATAAAAGGAAACATATGCAAAATTTACATTGTTTGCAATGAAATTAAATTTGCCTGTAGAGTTATCATTTGTGACTTTTAATTCCTTAATTGAGATTTTTACTTTCAAACCTCAATCACTCCCATAAACCTAGGATCGCACTTGATATTTTTGCCCGGCGCTGATCTAAATTTGGAATGCGCCGTCTGAATGTGTGCAACGTACCCAACTTCCCAGTATGCACAAGTACTATTCAGCCAGCTGTAGTGAAATGATTTTTTTTTTTAAAATCAATCATTTCTTTACAGTAGTGTTTTATAAACATCAACTTTCCTGCTTCTCTGATACTGCCTTGCCTGCTGTGTTTCTCCAGCTCCACACTGTGTTGTTTCTGACTCCGGCACCTGCAGTTCTTGCTCTCTCCCTGACATGGATAAAGAATTGGTCGGCAGACAGGAAACAAAGAGCAGGAATAAAGAAGTCATTTCCCTGGTGGCAGCCAGTGACTAGTGGGGTACCACAGGGATCAGTACTTGGACCTCAGCTACGTACAACATCCATTAGCGGTTTAGATGAGGAAGGTAAATGTAATAATCTCCAATTTTGTAGATGACCCAAAAGGTGGATGGGAGGGTGAACTGTAATATGATGCAGAGATGCTTCAGTGTGATTTGAATAAGTTCAGTGAATGGGCAAATGCATGGGAGATGAAGTATAATGTGGATTGACATGAGGTTATTCACTTTGATGATTAAAACATAAAAGCAGAGTATGTGAAAAGTGATAGATTGAGAAAAAGGAAGGTACAACGAGACCACAGCTTCCTTCTACACTGGTTGCAGAAAGTAAGAGTGCATGTATATTGGGTAGCTAAGGCAGCAAATGGTATGTTAGCCTTCACAGGGAAAGAATTCGAGTATAGGCGCAGGAAATCTTGTTGCAAGTGTACAGGGTCTTGCTGAGATCACACCTTAAGTATCGTGTGCAGTTTTGCTCTCCTTATCCAAGGAAGAATGTTTTGACAATGGAGGGAGTGCATGCAAAGGTTTACCAGACTGATTTCTGGTTGACAGACTGACATAAGGAGGAGACTGGATTGGTCAGGACAATATTAACTTGAGTTCAGAAGAATGAGGGGGCAGTCTCATACAAACCTATCAAATTCTAACAGAACTAGACAGGGATAAATTTAGAAAGGATCTTCCTGACGGCTAGGAAATTCAGAACAGGATCACAATTCTAAGGATACATGGTAAAAAATTATCACTAAGATGAGGAGAAATTTCTTCACCCAGAGAAGATCTACAGAATTTTCTGCCACAGAAAGCAGTTGAGGCCAAAACCACGCAATGTTTTCAAGAAGGAGTTAGATATAAGCCTTAGGGTTAAAGGGATTAATGGGTATGGGAAGAAAGCAGAACAGGGTGATGAGGTGGATGATCAGCCATGATCATACTGAATAGCACAGCAGGCTTGAAGGATTAAATGGCCTACCCCTGCTCTTATTTCCTATGTTTCTAGGTTTAGTTCAGTAATAGACAACCAAATCCAATACCTGACAGAGCATTGTTGCAGATGGTGGCAAAGAGAGAGATGCATAAGAGAAGATGCATAAAAGAAGAAGGGAAAGCCTTCTTTTTTGGGAATCTGGGCATTAAATTTCCTTCGTTTTGGTGTTGGGCGGCAGTTCGAAGCGGGAAGACCGGCAGTAAGCACCAGAGGCCTGACGGGAAGGTAAGACGGTTTAAAAACTTACCTCGAGCGGCGAGCGGTTTCTTCCTCACCGGGAGCGGCGGGAGATGGAGCGGAGATGACGTTGGAGACCAGGAGGTTGTGAGGAAGGTAAGGAATTAGTATATGTTTGGGCAGCAGCTAAACCCGAGATGCTACACGTGTAGCATCTTCCTCCCACCCTCCTCCTCTAACCAGAGGAAAAGGACTCTGCAAGGTAAGGTTTGTGTTTTTTTTTTAATGTATTTAAGTGCATTGTTTGGTATTAGTTAGTTGAGTCAGAGCTAAGGCTTACAATGGCAGGGGACCTCAGACCCGTGGCACGTGCCTCTTGCTTGATGTGGGAGATCAGGGACGTGACTGACGTCCCTGACTGTTACACTTGCAGGAAGTGTGTCCAGCTGCAGCTCTTGTTTGACTGCATGATGGCTCTGGAGTTGCGGGTGGACTCACTGTGGAGCATCCGCGATGCTGAGAAGGTCGTGGATAGCACGTTTAGTGAATTGGTCACACCGCAGATTAGGATTGCTGAGGACAGTGAATGGGTGACCAAAAGGCAGAGAAAGAGCAGGAAGGCAGTGCAGGTGTCCCCTGCGGTCATCTCCCTCCAAAACAGGTATACCGTTTTGGATACTGTTGGGGGAGATGGCTCACCAGGGGAGGGCAGCAGTTGCCCGGATCATGGCACCATGGCGGGCACTGCTGTTCAGAAGGGCGGGAAAAAGACTCATAGGGCCATAGTCATAGGGGATTCTATTGTAAGGGGAGTAGATAGGCGGTTCTGTGGCCGAAAACAGGACTCCCGGATGGTATGTTGCCTCCCAGGTGCTCGGGTCAGGGATGTCACCGATCGGCTACAGAGCATTCTGAAAAGGGAGGGTGAACAGCCAGTTGTTGTGGTGCATATAGGCACCAATGATATAGGTAAAAAACGAGATGAGGTCCTGAAAGCAGAATTCAGGGAGCTAGGAGAGAAGTTAAAGAGGAGGACCTCAAAGGTAGTGATCTCAGGGTTGCTACCAGTGCCGCGTGCAAGCCAGTGTAGAAATGAAAGAATAGGCAGGATGAACACGTGGCTTGAGGGATGGTGTAGGAGGGAGGGGTTCAGATTTGTGGGACACTGGGACCGGTTCTGGGGAAGGTGGGACTATTACAAATTGGATGGTCGACACCTGAACCAGTCTGGAACTAGTGTTCTAGGGGGAGTTTTTGCTAGGGCTGTTGGGGAGGGTTTAAACTAATGTGGCAGGGGTCTGGGAACCAGAGGAGAAGACTAGTAGACAGTGAGGTGGAAACTAGAGACTGTAAGGATCATGAAGTTAGCATTACCAAGGGGAAGAGTAGGCAGAGAGCAGATGAACGCAAAGGAACTGGTGGTCTGAAGTGCATATACTTTAATGCAAGGAGTATAGTGGGTAAGGCAGACGAACTTAGGTCTTGGATTAGTGCCTGGGAGTATGACGTTATTGCGATCACAGAGACTTGGTTGAAGGAAGGGGATGATTGGCAACTAAATATCCCAGGATATAGTTGCTTCAGACAGGACAGGGAGGGAAGTAAAAGGCGGGGGAGGAGTTGCATTGCTGGTCAGGGATGATATCACGGCTGTGCTAAAGGACGGCACTATGGAGGGCTTGAGCAGTGAGGCATTATGGGTAGAGCTGAGAAATAAGAAGGGTGCAGTTACACTGTTGGCGCTGTACTACAGGTCTCCCAACAGTGAGCGTGAGGTAGAAGAACAAATAGGTCGACAGATTATGGAAAGATGTAGAGGTAACAGGGTGGTGGTGATGGGAGATTTTAATTTTCCCAACATTGACTGGGATACACTTAGTGCCAGAGGTCTGGACGGGGCAGAATTTGTAAGGAGCATCCAGGAAAGTTTTCTAGAGCAGTATGTCAATAGTCCAACTAGGGAAGGGGCCATATTGGACCTAGTGTTGGGGAATGAGCCAGGCCCGGTGGTAGAAGTTGCAGTGGAGGATTTCTTTGGGAATAGTGACCACAATTCTGTGAGTTTTAGAATACTCGTAGACAAAGATGAGAGTGGTCCTAAGGGAAGAATACTAAACTGGGCCAAGGCCAATTATATCAAAATTCGGCAGGAGCTGGGAAATGTGGATTGGGGACAGCTATTTGAAGGGAAGTCCACATATGATATGTGGGAGGCTTTCAAAGATAGGTTGAAGATAGTGCAGGATAGGCATGTCCCTTTGAAAACAAGGGATAGGAAAGGAAAGATTCATGAACCGTGGATGACAGGAGAAATCGTGCGACTAGCCAAGAGGAAAAGGGAAGCGTACGTAAGGTCCAGGCAGCTAAGAACAGAATGGTCCTTGGAGGAATATCGGGAGAGTAGGACCAATCTTAAACGAGGAATCAAGCGGGCTAAAAGGGGTCATGAAATAACTTTAGCCAACAGAATTAAGGAGAATCCCAAGGCCTTTTATTCATATACAAGAAGCAGGAGGGTAACTAGAGAAAGAGTTGGTCCACTAAAGGATAAGGAAGGAAGGTTTTGTGTCGAACCTGAGAAAATGGGTGAGATTCTCAATGATTACTTTGCATCAGTGTTCACTGAGGAGAGGGACATGATGAATGTTGAGATTAGAGATAGAAGTTTGTTTACTCTGGATCACGTTGACATAAGGAGGGAAGATGTGTTGGGTAGGCTAAAGGATATTAAGGTGGACAAATCCCCAGGACCGGATGGGATCTATCCCAGGATGCTGAGGGAGGCGAGAGAGGAAATAGCTGGGGCCCTGACAGATATCTTTGTAGCATCCTTAAACACAGGTGAAGTGCCGGAGGACTGGAGAGTTGCTAATGTTGTCCCCCTGTACAAGAAGGGTAGTAGGGATATTCCAGGTAACTACAGACCAGTAAGCCTGACGTCAGTGGTGGGAAAGTTGCTGGAGAAGGTACTGAGCGATAGAATCTATTTATATTTGGAAAAGAATGGGCTTATCAGTGATAGGCAACATGGTTTTGTGCAGGGGAGATCATGCCTTACTAACTTAATAGAGTTCTTTGAGGAAGTGACCAAGTTGATAGATGAAGGAAGGGCTGTAGATGTCATCTACATGGACTTTAGTAAGGCGTTTGATAAGGTTCCCCATTGTAAACTAATGGAGAAAGTGAAGTCACATGGTGTGCAGGGTGTTCTAGCTAGGTGGATAAAGAACTGGTTGAGCAACAGGAGACAGAGAGTAGTAGTTGAAGGGAGTTTCTCGAAATGGAGAAAGGTGACCAGTGGTGTTCCACAGGGATCAGTGCTGGGGCCACTGTTGTTTGTGATATACATAAATGATCTGGAAGAGGGCATAAGTGGTCTGATCAGTAAGTCTGCAGATGACACGAAGATTGGGGGAGTAGCAGAAAGCATAGGGGATTGTCAAAGAATACAGGAGAATATAGATAGACTGGAGAGTTGGGCGGAGAAGTGGCAGATGGAGTTCAATCCGGGCAAGTGTGAGGTGATGCATTTTGGGAGGTCTAATTCTAGAGCGAACTATACTGTAAACAGAAGAGCCTTGGGAAAAGTTGATGAGCAGAGAGATCTGGGAGTTCAGGTCCATTGTACCCTGAAGGTGGCTGGACAGGTGGATAGAGTGGTCAAGAAGGCAAATGGTATGCTTGCCTTCATCGGACGGGGTATTGAGTATAAGAGCTGGCAGGTCATGTTAAAATTGTACAAGACTTTGGTTCAGCCGCAATTAGAATACTGTGTACAGTTCTGGTCGCCACATTACCAAAAGGATGTGGAAGCTTTGGAGAGGGGAGAGAAGATTTACGAGGATGTTGCCTGGTATGGAAGGTGCTAGCTATGAAGAGAGGTTGAGTAGGTTAGGATTGTTTTTATTAGAAAGGAGATTGAGGGGGGACCTGATTGAGGTCTTCAAAATCATGAAGGGTATAGACAGGGTTGATAGAGATAAGCTTTTTCCCAGGGTGAGGGATTCAATAACGAGGGGTCACGCGTTCAAGGTGAGCGGATAAAAGTTTAAGGGGGATACACGGGGAAAGTACTTTACACAGAGGGTGGTAGGTGCCTGGAATACGTTGCCAGCAGAGGTAGTAGAGGCAGGCACGGTAGATTCATTTAAGGTGCGTCTGGACAGATGCATGAGTAGGTGGGGAGCAGAGGGATACAGATCCTTAGGAATTGGGCGATAGGTTTAGACAGTGGATTTGGATCGGCACAGGCTTGGAGGGCCGAAGGGCCTGTTCCTGGGCTGGAGGTTTTCTTTGTTCTTTGTTCTAATTACAGCAAGATAATTCTGATCTTTGTCAATTATGATCATTAAACAGTCAGTGAAAAATGGCACAATTATCTCCCAATGTATATTGTTTGGAATAAAAAAATTGAATAAACAAACTATGAAAAAACAATCAATCATTCTCAGATTGGAGACAATGTACCTTTGACAATATAGGCTTTGGACAGTGGTGTTTTCATTTTTGATTATGTTGCCAGCTACGACAGGAGAACTGGAACCACAGTTGTTTCCCCAGTGCCAAAGCAAGAACTTGATGCTGATTTTGTATGATAAATAATTCGGGATAGAGTAGCAGGAAGCATTTAGCAGCTCAGTGGAAGATTTACTAGTACTGAACTTAGTTTTGCTTCCTTTCTCGATTCTTAGAAAGCAGTTACCAAATAACAAGAGAAGTGTTTGGCTGTGATAATCGTGATAGTCAAGTGACTCATTAGCATCCACTGTCCAAGATGAAGGAACGTCATGAGTTAGACCAAGAAAACTGCTCATACACATGCAGCCAATTCACATTTTGAATGACTACCTTCTGGAGAGGAAGGGGGTGAATTAAACAAAATTCAGATTGGTATATTATTGCGAAATACAGTTTTGAAATCTACAGAGTCAGAAATTTCTCATTACTTTGTGCATAACTTTTCAAGACACTTATTGAAAGCATATGGAGGCATGATGGGATAGGTCTGGGTGAGGTGCTCTTTGGACGATCCATGCAGACCTGGTGAGCCTAATGGACTGTCTGCATGTGGAGATTCTGTGATCTATGATGTCTTGAACCATAATTGAAATTAGAATTTCAATGAATACTTTATGTTCAGCACATGCTTAGAGAGTGTGGTCACAGGGTTTTTTACACTCACTGTTAACAATGTCTCAGAAGGTTGCACTCTTTTGGCTGAATCACATTATCTTAAGTTTATGTCCACCTGCTCATGTATGAAATTCTATGCTGATGCTCCAGGACAGCACTGAGGAAGTGTAACACTGTGACAAGTGTGGTCTTTCAGACGAGCCATTAAACGGAGTTTCCACCTATCTGTTCTGGTGCATGTACAAAATTTCAATCAAGCACTGGGGAATTATCTCCTGTGTCCTGTGCAATACTTATTGCTCCATCAACATCATAAAACAAGTTATCTGAGACAACTGGATGCTATGATTCCTCTATTACAACGTTGACTATACTTCAAAGTACTTCAGGGGCTGTAGAGACGTCTGGTGGTTAAGGCAAGTGTCATATAAAAACAAGTCTTTCTATTGTTTGTATGGTTTCAACGAGTACATTTTGATATAAAACTCTTATACATTTTGCAATTTACTCTAAAATAATTTGGAAAAGGACAGTTTTACATGTATGGTACCAGAGAGACCTGGAAGTGATTAGCAGGCAGTAATTTAATCAAGGGGTCTAGATGACGTCAAAACTGTTAGAACAAAGTTCAAATGGTTTACAGGAATCATCTGAATTGACAAATTAAATTACTTGCATGAAATCTGTCTGTTACCTATTATTGTATTTTATTTTAACGTATACTGTTTCAGTCTTATGTGACCTTTTCAAAACAACATTGAATTCACTTTCATGTTGGTAACAGCTGGCTGTGTGTGCTGTTTCACTGAATGTGAACACGTTAGACTGTGGAAAATAATTATGGTGAGATGAATGTAGACTTATCAAAGAATAATGTGCAGTGGACTATATGGAAATTCTATATCCAGACTAGATAGGTGTTATAATGTTTAACTCTATAAATTATTTTGAATCTTTACAACAGTAAGCAAAATGCAGATTAAAAAAATTACAAAATATTTATGTCAAATTATTGCTCAAACTCACAATACAAGTTAACTTATAACTAAAGTTAGCATTAAGGCACTTTACCTAAATGCTCGTAGTCGTAACAAAGTAGATGAATTAATGGCACAAATCATCTTGAACGATTATGATGTGGGAGGCACCACAGAGACGTGGTTGCAGGGGGTTCAGGACTGCCAGTTAAACATCCAAGGATTTACAACTTACCGAAAAGACAGGGAGGTGGGCAGAGGGGGCGGGGTTGCCTTGTTAGTTAAGAATGAAATTAAATCAATAGCACTGAATGACATAGGGTCAGATGATGTGGAGTCTGTGTGGGTGGAGTTGAGGAACCACAAAGGCAAAAACACCATAATGGAAGTTATGTACAGACCTCCTAACAGTGGTCAGGAGTTGGGGTGCAAGATGCACCCGGAAATAGATAGGGCATGTCAGAAAGGCAAGGTCACGGTGATCATGGGGGACTTTAATATGCAGGTGGACTGGGTGAATGATATTGCCGGTGGATCCAAAGAAAGGGAATTCATGGAATGCTTACAGGATGGCTTTTTGGAACAGCTTGTGATGGAGCCCACAAGGGAGCAGGCTATTCTGGACTTAGTGCTATGTAATGAGCCAGACTTTATAAAAGATCTTAAAGTAAGGGAACACTTGGGAGGCAGCGATCATAATACGGTAGAGTTCAGTCTGCGGTTTGAAAGAGAGAAGGCAAAATCGGATGTAATGGTGATACAGTTAAATAAAGGTAATTACAGGGGCATGAAAGAGGAACTGACAAAAATCGACTGGAAGCAGAGCCTAGCGGGGAAGACAGTACAGCAACAATGGCAGGACTTTCTGGGTGTAATTGAGGACACAGTACAGAGGTTCATCCCAAAGAAAAGAAAGATTATCCGGGCCGGGGTCGGGGGGTGGATTAGACAGCCAAGGCTGACAAAGGAAGTCAGGAAATGTATCAAAGAAAAAGAGACAGCCTATATAGTGGCCAAGAGCACTGGGAAATCAGAAGATTGGGACGGGTACAAGAACAAACAGAGGATAACAAAGAGACAAATAAGGAAGGAGTGGATCAAATATGAAGGTAGGCTAGCCAGTAATATTAGAAATGATAGTAAAAGTTTCTTTCAATACATAAGAAACAAACGAAAGGCAAAAGTAGACATTGGGCCGTTCCAAATTGATGCTGGAAGACTAGTGATGGGAGATAAGGAAATAGCTGAAGAACTTAATAAGTATTTTGCATCAGTCTTCATAGTGGAAGACATGAGTAATATCCCAACAATGAAGGAGAGTCAGGGGGCAGAGTTGAGTATGGTAGGCAGTACAAAAGAGAAAGTGCTAGAAAAGCTAAAAGGTCTAAAAATTGATAAATCTCCTGGCCCCGATGGGCTACATCCTAGAGTTCTGATGGAGGGGGCAAAGGAAATAGTGGAGGCATTGGTTGTGATCTTTCAAAAGTCACTGGAGTCAGGGGAAGTCCCAGATGATTGGAAAAATCGCTGTTGTAACCCCCTTGTTTAAGAAAGGATCAAGACAAAAGGTGGAAAATTATAGGCCGATTAGCCTAACCTCGGTTGTTGGTAAAATTCTAGAAGCCATCGTTAAGGATTAGATTTCTAAATTCTTGGAAGTGCAGGGTCGGATGAGAACAAGTCAGCATGGATTTAGTAAGGGGAGGTCGTGCTTGACAAACCTGTTAGAATTCTTTGAAGAGGTAACAAGTAGGTTAGACCAGGGAAACCCAGTCGATGTTATCTATCTAGACTTCCAAAAGGCCTTTGATAAGGTGCCTCACGGGAGGCTGCTGAGTAAGGTGAGGGCCCATGGTGTTCGAGGAGAGCTACTGGCATGGATTGAGGATTGAGGATTGGCTGTCTGACAGAAGGCAGAGAGTTGGGATAAAAGGCTCTTTTTCGGAATGGCAACCGGTGACAAGTGGTGTCCCGTGGGGTTCAGTGTTGGGGCCGCAGCTGTTCACTTTATATATTAATGATCTGGATGAAGGGACTGGGGGCATTCTGGCAAAGTTTGCTGATGATACGAAGTTGGGTGGACAGGCAGGTAGTACGGAGGAGGTGGGGAGGCTGCAGAATGATTTAGACAGTTTCGGAGAGTGGTCCAGGAAATGGCTGATGAAATTCAACGCGAGCAAATGCGAGGTCTTGCACTTTGGAAAAAAAGAATACAGGCATGGACTATTTTCTGAACGGTGAGAAAATTCATAAAGCCGAAGTACAAAGGGATCTGGGAGTGCTAGTCCAGGATTCTCTAAAGGTTAACTTGCAGGATGAGTCCGTGATTAAGAAAGTGAATGTAATGTTGTCATTTATCTCAAGAGGGTTGGAATATAAAAGCAGCGATGTGCTTCTGAGACTTTATAAAGCTCTAGTTAGGCCCCATTTAGAATACTGTGTCCAATTTTGGGCCCCACACCTCAGGAAGGACATACTGGCACTGGAGCGTGTCCAGCGGAGATTCACACAGATGATCCCTGGAATGGTAGGCCTAACATACAATGAACGGCTGAGGATCCTGGGATTGTATTCATCAGAGCTTAGAATGTTGAGGGGAGATCTAATAGAAACTTACAAGATAATGCATGGCTTAGAAAGGGTGGATGCTGGGAAGTTGTTTCCGTTAGGCGGGGAGACTAGGACCCATGGGCACAGCCTTAGAATTGGAGGGGGTCAATTTAGACTGGAAATGAGGAGACATTTCTTCAGCCAGAGAGTGGTGGGCCTGTGGAATTTATCGCCACGGAGCGCAGTGGAGGCCGGGACGTTGAATGTCTTCAAGGCAGAGATTGATAAATTCTTGATCTTGCAAGGAATCAAGGGCTATGGGGAGAGTGCGGGTAAGTGGAGTTGAAATGCCCATCAGCCATGATTAAAGGCGGAGTGGACTCGATGGGCCGAATGGCCTTACTTCCACTCCTATGTATTATGGTCTTATGGTCTTAAATATCAATGCAAAGTTATATTCAATTACTACATGGAAAACCAAGTGTTTGAATGCCGGATTAGTGTATGACAGTTCAGATTAATTTAGTTGAAGTTGGACTCACTAGCCTAACAAATAGATAATAGTTTATGTTGCCACACTACCTACTTTATCCAATGTGACTTCCAGTCATAGAGATATAGAGCATGGAAACAGACCCTTTGGTCCAACTCGTCCATGCTAACCAGATATCCTAAATAAATTGAGATCCATTTGCCAGCATTTGGCCCATTTCGCTCTAAACCCTTCCTATTCATATACCCAACCAACTGCCTTTTAAATGTTGTAATTGTACCAGCCGCCACCACCTCCTCTGGCAGCTCACTCCATACACAAACCACCAACTGCAGGAAAAAACTGCCCCTTAGGTCCCGTTTAAATCTGTCCACTCTCACCTTAAACCTATGCCCTCTAGTTTTGGACTCCCCTACCCCACAGGAAAGACCTTGTCGTCTATTTACTCCATCCATGCCCCTCATGATTTTATAAACCTCTATAAAGTCACCCCTCAGCCTCCGATGCTCCAGGGAAAATAGTCCCAGTATATTCCGTCTCTCCCTAAAGCTCAAGCCCTCCAACCTTGGCAACATCCTTGTAAATCTTTTCTGAACCCTTTGAAGTTTCACAACGTACTTCCAAAGCAGGGAGACCAGAATTGCATGCAGTATTCCAATAGTGGGCTAATCAATGTCCTGTACAGTCACAACACGACCTCCCAGCTCCTATACTCAATGCACTGACCAATGAAGGCAAGCATACCAAACACCTTCTTCATTATCGTGCCTACCTGCAACTCCACTTTCAAGGAACGATGGAACCTGCACTCCAAGGTCTCTTTGTTCAGCAACACTCCGCAGGACCTTACCATTAAGTGCACCACAAGTCCTGTCCTGATTTGCCGGTCTAAAACGCAGCACCTCATATTTACCTAAATTAAACTCAATCTGCCACTCCTCCGCCCATCAGCCAATCTGATCAAGGTTCCATTGTAATCTGTGGTAATCTTCTTCGCTATCCACTACACCTCCACTTTTGGTGTCATCTGCAAGCTTACTAACCATACCTCCTATGTTCACATCCAAATTATTTACATAAATGACAAAGTAATGGACCCAGCATCAATCCTTGTGGCATGCTGCTGGTCACAGGCTTCCAGTCTGAAAAGCAACCCTCTATACCACCCTCTGGTCTTCCACCTTCGAGCCAGTTCCATAACCAAATAGCTAGTTCTCTCTCTACTCCTGTAATCTAATCTTGCTAACCAGTCTACCATGTGGAACCTTGTCAAATACCTTACTGCCCACCACTCTGCCCTCATCAATCCTCTTTATTGCTTCTTCAAAAGACTCAATCAAGTTAGTGAGACATGATTTCCCACGCACAAAGCCATGTTGACTATCCCTAATCAGTCCCTACCTTTCCAAATACATGTAAATCCTGTCCCTCAGGATTCCTTCCAACAACTTGCCTACTTTTGTTGCAATTTCTCCCATTCATTTCTGAAGGCACTGAATTCTTGTTAAAGTATGGGTTAAAAACCAAAAGAACTGCAGATGCTGTAAAGACAGAGAGGAGAAAAATAAGAGACTGGCGCATTAACATAAAAACATATTTAAAAATCCCAACTAAGAACGATTTAAAAACCAAAAGAACTGCGGATGCTGTAAATCAGGAACAAAAACAAAGCTGCTGGAAAAGCTCAGCAGGTCTGGCAGCATCCGTGAAGGAGAAAACAGAGTTAACGTTTCGGGTCCAGTGACCCTTCCTCAGAACTGATGGTGGCTGGGAAAACGTCAGTTTATATGCAGAAAATAGGGAGGTGGGTGGGGTAGGGAGTAAACAATAGGATAGAGCCCAAAGAGAGAGAAGGACAGTTGGACTGACAAATTTTTAAATGTGTCAAGTTAAAGAACAGCTTTCCTTGAACTCCAAAAATTCATTTTAAAAAGTCAGTCTGTAGACTGCAGTCTGTAGGGTTGCTAGAACTAAGTGAATTAAATCAAAATGCAATGTTATGAATCTTTCTAGGTCATGAATACTGCCTATAGGTGCATTAATATGGATCAATACGCTACTGGTCAACACAAGCCTTTTGACCACATATTGTAATGATAGAGAATGATTCACTGGTTTGAAGCAACATCCACAAGTACATGAAATAATTGGATGGGACAGCAGGAGTAACAGCTCATTACCCATCACTTCCACGTCAGTGCTGTTAGCCTTGAGGAAGAATGAAATATAAAGCACTGAAATGTACTGAACATGTAAAACTTTTGACAAATACTGTACACACAAATAGTCAGCCGGTGGGGCTGGTGATAAGAATTGTAAAATGCTGGAAATACACAGGACGTAATCTCAGCATCTGAAGGAGATGATTAAACATCAAGTTATAGTACAAAAGCTTTATTTGAAAATGTAAGTTTTTGGAGCTCAGCTCCTTCCTCAGGCATAGTGCAAGACAGAGGACATAAGACACAGAATTTATAAGCAGAAAGGTAACAACCCTAAAACTGGCCACCTCTTGTTGAATTTTTAACTTGTTAGGAAGGAGACTACAGATTAAAATGCAAAATCCAGGTTCCTCTTAAGTCATTGTCCCGAGATAATTAAAGGTTTTAACAATGTATACAATAGGAGACATCTCAGGTCAGATAACTGATTAAACTTTTGATGCAACTTGCAAGCACAAAATAAGCAAATCTGACACGCTAATCTTCTTAACATTTTGACTGACCTGTTAAACATATCCAGAATTTTGTATTTTACTTCAAATTTCAATTTCTATACTTTCTTTATGTGTGTCTATCTAACACATTGAATGAAAGAAACATTCACAGTAAAATTGGCTGCATGAAATCCAGCCTGTTTTACCTAATCCATGGTAGCTGGGCCCACCTAATTGTGAGAGAAGCCAGGTATCAAGGACAACAAAACCATGTCCAGTTAAATAGCAGTGTGGAATGCAGGATTCTCAGCCACTGGTGGTGGGATGTCTATTTGGCTAATTAATTAGCCAAGTGATACCTATTATTCCTGAGCCAATGATAATTTAGTGTTGGTTCAGGGATTGAACAGAGACTGCACAGATCTTCTGCACCCTTACAGTGCCACCCAGTGAAACCTTTGGGCTTGCCAGCAGTGTACCAGGAACAGGGGCAAATTGCTAACAAGTGCTTTGTGCCTGATTGTGTGATCCAACTTGAGGTAGTGGAGTGGCTGCTAAAAAACACCACCTCTCCTCTTGCCTTCTATGCCCCTCACACCTCCCCACAACTTCCAACCAAACTTCACTCATCTGTGGGGCTGGTGTCCCTTGGCAATCCTACTCCTACTGTGCTGTTGCTCTCATGAGCTGCTGGCTTCTCACTGGAGAGGAAATCATGGGGAAAGCCTGGCAAACTCCCAGTTAAGAGTGTGACATGCTCTTGATTCCATTGGTCCTGCCCCGTGCAACTGATGGGGATTTTCCAACAATTCTGCATCTAGTGATTGACAATGAATACCAGTGGCATGACAAACTCTGGCCATAGTGTCTTCAACTATCACACTCAAACATTTTGAAGACCTTGTATCCAATGAACTACTTTGGGCTATAGTGATTATTATATGCACAATTGTGTACAGGAAGATTCAACAAACAGCAGACCTAAAAATAACTGATACAAAAATTCATTACCAAAAGCCGCCTGTTAGCTTCACCCAAACAGATTTTACACGCTGTTCTTCCAATTTTAGATCCCTATTACTAAATGTACTGTCCCATATTGTCAATGTGACACGACCTCCTTTGTTCTTTTATCTTGATCTTTCGATTGTGCTGAATATTTAAGGATATTCAGCATAGACATTAGAGTAACTCCTGACACACACTTGAGAAGGAAATTGGTCCTGTTACCATTACTATTTGCACCCACACTGTACTGGAATCGAAAGCAGTGTGCCCATTGCTATCGCCTCTCGCTCATCATCCTACTAGCTGTTCTCTTTGCCAAGGGGTGTCCCCCTTGCTTCTCTTTTACTGTTTTACTGGCTGCCCTTCATTCTGTAGGTGACCACTTGTCTCAGCAAGTGGGGCACCAAGGGCTCTTTCCTCTAATTTTGTGATTCATTTCAGGAGCACTATGCTACTATGTGAAATAAACTTTAAAGCTATTTTAGAAGTTCTCTGGTAACTTACAGTAATATCACAGGTACTATGAGTGCATGGGTAATGCCAGCAGTTGAAGTAACAACGAACACAAACATAAGACATAGCTGGATAGAGGAAAATCAACTGGACAATTTGTTTAGCTGGAAGCCAGAAGAAATCCACAATGATCCTCAATAAAATATAGTTAGCCTTGCTGCAGGTGGAGTTCTGGAAATATTCAGCATGGTTCAAGTTTGAAACCCTAACAGTGATATCAAGAATGTTTTCTGATACTTAAAATCCCAATGTAAAGGTTGCAGGGTGGCCCTTGCTGGAATTGTGGAATCGAGAGTTGTGGGGTTGGTGAAGAAACTGGAAAGTCAATTAGCCAAAAGCTAACAAAAGAATCCCCACAAAATCTTGGAGCATAGCCGGAATAGCTCAAGAGAAATTACAGCAAATTCCAGAGAGTTATGATATGTCTTTTGAATTCGTCCCAGGAAAAAAGTGAACAAACTTCAAAGATACTGTAAGATTAAGGAACTTTTATGGGGAAACAGAAGGTAGAAATTATCTCATAGCTTATAAAAATGAATGCTATCATTTTAAATTAATACAGCTTCCTTTATTTAATTCTAAATGTTTTTGCCTAAATACATAAGATCTTGCTGCATAATTGTGAACCAACTGCTCAGTGTTTGCATTTTTTCTTTATATGTCATTTGCCCTCAACTATTCTAATCCACTACCAGCTAGCCTCCTTAGTTTGTAGGCCTCAGTACAGCCAAAACTTTGCTGCTGGAATCTGACACCAAGTCCCACTCAGCCACCGCTCCAGTCCTTGCTGAACATCACTGGCTGCAGGCCTCACGGTATCTCCAATATAACTTTCTGATCCTCATGATCAAATAATTTAACAGCGTTAGCCCCTTTACCTTGGTAGTCTTCTGCAGTTTTACAAACCTAACTTTGGGGTACCTGGACTCTGCTCTCCAGTGCATTTCTCTCCTGTTACTTCAAATATTTTTGGCCACATCTTCAACAGTGTATGCCCATAGCTCTGGGATGTTTTGCCCCAAAATTCTATCTCTGATATTCCTTCATCTGTAAAGTTCCCAATATTACAGCTTTTGGCTCAGCATCCACTTTTGCCTCTGTGAAGCATCCGAGAAAATTGTTTGATGTTAAAGAGACCATAAAAATTCAAATTGTTGAATGTACAAACTGGATAATTTGCTTCTGTATCCAATTATTTGAATATGATCATTCAGTTCCAAGATGAATCACTGCTAATCATTAACATTTTTCTCCCTACGTTTCATATTATATTTTAAGAGAATGAGGAGGCTGGAAGTCTTGGTAGATAAAGTTCATTGAAGCATTATTAACCAATGATCCTCATCAGAATGGATGCTGTAAGTAGTATGTTGCATTTAAAAGTATATTAATGGGGAGAGAAGAACAAGAAGGCAGTAACAGCACTGAACAGCAGAGGAGGTTCAAGGAGCCAACCAACTTACTCCTGCGTCTTTTTTCTATGTTTTCTATACAACACGAGCTGTTCTCCAATGCTTACGATCTAGCTTATTTCATGAAATCCCCATCTTGATCCCAAGGTTTCAGTCCAGAAATAGAACCTTTCAGCAGTGGATAAGTTAATACATCTCAGCAGTACACTCTTTCAAGCTGCCGATATTGAAAACGAGACAATGTAAGTATTGCCAAGCAAGTGTAGCCTTCAGCCAGCTTCAAATATCAGCCTGAGAATAAAGTTTGCCTGCCAAACCCAAACTGCAACTGTCCTACCCATTCTGCTATACACATGGGAGACTTGCTCCACGTACATCCATTTATAGCAAGAAGCTCAACCACTTTCATGTTCAGAAGCTTCTGAAGATCAGATGGCAAGACAAAATATCAGACAAAGCACCCAACCAAGCTTTCCTGCCAAGCAACCACACCATAATGAAACAATCACAACAGAGTCAGGGTGACTAAATTTGTTTCCCAAAGCAAATGTTCTTTAGAAAACTTGAATCCAAGGTGCATACTCAGGGAGGTCACAGGAAGTACTCTGACACTCTGAAAGAACTGATAAAGAGGCATTTTGATATGGACTGAATCCTGCTAGATGATCTCACAGGATTACTGCACCTGATGCAACTAAATTGAAAAAAAACAAGTGGTACATCCTACTTTGATTGCCTATGAAAGGTATAGCGAAAACACAAGGAGAACAAAACCCAAGCCAGTAACTCACCCAAAACTTAATCACGTGCATTATTTTGACCTATCTGCAGAACCTTCCAGGCGCAGATCTGCTTTAGCAGTCATCCACATACTCACCAGAATCCTACCAAATTCCCCAGATGATGAATGTGGTCATCTTCACCTCAAGAGGTTGAACAAGACCTACAAGATCAAGGTTCACATGTTTGAAGATCAAACCTGGGGTATTCCTGATCTGAATTTCTCAGCTACTGACTGGGTGGCTGCACATCTATTTGAAAAAACAAACAGCATACTAACTAAGAGGTAGTAGGAACTGCAGATGCTGGAGAGTCTGAGATAACAAGGTGTAGAGCAGGAAGAACACAGCAGGCCGAGCAGCATCATAGGAGCAGGAAAGCTTGACACTTCGGGCCTAGACCCGTCTTCATTTCTGAAGAAGGG